>JBBDHG010000019.1:15985000-16240000 GCA_037951165.1 Lophius americanus | reverse complement strand
TAGCCACCGAGCTTACTCATGATATAATGACCTTTTAATGTGATAATAAAGCGATTATTAGTGTTTGTCACCTACTTAAGCTCACTGAAATAATCAAGAGTCATTTTATGTATTAGGTTGCAGACAGTGTTGTACCCACAGCCATACCAATCAGGACCTGGAGAACAACACGGAGTCATTGTGTCTAATTGAGATGATGATGGCATCGCAACCGTTTGCACAACCTTTTGTTGCAACTAAGCAGGGAGGGATTTTGAAAATTGTTCAATTGCTCCATTTTGAGATATTTAATTCACAAAATGTATGTAATATAATAATTTACTCCAGTGCGAGTAAAATTAGTATGAAATGTTGTCACTCAACTTCTTTATTCTTACAAGTCCCATAACAGTAATATAGTATGATATTTTAGCATGTTTTCTTTAAACTAATGCCAGACAATTATAAAAATCTTGCCAGAGATAATTGGATAGCACAATGAATCTGTCATATTTTCAAGGCATCATTTGATTTCTACTTTAGAAATCCACATTGCATCAGTTGCTCATACAACTGTCTTATAACAAAAGGTATAACATGACAACAATGGAAGCAGACATGATTTTTAAGAAGGTATATTTTCTGTCACATGTTTAATTATCACGTTTTTTGTATGTGAAGGAAATTGCATTGGAAAGAAGGAAAATGTAAATGGAATGAAGAATCTGTGATTTCCAGTTTCTTTTATTTCAGGCTTGCTACCTTCGAGGCGTGGCCACATTTTTTAACTGACATGAGTTCTATGCTCGTTCTTGAACTTGACTTTTCCATACTTGGTTTACATGAGCAGTGTTCTAACCCTTAAACTTGGTGTAATGATGTCTATAATATGTAAAATAACTGATATTACATTCAAATAAGAATACAATTCAATAATAGATTCAAAAATCTTTAACACAAACCACAATTCCTATCTAAAAATGTTTTTAAGAAAAGTATTTTGGCAACATGTTCAAGCATCAAGTCACACGATGTCATACAGATGTATCCAGGGATACACCAAAATTGAAAGCTCTCCAAAAAATATTATAATAATTGGTTGAATTTCTATTAACTCCATCTTTTCCAATATTGTAAATTTTTTGAAGGACTGACCGGGATAATAATTTCCCCATCAACCCCTTCCTTTTCAGCCTGAAGGTCATTTAGATGCGAGCAAATGCTTTCTCTCGTTCTCTCTCTCCGTAGAGAAATGGATCTTGTTCAGCTGGTTTGCCCCGTCTTGAGCATTTCAGTTACTCCTCTCTATGTATTTCCCATAAGAAACTCCACTAATCAATATGTGATGTTTCTTTTCAGGATACAGGATGTTGCATGGATAAAGCTATGGTCACATTTGGGTTATTGATCTGCCAGCGTTGGCAAATGTGGTGGGATATAACATGCAGCCTGGGAATTTTGTTTTTTAGCTAGAACACAGTTTACAAAAACTCTCAAATCCATATTTCCTATCATTTTCACATGACAACAACCGGGAATATTGTACCCAATGATAAGTAGGAAGGAGTGGGAGTGAGTTACAAACGAGAGATGTGATAAGCACTGGGCAGCAGTGACAGAAAAATGAGGGTGCCACCTTAAGGGATGCGAGACAAAATTAGTATTTTTTCTACGTCTGCAGACAGACAAGAAAGAGGGGACAGTGGTCGACTAAAACGATTATTTGATAGCTTCGAAATGTCAGTGTTTCCTGAACACATGGACTTGACAACATAACAGGATGTAATTCAGCATAGTGCGATGTAAAGCTGTGCAACAGTTGACAACAGTAAGCATCACCGAACCACAGGAAAGAGATGTTAAAACAACATTTCTGACTTACCATTTCAAATGTTCACACAAGCTATGGCATCTAAGATTTAGAATTTCAACTCAAAATGCCCAAATCATCCAATTTGTAAAGAGGTTTGTTCATTGTAGAGGTAAAACTCTTTTCATTACTGATTTATCTGCCAAATATTTTCTATAGTAAATATCGGAAAAAAGTATTCTGTCCAGATGTAAGAGAAATAAAGAAAAATAGTCCTGCATTCGCCTTTTTCATACCGCTCCCTCCAAGATGTTCTGTAAAAAATGGTTCATTGGTTTTGGCACAAATTGTGTAACAGTTGAAAAACAAATCTCCCAATGTTGAAGAAAGTGTACAGAAATAAAATCTTGGATTCATCTTTTTATTCTGATATGTTCCAATATGGCTTTTCTCATCCGTTTCTTCATCAATGCAAACTTTTTTGTGGAAATTTGAAATTTGTCCAGTAGTTTTTGCATAATCCTGCTAACAATTAAACCAACCAATCTGCCATCTTCTTCCTCTTCTGTAGAAATAAAAGCAGAGAAAGCAGGATCCTGACATTTGCATATAGGTACTTTCTGGCATTTTTGGCTTGAACAGTTAATTCCGAGCAACTCCTAGATTACAAAAGTTATTACAAGTTAACTGTATCTTCAACACTTGACCAGTCAATTAATTGTACACTTCAGCTTTACACAATAAACATTGACTTCATAGTTTCTTCTAAAATACATAAAGTGAAAGTTACTTGTTCTAAACTTATGTGCCATATATATCAACAGTCTTGATTAGATACCATTGGCATCCATGATAAAACAAATGAACATTCTTCTTTGACAAACTAAGCTAATTACGGTCCACTTAATAGTTTGTCATGTCAAAAAATTGAACTTTGAGTTGAGATGTTTTTTTTTTAATCAAACTGTTTTATAGCATTCAAATATAAATACATTGTACCTGTACCTGTACCTCATATATGATTCGCAAACAGAAAAAGCATATTTTCCATGTTGGTTGTTGGAAATTGTGACATTGTTTTGGACCAGTCCTCTCCTCCCGAGTGACATCTTTGTCAATCACTTCTGAGATAATCAGTGAGACTGATTATGTGTTTGCTGCATCTGATTGATAGTCGAAGGAAAAACAGTCTCCTACATAATTACAGACAAACAACTGAGCACCCAGCTTGAGTCATAAATAATGCATTTGGATTCAAGTACAAAACAAAGTATGAATGCATGTTTAAGATTATAACTGCATTTACTTGACTAGAGGCTAAGTGAAGGGGGATTGCCCTTCACTATACTTTGCCAATGTACTGCTGTAGTTTCCACCAGAGAGTCATGCATCCCAGAGGTTACGTCTACAGAGTCCAGAGTACGCACTTATAATTGACTGAAAGATAGGAGTGGCTGTGGCTCGGGAGGTAGAGCTGTCTTCCACTTAGATCAGCGGTTCGATCTCTGGCCACAACGTGGCAAAGTGTCCAAGAGCAAGATAGAGAACCCCAAATATGCTACTAGCGATAACATGAACCGCTATTGCTATCAAAATGGCCTCATTAACCTTTCATTACTATGAATCATATATTAATATCTCAGTTGTGACTCTATACCTTCAACTAAGAAGTACTACATCTTCAATATTGATGCTACTGAAAAATGGACCTGGCATTGAAATCAAGATTATTTTGTCTTGTGTGAAAATAAACAACATAACTTTATGTATTACAAAATACTATACATTCTAATTAATTGTGTGAAATAAAATCTAGTTTAAAATAACAATTTGTGATGGTGTTGAAGGATATCTGGTGCATACATGTATTAGACATATTTGATGCATATTAATGCCAACCTTTCTATATATAGACAAGCATGTTTCTGGTATTAATTTTAAATTGACATTTTCTTGATCCTTGTCCCCATTATTTGATATCTATATGCAATCTTTTTTGCTAGTTAAGGTAGATTTAGGATGAAAATGAAAAAAAAAACATTATTAATAAGATGGAAGATATTCACCTGCTATGGATGGCAGACATCCACACCCTGAGTGAGTCTGTCCTATATAATTAAGGCGTCTAGTTTCATGAGGGTGTACGTTGGCTAGTGGTTAATGGCACCATGCGTCATTGACTCATGAATAAGGAGCTCCAATTTGCCGTACTAACAGGAGTTTAAGGTTTGCTTACTTTTACTTGTAAGTGATGTTATTTCCTGACAATCGGTGAATTCATGTCATGCAGATTAGTCATACAGAACTGCCTACTTAATGATGTTTAGCGTGCACTTTGTAACGTGAGATTTCATCATGAGCCACGGCAGCTAGCAGAGGACCATTTTTTGAATATCTGTATGTATACACACACGCCTTTAATTGTTGTATTATATTCAGTAACAACAAATTAAATGGACCAAAATTAAGCCCCAGCAGAAGCACTGTTCTGGTGTAACATGTGACTTGCTTTTAACAGAGTGATAGCTCAGCAGTATGGAAACTCTTTCTTCCGCTGGGAGTGAACAGACAGTCATTTTTTTCATCGGTCAGAGTGGATGTGAGTGTGTGGAGTGGACAACGTCTGCTCAGTCTCAGAAATCCCTCCTTCCACATTAAGTGATTTTGTATTGGCAGGAAGAGATAGGCGACGGATCTGATTCCTTAGAGAGGGAAAAAAGTTAAACATTATGAGTGCTGCTAGAGGATGAGAACGCTGGCTTTTGCGGGAGACTGTGGTGTTATGGTGGTAGATAATACATAATCAAATATTTTGATGATAGAGTTGGGATTTGGCATTCTGACTCATTCTTTGTGTTAACGGGGAATAGCTATTATAAGTCATTTACATCTTAAAGTAGCAAAAAAAAAATCTAATTTTTAAATAAAGTCACATGTGAAAACATATGTAGAGGTTGGAATTAGTGACACAATGGGAATAACTACCTCATAAATACACATCAAATTCTTCCACTCTTTGTACTTGTTTTTCTCTGCAATTGTGGCTTGGTATTCTGGTTCAGCAAACACCATCAGCTTACCGAAGCTTTCCCTTTCCACAGAACTAAGTAGGATGCACAAGTCACCATTTCAGTTCCCCTGATATAAAATCACATAGGGTCTAGTCAGTATGTCAGTGTGACTCGATACTGGTGGTGGTGGGGGTGGCTGATGACATTGCTGTAACTTATTAAGATTAGACTAATAGATTTCAGAATACTAGGTAGACATGGGGATGTGGAGGACGAACAAACCATCAGCATGAAAGAGCACCATGAATTTGGAGAATCATATTTGAAGACTGCAGCAACACGATGAGGCTAATGATGAAGGTGTCTCACCGTGATTGGATAGGTCTAATGAACACAGATAATATCAAATGAAATCTCAGACCATGAAGTAGCTGAGACTGAGTATATGTGAAAGGTGAGGATAGTAGAGTGCTCTACAGATATACATACAGACTGAACTTTTGGTAGAGCTTCATTCTCCATCATGTGTCTAGAACATACCTCATAGTGGATGTTGGCTTTACCCAACTTTAAGTAAATTACATTTATTTGCTGTTGCCCATGAAATATAATTTTTAAAGGTGTGTGCGTTTTTTCAGGGGCAAATGTTCCGCATATATTCATCACAATAACTAGTTGTGTCTTTATATATTTTCAGTTTTATTGAGATATCTAAACGTGTTGTTGAGGTGACTTTGACGGGCGAACATTTTGCCTGGGGCATATCTGGATCTAACTTCACACTTAAATTAACCATGAAAATTGGGCAGTTGGGCTTTTTAATATTTAGGTTTTTCTAGTAATTGTATTTTTTTTGTGTTGGGAAATGGTTTGGGAAATATCAGGCAACATTTCCTCTTCAGATAAATATATTGTTATGCTGTATTGAAACATTTTCTGTACACTGGTCGCATCACATGCTGCAGACAAATGAGATGATGAGAGATAAATTCTGATTCCACATTTTTGTCCCCGTGCTTAATCTGCAAAATGCCAATTATAAAACTTGTAGTTTATATAGCATTGTATAATTTAAAAAAAAAAAAAAAGGCCAAGAAATAGAAACACACTTCACTCTTATATCTGCTGGTTGCCACTCCTGTAGATCATCTGGTGTCTGACTGAAACTTTGATTGGAACCTACAGGTGATGTGTTAGTTAGATATTCATAGACAGCAGACGTCACATGTTCTAAACAAAGAAAAAGCAGACTTTGAATATAGAATAGAGAGAACAAAGCTATTTACCTTACCTCAAGCTGTCTTTGTCTACACTTTGAGAGAAATTGATCAGAATGAGCAGTTTTGAATCCCGAAAGCACTCAAGTGTATGTCTTGTCTCATTCATAATTATATCCCTGATTGTTATTCCTCTGTGTGACTCATCCACTCCAACCATAAATCACAAGAAATACAGATTACCTACAAGATATTCCTGTTGCATTTAACAGCCTTCACACATGACTTGACAATACATTTTGAGATCCCTATCAGTCTCTGTTTGACCTGACAACATTATTCTATAGCATCAGTGTATCGTCGCCACCTTTTTCTGGGGTAAGATCGATGAATCAAGCGATGAATATTAAGCATTGACTATTATCTTACCAAGCAAAGCAAACCAGCATTCTATAAAATGTGTCTTGCGCATGATTACGCATGCAAGATTTTTGAAAGCACCCTTTTGACCCGCGCTTTACTTCTCTGCTCTTTTAAATGCGGACTGACAGCTTTCACTTTTCAATGCTCTTCATATATGACCATTTCCTATAATTTCAGCTGAGCATAATGCAGGAAATATGTTGAAGTGAGTGTCAGCTCTGCATCTCATTAATTCCAATTATCATCAGTTAACAGCTCCATTAGCCACATTTAGTATTTAAGCAAACACCGGTATCCTGCTGATGAAGTAATGCAATGTATGACACAATGTTAGTCAACATTAGTTACCGCTTTGTAACAGCTAACTCCTCTCATGTTTCTGTTTCTGTGAAAGCGCTACTCTTTAACCAGATGGGAGGATTTTCTAACAGAATGAACATGCAGCCATCTGTAGAGGGGCTCCTGGCTGCTGTGTTCTCTGCGTCCTGGGAGACTACAACTACGTCTGGCCAGCCAAGTTCTTTGCTGATGTCAGCACACGGATTAAAAACAAAACAATTATTTTTTTATAGCAAAAAGCGATTGTGCCATAATGTGCCTCTAATGTAGTCCAATAATTATTTTTGCCTCCATCAAAGGCATCATGTGGGGTTACATTTGTCAGTCCATCTGTCCCTGTAAGTATATAACGTGGTATCTTCCATTCGCGTCTCCTGCATTCCATAATTACCTCCGCCAAGGGAGGAGGTTATATTTTCACCGTGTCTGTCTTTCTGTCTGCCTTTCTGTCGGTCCTTCTGTCTGTGAGCATGATTAAGGAAAACTACAGGATGGATTTGAATGAAATTTTACTCAGAGGAATATTTTGGCATGACATACACGTGATTAAATTTTTATGATGTTATGTGTTTCCCGGAGTTTAAGAATAAGCCCCCACTATGCAGACACGGGGACTGGGTGGGGAGCCGTCATCCACCCCCATCTAAATACTCCCATCTGGCCCCACACCCAATCGAACACTACCTATTATGTTTTAATATATAATAATATCACCTATTAATTGATATGAAATATTATGTAATAATACCACAGATAACAATAGACATAATAACATGAATAAAGAATATAGAATAACATGTTATATTATATATATTTATTTATTTATCAAACACGTGCGACTACATGTATTAGAATAGCCTGTTCCCACCTGTTTATTGATTTAATATTGTCTGTAATCCTAGCTGCTTCCAGTGAGCTCATGTATAAGGGATTTTTGTTTTTTGTTTTTACGCTGGGGCAAGCAGCTTTCTGCCAGAATGCTTCTGCAGTTGAAATAACCAGGATTATTGCATTGACTGTCATATTTTTAAACCAATCAAGTTGTCATTTACATTGTGTTCTTTGACATGCCAGTGTTTTCTAGGTAGGCTTGGGCGTGTTCTTAAGCTAGGCTTGTCCTACGTCAGTATTACATTTGAGGAAGGCCCTTCATTCACAGTGCTCTGCTTCTGCTGAGCAATCATTTAAAACTTATTATCAACAAATTAGAATTTATGGGAGAAATAGGAATGGCCTCCATTTCAGGGGAAAAGGAATTTATAATGGAACTGAAACAGACCGATGTCCTCTACTACTGCTGGACTATTTTTTAAAGAAAGAAAGGAGAACAGACTTTATCTTCTGACGAGGAACAGCTTTGGTGAGTATAATTTTTAAGTATCTTAAACAGCTGATGATTATTGCTTGCTTTTTAGATTCGCTGGTGAAGTTACATGAATGGGGTCCAGATTCTGTGGTTTGCCGGTGACGGTATGCCAGATCGAACATAATTAATACCAACAGAAATGCTTTTAAATCTTACTTTCATTTGATGGCATTTTTGTTTTCTTGGTGGTCGTAGTATGATACTTAACCTTGTTTAGCCACTAGATAAATGTTACTGTCTATTTGAATATGGTCTGGATACGTAGTCTGACAGCGGCCTGTATCTTTAGTGTTACTGTGAAGGTATTTGCTGGGTAAAAATCCCCCAGACAGTGAAAGCTTGGTCAGCTCTAATTTTGGTAACAATGACGTCTAGGAAGATATGAATGTGTGTGACTGACATGGTCTTGTCGAGTTACTCCCCAGGGGATGCATTCATCACTGTGTCCCTCTGTCTGTCTGTAATCATTTTCTTGTTTTGAACATTTCTCACTAGTTGTATTTTCTAGTTTTTCCAAACTCAATACAAAATTAACTATGATGCATTTAGATTTTTATGCAAATCTTATTTTTGAAACGCCATTCTATACACTATTCCACCATAGCGTATAGAAGAAGAAATCCTTTATTTATTACATACAGCCATACAAAGTATAACATAGCGAAAATATTTCTCTGCATTTGACCCATACCTGAGGGAGCAGGTGGCAACCCCTTTGAAGCACTCAGGGAGTTAGGGTTTCAGGGTCTTGCTCAAGGACGATAAGTAGACCCTGTTGGGATTTTAACCGGCAACCTTCCGATCTTCCGATTGGGAGACGGCCACTCTACCCACTGAGCTACAGCCGCCCCAATGTATAGTAGTATACTGATGAAGATGAAGATTTTTTTTTTGGTACATTATCTCAAATTTTACCCTGTAGAAGGTAAAATGTAAGGTAGGTATCAGCATTTCCTTTCCATCACTCTATGCTGAGAGGTTGAGGAGATTGTCCTGGGAAAAGGATTTTACGGGAGAAGCCAAAAATGAAGACTGACAGAGGGATGAAGAAATAAATAATGGCTTTGGTACATACAATTCCAATGGCAATAATTGTAAGGAAAATATTCTATTTCACTAGCTGCCGTGGTTACATTGCTGCCGATGGACAGCTATAAAAGTGGTGGTAAAATGGTAATGAAGGCAGAGAACTACCACTAGCGTTCGGTCGCTGCGCACCTCTATATACAAGTTGACACTCTGGCTTATTTCAGCTGAATGAAGGCATCAGCATTTATACGAGCTTTTGTGTAAGTGCATGTGTTGAAGATTGCCCCAGTGTGTCCTGTTTATGTGTGCATGTGTGTATGTGTTCATTTGGACTGAGGCCCCTGCTGCTACTGTTGTCATGATTCTCAGTTGGAGCGCAGGTGTGAGCCTAAAGCTGGAGGGTCTTGTGGGGCTCTCGACAGCTTGAAAGGTTAAAGCATCAAGAAAGAGGAAATCTCTGACAACATTAATATATGGTCCGCCAATAAGACAATTCGCCTGCAGGTACAGCATAAATACGCCTTTTTAGGACATACGTAATGCTTTAGGCTCCCGTGAAACTAAGGACTTGCTAATAAATGAACATAGCGAATATAAGGTAACTGAAGAGACCTCTCTGAGTTTATTCAAGGGACATTTGTAATGCTTGCATCTGCTTATAATTGCTGGACCTGAATATAGATGGGAGGACATGACTCAGTAGAGCTGCCTCCCGTCTACTTTTAATGAAGTACTACTCAGATTTAGAATACCAGACTGTCCTATACTTTTTACATTTGTGATGTGTTCAGACTACTTGATTTTCGCTCAATAATAACTTAACAGGTGCAGGGTATTGGGAACGGGGCACGTCCTCATGTGTTTTTTTTCTTCCGCTTGTTTTCATTATGTTACGAATAAGAGCCTTGTTGGTGATGCTGCAATGTAAACTTCAAAAACATAAGCAAAGGTTGACTTTTTTTCCTTCGTCGTGAAAACAAGGCAGTCTACATCTTACACGTAGCTTCAGACGCCAATGCTTCGTACATTCTTACCCCTTGAAGTCAGCCGCTAGCCTCTCCTTCATCACGCTGGTGATGACAAACAGCATGCTCTGACTGTCTGCAGACATCCGGGTCGTCTCTCTGCAAGGTTGTGACAAGAATTTATAACTTTTTTATATTTTGTCAGCTAATCCCACAGAGTGACACCATCTTTAGTATTAGTTATTTAATGAAAAGCTTTAGCAGTGACATGGTGAAAAAAATGTAGGGAGATTTGAACGGATTTCAATTTTCTTGCTCAGACTACCTTAAGAGATGCATCGCAGACAGACCTTTCTCTGTATCTGGATACAAGACTGAACAAACAGATCATTGGACATAGTTGTTTGAGAAAAAGATGAAAGCTAATTCTGTGCGGAACATGTGACTCATGCCCTTAGCTACTTAATCGAATTATTGATTCTTACCCCTTCTTATTGGTAAGACGTTGAAAAGTCAGCTAAGCTGTCTTGGACATGTGTTATACCGCTGCGTGGAATCAAACATGACCAACGTTTCGTCCAAGAAGGGCCAATTTTTGTTTTCCAAATGTAGAGCACACAATGTGCCTAAAAGTGAGTGATTTTATCAGCATGTGTATTATAGCCAAAATAATTCATGGTGACAATATTGTCACAATTTAACAACTGCCATTTACAAAAAGAAAGAAAGAAAGAAAATATATTTTTATATCAATCCATAATATCATACAGAACATATGATTCATTAGTGGCTCTGTTTTTGATTGTAGGCATTTATGCTCTTAAATTGTAGGTATTGCAGTGCTCCGTGCTGGTAGAAGAGAAAATGGACATAAGGTAAATATTAAGGGAATTTATTGGCTAAATAGTCTATCAACTGAAAAATAATGAATAAAGAGGGACAATTATCTCCTTTGGGTCAGTCATTGGTTTGATGAATTCATCACTACCTATATTGGATGGTTTCTCCATGATTTCTCCCTGGATAGAGACTGACTCCTGCAGACTAGAGAGGCCTCTTCATCACATTTTGGCAAAGCAGAAAAAAAGCTCAACTTCTGCTGACTTTCTTTTTTCTTGTTGTCAGAGCTGATAGAAAAAGTCACAGCTTTGTCGTAATTCTAGTGCTCTTAAACCACATCCAGCGATGGCTGACAATGTGCCAAACATGCTTTTACGTATATATTTGCCTGCAAGGTACATTAGGGAGTTTCACAGGTTTCTTTGTGGAGTTTGAATTCTCCACAGACCCCGCTATATGGAGAAATGTGTCAGTGATACAACCTGGACCAGGACCTAAAAATAAACCACTTGCTGATGAATAGCAAACACACTTCATTTCCTCCACTTGCTTTTCTACCGCCAGACACATTGAAATTTATCAGCTTATTCACACTGATTTCCTCAGTGGCAAATACTTTCTGGTTCATTATCTATAATGATGAGGACAACAAACAATTAAAATGTATCTCACAAACTAATGAGAAAGCCTTCTATGATGAAAAAGTAATGTTTTTCTGCTGTAGGGAGTGGAAAATTCAGATGTTTGCCTCGCTCTGCCTCCATAGAGGCGGTTGTCCTTAACACTGAAGTCATGAGCTCAGGTAGCATTACTTACATTACGAAATTAATGAGAGAACAAACAGAGAAATACTTCTCCCAAAAAAAATTAATGTTTTGAACTTTATTAAGATGGCTTTTTTTCGGCTTTTTAAAAAACAAATAATTAAAGGCTTCTAAGAGATTTATTTATATCAGGCACTCACTCCACTTCCATTTTCATTCATTCATTTCTGTCTGTTCTTGTGTAGCAATTATCAACTAACACCTGATTGATGTCAGTATTAATCATCTGAATAATTATGACTCATGATTGAATTTCTCTCACCCTGTTGTTTTATAAATTATGTATTAGGGATAGGTATTTCAATAATTTTTTTTATTTAATAGTCAGACCTCCTATTTCCCAGGTGAGTATGTAAAATAAGATTCAGCTCGGAGTCTGTCCGTGAATCTGTGGTCAAAGCCAAACTACCAATACTTGCATAAGAGTTTCGCTCATATGTATCATCATAATATAGTTTCTGCCTTATGGTAAGTTGTCTGCATCAAACTTAAAAACTCTCATCTTCATCAACGCTGATAAAAGCATGTCTTCAGCTGTCATCTTTGAGAAGAGGACCGTTGCTGTCTAACTTCAAACTTACTTGGCCTGCCATCATAGATTGCTGATTGAAGGATAGACCTTTTGCTGGGTGCTTTGCTCTCGAGTGATGATGAGTGTGCCTCATTTTTCTTCCTTCCCTTAAGTTAATTCTTATCCAAACTATTGATGTGCAGCTGTATAGCCCAGTGGGTTACAACACTGACTTTGGTGCAGGATACTGGTGTCAAAGAGGGCGTGGCAGACATCCAGTTTGGACCCTTATGCAAGGTCCTTAGTGCTAACAGCTTACCCAGCCACATCTAGTGCATGTTTCATGCCCAGATAAATGGGAGGGTTGAGTCAGGATGGGCATAATACATGCCAAATCAATATGCAGAACTAGACGATCTGCTGTGGCGACACCTGAAAGAAGAAAAGTTGCATTTTTATCAAACTATTTGAGTCCTGTGTCCTGTTTCCGATGTTGCTCAAGTGTATTACTAATTTACCATTGGTAATACATTTCTTTTCTTTGTTATTTTGAAGCCATTACAAACAACCCGTGACTGCATTGCTGCCACCTGCCGACGGTAGTACTGCACCACTACAAGGTGCAGTTAATGACAAAATGGTAGTTGATCATACAAATCAATTTTTATGATTTAGTTAATATTCAGGATTCAAATCATTACCCACACCTTTTACATATATGATAACAGTTGTTTTATGTGGAATTATTGTCTATGAATCTTCTCTTCTGTGAGACTGAACTTTGTTCAGTCTCATTTTCATGCTCATATGAACTTCAAGTGAAAAGTTATTTTCCAAATAGCTTTTGTAAAGGAAAAGGAAAAGCATGACTGATTTTCAAAAATTATGCCACATCCCAACCGAAGAAGTCTCCTGAATGACTGCAGTCAATGCTGTCAGAGTGCATGCTGAAGTCCAATGTGTACTGCTTTGCTATAGGTGTGAATAACATCAGCATAGCCTCCAATCCCAGAGCCAACTTTAGATGAACCCCTCAGGATAGTGGAGCACATATCTAAACCTAAACTGAACCTGAACTCCAGTCTCCTAACCGTGTGTGTGTTTATAATAAACTTCCAAACAACATCCTCCAGAATTGATGAATACAGGTTGTGAGTGAGGTTTGTTAATGGTACACATAAGTGGCTATTGCTATTTTTATCTTGAAAATGTCTAAAGACGAGGAAGCTAAAAGCAGCCTTTCAGTAATATTCCTGTTCAGCCAGCATCTGACAGGAAGTTCTCAGCTGTAATGTAATGAGAGTGTCCTGTATGTTCTTAGTGTCAGATGTACATTTTAAATATTATGACTGCCAGACATATAGGTTTCTTTCATCATCCTTCCTACGTGAACAGAGTCGAGAGGGGGATATAAGAATGGGTTCCATCCGTTCCATACATCCCATCCGCCAAATCTTGCTGATGGGATCTTTGCACACACATCAATCATATTATGAAGAGTTGCCCTTTGCTATTTATATATTGTTCTCACCCTTATTACTTATCTCATTCCCTTAGTTAATCAGTTCTGTTTTGTTTTCAGAACACAAATCAAATGCAGTCAACAATTTTTCACAAAATAAATCCACACAGAAAAACGAAGTAATGAAATGAGGTTCAATTTAGCTTCATTCTGCGAGTGGGTTTTTCTCAGACCGGGGCATAATTAAAAAATAATTTAACAGTTTGTGTAATTATTTTTACACATTTCCCTTGCACTGAATATAAAGCAATTCATTTATTATTTCATTTATTTATTTTATTTGAACTTTCATCAAATGTGCAATCCATAAGAGATTTTCACTAAAAGGGACACATTCAATGATTTGTATTTTTTCCTGTCTTCCCTTAAGGAATTTCACCAGTGGTGGGGGATCTAGAGCATTTCATGATTTTTTTTAAATTGAAGATATCAGCAGTGAAATATTTCGTTCTCCAACAAGAAGATGGGTTATCCTCTGTGCTCTATTCAACATAGTGGATGTAGCTCAATATTTTCAAGCAGCTGCTGCTCCATGTGGCCTCTAATCTCCCACATGGGCCGAGCATTGCCAGATCTTGCAGCTGGAGACTGCCTCCAATGAAGCCAGCGAGTTGCCTCTGTTGGGATTGACTATTTGGTAGCTATCTTAAGAGCACATGCTTCCAAACTAACTCTAGGCATGGAATGCTCCAGTTCACAGCAAATCATGCAAATTACCACTCCTTGGTCTTTGCTGGCATTTCATTTTTAGAATCTTATTAAAAATTTGAACTATTTCCAAACAAATGCTCAGTGCTTCTGTTTTTTCTACATTGTGTTATATTAATTTAAGCCACATTAATAAAAGTTAGATCCAAAATTATGAGGAGGAATACATTCGATGTTTTAATTTTTTCTTTCTTGGTGTAAATGACCTGTCCAGCTTTCTCACGCTCTAAAGAGCAAATCCAGATGTAACCAGACTTGGCTGATTTTATTAATGACTTCGGGGGGAAGGAGATTACTATTTTCTTCAACCTCACGGTTCTGACGGCATTGCTTTAATGCTTTTCTAAAAGAAAACATGTAGGAATGTCCAACGGAGTAGAGTGACTGACTCAGGCTGAGCAAGAAGAGACAGTCACGTTTCTCATCTTATTAGCCATACTGTTGTTCAATAGTCAAAAGTCAAAAGTTTTCAGATCATATATAGTTTTGTGATCTTAATCCCCCATGACAAATAAAATTAACCATCTCTACTCTTACTGTATCTTGGGTATTTTATTAAAATGTATAGCAACTGTTTTCTTTTGGGTTAAATATGATCCCATGGTGTAATATAAGGAACAATATTTTGCTATCACCAGACCTAGCTGCATTATAGTTCAGTGTGTGATGTGGAATGTCTTCAGAATATTGTCCTCAAATATTGGATGCTTGCTGAAGTTCCTTTATCTGCAACTACATCTGTTTGGGGAAGCATAGGGGATGACATGACTTGTCTATCAGACTTGATACATGATAGTTGCAGGTAACATTGGCTTTCCTCCCACTTCTGATGTTGGTGAATTCTTCCTCCTAGCTCATCCTTTAAATGTATCTCAAGGATGTTCAGTGGTGGTCTTCCAGAGCTCTAAGACATCTCTTGAATTGGTGGCCGTCCCAGCAGCACAGTGGTAATACTATCCATTTGCAAGGCCAAACATTTTTCTTGGGTTTTTAGGTCACAGGAAGGGTCTAGAGGTGACTAATCCTGATTTGGGCTTTGGTTCTATTGGCAAAATTCACGCAATGGTTGAGTTTAGAGTTTAGTTCTCCTCTTTGGCATGCTGGGTATTTGGCAACTTAGGTAAGGCTCAATGGTGGAAGTAGGTCCTCTGATATATATGTCTAGGTCCAAAACTCTATGTCTTGGCAAAGTTATTAAGGAAGTCTTTGACTCAGAGCGGCTACTGATGAGGAATGTGACTTACATCTTGTAGAATCCTCAATATTCTAGTGTACATTCAAGCTGTTTAAAAACCTAACACTGGATCGAAGGACAGAAGACATGAGACAAACTGTTATTAACTCATTAGCTTAATTTCATCAGTAAAAACCAAATATATACAACAAAAATAGCACCAACAACATAACCAACATATATTTCTCAGGTGAGAAATCATTTGCTAACTTTTCATGTATTCAGGAACTAATGCTATTGGTCTCTGTTGCTATAGCAGTGGCTGTTTTTAAACTTTTTCTGACATGTCAGTCCTTATTCTTAGTCGTTACACATGGTCGACCAGAGCAGTCTGCTGTTGGCTACACAGCACTGGCATAGGCACACTATTGTGAAATGGTCAGTGTTTAATACCATGGCAATGTGTCTGGTGTACAACTTCACCTCCAGTATAACAACATTAGAACCCTGATAATGTCGCTCCAGCCAAGACCTTGACTGTGGAGAACAATCACAAAGATTAATAATGATTATTTATATATATATATATATATATATATACACATTATATATATATATATATATATATATATATATATACATATACATATACATATACATATACATATATAAATATATATATACACACATGCTATCCCTCCTCCTCATGTGTCCAAACCATCTCAATCTGGCCTCTCTTACTTTGTCTCAAGAAGTCTAACTTGGGCCGTTCCTCATATGTCCTCCTCTCCATTCCTGTCCATCCTCGTCACTCCCAAAGAATAACGTTTTTAACTCTACCACCAATATCTCCAAACCATACAAGACAGCTGGTTACATTACCGTCTTGTTAACCTTTCCCTTCACTCTTGCTGCTACTCTTCAGTCGGAGATAACTCTTGACACTATTCTACTTCCACTCCACCCTGTTCTAATCGCTTCTTCACCTCTTTTCCAAGTTCCCCGTTGCTCTGCACAATTGACCCCAAGCACTTAAATTCATGCACCTTCTCCAGCTCTACTCCTTGCATCCTCACCGCTCCACTTGCCTCCCTCTCATTCACATAAATGTATTCTATGGGGTGGGTCCAACTGGATTACATAAACCTTATGAGTTGGTGCATTGCGCAAGAGTTCAGAGCCGAGCAGGCTGATCAAAGGGGATGGCTTTCCTACGCCGTGTCCGTGCACCAAAGGTGTGAAATGTGTGTGGAAGCATATGTGTGGGTGTGTGCGTGGGTAAGTCTAGAGGGGGAAAGAGAAGAAAATCGAGACAAAAACAAAGGGAAGACACAATAACTGACCTTTTAGTACTCAAGACCATTGGCAGCAAAGAGGGGTTTGCCACCATCATCCTTCTCCTTTAACTTACAAACTTACTGGCTTTGTGTGCATGGCAGAGATTAACATAAGAAAATCAGTGGGTGTCGGGGAATACAGTCAACGCAGAGGTAAAGACTCAAACATATAGCAGGCACATGGCCGACTTGGTGGTCTTACGTGTGTATACTTTAAATGTGACATTAAAAACAACCGCTAGACATTTACACACTACATTCTACCCTGTCCCTTCTCAGACAAAAACCAGACGATGACAGTCTGTTAGTCAGTGTGTCCAACAGCCAGCGGCTCCTGACTTCTGGCAGTGCAGGAGGCTGTTTTAATTGAAATAGACATTATCCTTCTGTTTGTCAAGAAAAAGGCCCTTCGTATATCTTCCTTCCGCAGGCAAAAGGGTATGAAGCAATCTTCTCAGAATTCAAAAAAGGGAATGTACTGTATGAAAAAATAACAATTATAGATGCAAATGTCACCTAAACTACCAAAGTGACCTTAGTGATGTATATGAGCAGTGCATATTACTATTGAAGTACTATATTAGTAAGAAATGTTTCGATAAGAGTTTTTACACATTTCCCTACAAACATCCCCTTTCTGTACGTTCCCCTTAATATGTATGGCTCTCAGAACAGAAAACAAGATAACTGCTTCACAACCATTCACACTCTAGATGTCAGTGTCAATGACGAGAGTGAAAAGAAGAAATCTCATTTTAAATTTATGTAATTTAATGAGAAACAATTTGATTACAAGAACAAACATGGGAAATTTGCATAATGCCTGAAGCAGAAATTCAGTTATAGTGAAATATGGCTGAGTTGAATGAATGAGTGGCTCGTTCAACCACATACATGCCTGTTCCTCCATTTATCTGTCTGGCAACATCCATATGTATGTTATCACTTCCTGTTTTCGTGAGGCTTAAACAGAGATCCTCTTATTTGCGGGTGCTCGTTGTCCAGTTTTTGCACTAGTCACAATCAACCCTATTGATCCTATGTTAAAAACAATTGATAGATAATGAAGGGTGAGTGATTCCTATCACAGCGGTAAGGACATGGAAGGAAAGAAATAGATTGAACAAATGAAAATGAAAACATGCTCCGCAGTGGTTAGTGTGGCTATGAATAGCCATTCTTCATTCCAAGGCGGGATTACGTTCAATTTAGAGGGGCTTTTGGGGGAAAAAGAAACTATACTGATTACTTACCACTCAAAACCAGTATTGTTAAAGTGTGATTTTCTTTTGTTGAGGTGGTAGTTATCGTTCAGAAAGGATTCCAGAAAATCATTTTCAGTTAGAAACATGCCATCTTCACGATGTTCGTAAAGGTGAGAACAGAGGACTTACGTATGGAACCATTTTTAATGGTTCCATACGACTTTAATGATTCAAATACAGATGTTGTTGAAAAGCTGTGAATTCTTAAACATGCTGTGATGTTTCACATCTTCAACTTGGCAACACAGATCATTCATCAGATTTGTGAGATCTAATTAACCTTGATCTCTAATGTGGGAAGCCTTTTTTTCTTCCTTCGTTTAGAAGTGGGCTGTGCCAATTTTTTGGCAGATTCCTCAAAAGCGTCTGTGAGTCATCATATTCACAAGAGTGAATAGGATTAATGGACGGACAACACGAAAACACAATCCTCCAACCATCGCTCTTGGTGGTATATAGGTGTAAGCTACTTTCAATTATACTGAGGTTGGGAAAATTGTAATTTAGAGAGTAAATCTTGAAAACATTATATCAGTTATTATATCGACCTACAAAAATCAGCCCCTGTGAAGGCTGAAGGAACCATCATGGGTTTTTTAGATAAGATAAACATAAAATGAAACATGAATCAGCTGCCTATTATAACGCCATAAAAACTTCCCTTTCTACTTTTTACCCAAATTGCTAAACGTAAAAAGGCCGCTGTCTTTCCAGCACTGAGTAAAGCCAATTATTTTGAGAAACATCAATGTTTTTCACAGGATCAGCGTGTCCTGGTTATTATATCACATCTTTCTCCTCTGCTAAGCGCATCAATTGGTGCATGTCTATTTTGACACTCCATTTGTGCTGTAATGAAGGCACTTTTAAAGTTTCCTTACCGTTTTGATGTTTAATTGATTCGTATAGTTGAAATAATCCAATACATCTGTCATGTACTGCATACTATGTGCGTTAAATGAAGTCTAACATTATGATGCAACAACAGTACGACAGTAATCTAGGGCAACTGGCCTCCAGGCAGTACTTGTTGTCAGGGCTCTATTAAAATGGTTGAAATTGATGTTTTTTTGCCTGCCACCTGTATATATAGTATTCACTTGGGGATTGCATGCTGCAGGCATTAACAGTCCACCAGCCCTGCATGACATTGATAATCCCTTTGGAATAACTTCCTGCCCAGCTCCTTAAAACCTTCTTCGCATTTCCACAAAGCTAATGGTCAACAACCTGTGAAAATCTAGACAGTCATCTGCAACTCACTACACAATAACTAGCTCCCTGAGTCTCATTGCAATTTAGTCAAGCCTTTGAATAATATGCTTACCTACTGTGGTGAGCCCCAGGTCTAACAATCTTATTTCCCAGTGCCCCTTACTTCCACTTTCTGGTATTCCCTGAAAACACTCCATTGTACAATGAAAAGTATGCATTACGTATAATCTTCCACTCTGTTGCAACTCTGCAACTCTGTCTTGTTGCTTTGGGGGTCAGATTAAGGGGCTTCTCTGGTCCTTTCTCACTAGTCCGGGTTTGTTGGGTTTGCAGTGTAGATTGTCCACATCACCCCAAAAGAAATCATGTCTTTGATAAAAAGAAATTCGATCCAGATATGATTGGTGGTGAGTATTCTTCTGTTTTCCAAAGCTTGTAGGTGAACAGGAGTAATACAATACCGCAATGTATGTTTGACTTTAGTGTTTCAATCCACAGAGTCAAATTTCAAATGACTGTATGCAATTATTAATTCATACAGTTTAATTGATCCCACAAAGGTCAGCTTATGTTATATGAAATAAAAAATAAAAAAAACACAGAAAGAATTCAATAAATCAATACCAACATAAGAGTAAGTACTTAAATAAATTAATAATAATAATACATTTTGGTAGATTGTTAATAGATAATATTTTGGTCTAATTATAATCAGTAAGGACCCTGCGGTCAAAATACTCCAAAAACTATAAAGTCATTATGATGTTTTAAAAAAAGAAAAACAATTTGCTGATGGCATGGGAGCTTTAGAGCTGAGATGGAGGCGGCAGCGCCGAGGATGCTGCTGAGGGGGGACCACATCGGAGGGAT
This sequence comes from Lophius americanus, assembly GCA_037951165.1. NCBI lineage: Eukaryota > Metazoa > Chordata > Actinopteri > Lophiiformes > Lophiidae > Lophius > Lophius americanus. Next base: position 16,219,595 of record JBBDHG010000019.1, on the reverse strand, counting down.
GGCACATGTTTGAAGGGCGGGGGATAAGGTGATGGAGAAAAGATTGAGGTGAGGATAATGCTGCCAGGCAGAAGAAAATGAGGGAGGCCAAAGAGAAGGTACATGTGTGGTGAGATTGGAAAGATGTTGGTGGGTGTGAAAGAGACGGATGCAGAGCACAGAGGAAAATGGAGATAGAATAAAACACGCTGGTGACCCCTATTCAGGAGAGGAGCAGCCAGAAGAAAATAAAGACAGAAGACTTTTAGTAGCAGGTTAAAACGTGATAGCAATAGAGAGAAATCACTCTCCAGAGCCTTACTTGTTTGTCACAAAAGGAATGTGTTTCCCTCCTGTGATATGAGAATGGAATGCACCCAGGTCAGACAGGTCGTCTGAGTGGCCCAAACAGAATGACAAGTTCTGTTTGGGCAGATATTTTCTGTGGAAGTCAGCAAAGGTGTCAGTCAGCATATTTGAAAAGTGGATGAAACACAAGGTGGGTTTACATGGGACACTTTTCTCTTATCCGAATTAGACCTTTCAGAATTGCAATGTCAATCGACTATCTAATCGACTACATGCATCGACTCATCTAATCAGAAACAGCTTTCTGACATGTGCAGATGATCCACACTCCAGTTCATAAGGTGGAGGTAATGCTACGATCAGCTGAGTGCCAACTCAGTCCATCTAAATGTCCAACGATGTTAAACTCTTTCAAAGTTGCAATCAGTAAATGACTCTCCGTTGTTCACCAGTACTGTTTTGAAGTCGCCATACTTAAAATGTGCCGCGGCGCTGTGCGTGCCCTGAAAAAACTCTGCTATATCAATACGTCACGTTGCTGGGCATGCGCAGATACAACTCAAACAGAGAGCTTCCTGAAATAATCCCTTTGGAATAACTTCCTGCCCAGCTCCTTAAAACCTTCTTCGCATTTCCACAAAGCTAATGGTCAACAACCTGTGGAAATCTAGACAGTCATCTGCAACTCACTACACAATAACTAGCTCCCTGAGTCTCATTGCAATTTAGTCAAGCCTTTGAATAATATGCTTACCTACTGTGGTGAGCCCCAGGTCTAACAATCTTATTTCCCAGTGCCCCTTACTTCCACTTTCTGGTATTCCCTGAAAACACTCCATTGTACAATGAAAAGTATGCATTACGTATAATCTTCCACTCTGTTGCAACTCTGCAACTCTGTCTTGTTGCTTTGGGGGTCAGATTAAGGGGCTTCTCTGGTCCTTTCTCACTAGTCCGGGTTTGTTGGGTTTGCAGTGTAGATTGTCCACATCACCCCAAAAGAAATCATGTCTTTGATAAAAAGAAATTCGATCCAGATATGATTGGTGGTGAGTATTCTTCTGTTTTCCAAAGCTTGTAGGTGAACAGGAGTAATACAATACCGCAATGTATGTTTGACTTTAGTGTTTCAATCCACAGAGTCAAATTTCAAATGACTGTATGCAATTATTAATTCATACAGTTTAATTGATCCCACAAAGGTCAGCTTATGTTATATGAAATAAAAAATAAAAAAAACACAGAAAGAATTCAATAAATCAATACCAACATAAGAGTAAGTACTTAAATAAATTAATAATAATAATACATTTTGGTAGATTGTTAATAGATAATATTTTGGTCTAATTATAATCAGTAAGGACCCTGCGGTCAAAATACTCCAAAAACTATAAAGTCATTATGATGTTTTAAAAAAAGAAAAACAATTTGAATGAATTGAATTAAAATGTGCCGCGGCGCTGTGCGTGCCCTGAAAAAACTCTGCTATATCAATACGTCACGTTGCTGGGCATGCGCAGATACAACTCAAACAGAGAGCTTCCTGAAACAGCTTTTACATGCAGCGATTGGCTTTCCGACTGGTTTTCCGAAAGGACTTAGGCTACCTCCTTGCAAAGGAATGAAGAGGGACTTTTCTTTAGGAAAGGGGTGTTTGCATGCAGCATTAAGCTGTCCATGTAAACCCAGCTACAGATGGAGGTATCAGATATAGGCTTTGAGATGGATATGACAGAGAGAGGTTAGAAGAGGTTTCATCAGATTGTTAAGTAATACAAATATAAGGGTTCACCTCCTTTTTGGGGCAATCATTAATAATATCATATGTAAGTATAGTGATAATATCATATCACGGGGCGTCTGGTGATTCCCACCTATAGTGTAGGTACATATGTAGGCACGCACTCAGGTGCTCAAGTGTTTATAAACTTGTGTTAATCAGTGTCTATGCACATCCTATGTACGTATCCAGACATTTGTGTCTAGTACTTTTTATGTCTTGCGATGTGTTTTGGCCTTCCTTCTCAAAAAATCTAACTAAAAACTGCTTCTGTGTAATTAGGCCACTTCTCTCATGATTTGACCCCATTTGATAGCATTGCCAAACTCTTCAGAGAAAGATTTGTAGTATCTGTGGGAGGGCCGTCTATCACTGCACATAGATATGAAGTCTTTATGTTGTCACAGGTGCACACTCTACGATATGGATGTTTATGGAGCTATATTCAAATTGCTTTTATTTGCCAGTTTATCACAGGCATATTATATTATCATTATCTCAGTCATTTGAAAAATAGAAACATTTCTCCTTAATGAAATGACAACAACCTGGAATCATCACTCTGCACGTATACACTGTCTACTCATATAATGCAAACCTAAAAGGATTCAATGCAAAAGTGGGTGTGCTCTATGTGAGTGAGTGGGCATCATGTTTATTAAGTGTTGATTATATGATATCTGCCATTAGAGGATATCCATTAAGCTTCAAGCCTAGGCCCAGGGGTAATCATCCTGAAGTGACCCACTGATTGCCCATCGACTGCGGGGTTACTGTTTGGTAGCAAAGCCTGCAGTGTGACTTCACCGTCAAGGACAGGGAGCCAAAAAGATCTTACCCTATAATCAATAAATACTATATATTTATTATTAAAAAATCTTTAAAACCCTGTGATGGAGTGTCACACTGGGATGATAAGAGAGAAGGAATATCTCTGGCAACAAAGAAACACACACTCACAAAGAATATTAAATAGACTGAGTCACAGCCCATGATTTTTATGACTCCGACGAAGGTGGCATCAGAGTCTTTTCTGGACATAAGAAGGACTAGTCTATCCACAAATCCTCAAAAAATTGCTGGACAGAATTCAATTAAATTAGCTTTTTTTTCTCCAAAGCTTTTACACATACCTTGCAGGGGTCATAAATGTGTGCATTTCATAATTGGTTTTTCAAATTTGCTTATTTGTACCATAGCTGGGACATTTGAACTCTAATTCTGTGACTTTTAGCTCGTCTTGAGAGTATATGGTCTATCCACATACTGTACATTTAGGGGCCATAAAGGTGCGCAGCCCATAATTAGTTTCTTCACTCTGTTTTATGTTCTTAGATGCGTTTAGACGGAGGCAAAATTCATGTCTCGTTTTAAGACATTCGTCTGTGATAGAGGTTATCGTCTATCCTGTTCCTATGTTTCAGCAAAACTTGGATTTTTGGACCGACATGCTGGAACAAGTCTGAGGCAGAGTAGGTCCAGTTTAGTGGTTTAGCAATAGTATTAAAGCTTACCATCAGAATGATGGCAGGAAAATAGTTCTGGTGGACTGGTATGAAATACAAATAAATCGTCCAAAATAATAAACCAGAGTGAAATCCTGAATCCAGCTGATGCTGAGTCCAAAAAAACAGACATAATAAAAAAATAATAAAGACAGCACAGTGGAATGAGAAATCATAGGGGATGTGTTAGAAATATATAACTCAAACGTCGATGGCAAACTTACACAATAATCTGACAAAAACAAAAGGACTCAAACACAAAGAATAACGAAGATGAGTGGGGAAGAGGTGAGGACCCCAGACAGGTGGGGACACTGAAACAACCAAGGAGATGGGAATACAGACCAAAAAAAGGGAAAAGCCAAGAGAAAAATAATACAGGAAAGTTTACTTTCAAAATTAAACGGGAAACAAATCAAAAACAAACAGTCTTTACTCAAGTAGTTGATCGGTTTCAGTTTAAGAAAAAAGAAAGAAGAAAAAAACACTACTTTATTCAGCTTCTTTACATGAGGACCATTGAAAGAGTATAGATTCTAAAATTACCGAACATATTAAAAAAAAAGGTGTTTTTGACCAAATCAACTGTCATATTAATTTGATAAAAGTTATTTCTGTAATTTGGAATTTAATCTTCTATTGCTGCAATTCAAGGGCAAAAAAAGGGCATGATCAACATGAATGATTTTATGCAGGCTGAACAGCAAGCTGAGCAGGAAAAGGTGTGTAATTAGCCTTAGAGGTCATAAGTGTAAAATGAGAATCAAGGAGACAGAGCCTCAGCCATCAGGGCTCCAAGGCTCTGGAACGACCTGCCTGAGGAAATACAGCTAACTGAATTAGTGTCGTTGTTCTAGTGTCGCCTCAAAACTTAGTTTTACCAAAAGGCTTTTCCTGTATAGCATTTTACCATTTTGTTTTAATCTTATTGTCCTGGCTTTATTAATTTATTTATTTTATTTTAAATTTAACATCTTTTTTGTTTTTTATTGCTTCTGTTATGTTTTATTGTTTACATTTTAATGCTTTGTTTTTATTTTCTGTATTTTTAGAATGGTTTGATGGCTTTATTCCTGTAAATTCTTTATGTAAAGCACCTAGGGTGTTTTGAAAGGTGCTATATAAATAAAGTTATAACTATAACTATTATTACTATTACTATAATAATAATTATTATTGCATGTTTAATGTCTGTCATCTTGTTTGATCTGCTGTGCACGATAAACCCTGATGGAAACATAAATCTGTCTCTGTGTTATCATACATTTACTTTGGTTGGAAACTTGATTTCAAAAAGTACACAATGGTGCAAAATGAAATAATCAGCTAAAGTAATAAATCAGTTTTGCAAATGTAAGGAGTAGTGGAGTCAAACGATGCATTCCGTCTATTATCTATAAATGAAACAAAATGTTAATGGAAGTTTTCTACATTAGAATAATGACACTAGCAAATGTGAGGTATAATTTTGATATACTCAAACCAAAGTTCTTTTACCAAAGTGAAACACTGAATTGTGAACGCCCTGAAACTACTTGGATCCACTACATGTAGTGCAGGTTTTCTTTGTACGTTTTGTTATAAAGTTTCTGCACCAACAATCCAATTTCTTCAATAAGATGGTTTTGAATGTGGAAATAAAATGGCATTTAAGTGTGGGTTAGAGGTCCATTGCACTGATTAACACCCATATGGCCTGGTTCCAATAGAGTCTGCTCTTCATGGCAGAGATCTGTTGAGGTGTAACACTGATCAAACTGAGCGCCTAGACAGAGACCCGGTAATAGACTGACATTTAGAAAATGGGTAGCTTGAGTTTCTGCTCTTAAGCGCATGGATATTCTGCAAATATCACTATAGTGCTCTACTTAAGAGAAAACTTTATTTAATCTACTGCAGTAGAGGAGTGTTATGATTTGGAGTTGGTGTCTTCAGGCCACCACAGATTGCCATAATCAAGGACCAATTAATTCCAAAATGTTCAGGGAGATTGTACAAAAAAATACCAGTTTAAATATTTATGAATCGTAACTTAACGTAATTTTCATTACATTTCTTTATACCACGAATTGCCCACAAAGAGCAATCAGTAACTCTAGGCCTTTAACTGATAATAAAAAATAAAACATCTGACATACAGAAATCATCATCCTAACCTTCACCCAGTAGAACTGCTGCAGTAGAATCTATCAACGCAAAACATTCAAAAAGACCACTTAGCTCCAGTCGGTGGGCAAGTAATAGTCTTGGACAATACCAAAAGCGGAAAAAACATATTTACATGACAATAATTTCTACTAAAATAGCAAATAAAGCTCAGAAATCTCTACTTGCAAATCTCTGAACATTGAATGAAATGTATTTTTTTGCATTATTCTACTCACACATGCCATGATACAATTATCATTCTTCTTTACATTTAAAGTTTGACATCAAATGCCTTAAAAGTGAATATGATATTCAATACACTTATATTATGCATGTACGAAAGAGTTGAAGGGCATTTATTACGTGTAAATGTGCTGTTCTATTATTCTAATTGCCTGAGGGTAATAACTGTCTTTCATGACAAGGCTTATGTGTTCCCTTCCTCGCAGCTCTAACTAATGTGAAGTTGTGGGCCATCGACCGGCAATGCTTTCAGACGATCATGATGAGGACAGGTCTCATCAAGCACACTGAGTATATGGAGTTCCTGAAAAGGTAAGGAAAAGGGATAAATTGTCCCGCAATGACATACATGTGACCTCAATAGGTCTTTGATCTGAAATGAAATCTGCAATGAATTATTAAGCAAAAGGTAATCAGGAGAACATGTGTGAGCCCTCTTTCTGAATGTTTTCGGTCCTTATTTTTGCCAAACACTCATATCTCACCATTAATTTATGGAGTGTAAGCAAAGATGTCTTCCTCCAGGAAAAAACAGCATGTACTTATTATCTTTCATGTCTGTATCTGTATGAGAGAGACCCCATGCCTGAGCCACTTCTCTATGAGCCACTTATTATCAATTTAAAGGCCTGTACTGTCCTTTATGGCAAGTGTTGAGTATAGTATAAAAGAGAGACACTTCAAAAGACAGAGGGGGAGACTGTGAGGTGATCAATATGCATGAAATGCAATGACAGCATAATGCTGTCACCTTGGATACCAAACGCAGTGTGTTTCAGGGTACTGACTGGATTACATCTGTACTTCTAAAAATCAATTCAGCATTGGCACTCTGACCTGTCTGTGGTTACGCAGCAAACTGCAAACAATGTGTGTTCTGATACCTTTCAATCAGAATCAGCTTTAATTTTTAGATACAGTAGCTCTTCTGTGTGATGGTTTACACAGGCTAGCTTTAGTTCCCCAATTGGATGAATGAGCCTTTGGGGTCCATGATCCTGTCGCCGGTTCACCACTTGCAAGGGCAAGTCCAAATGTGAACAAGCCACCAAGGAGACGAAACTTAGAAAAAGCAAATGGGAGGATAACTATGGAAATCCACCTGGAGGAGTACGACAGAAAATATCAGACAGCCTGAAAAGCAGAGCGGAGACATCCAGATTTAAATGTAGTGCGTTACGAGACACAGATGGCACATGAGATGGTACGAAGACGTAGGTGAAAGCAATAGAAAGTCACACAGCGGACGACAACTTCATGGAAAATACACATCAAATCCTCGAAAGATTAAAAAACATACAATGGCAAATTGATGGGCACACAAGCAAAACCCAAGAACTAAACAGTGCCATGACAGAGAGATTCATAGTACATCCAAAACATTACTTTGAAACCAATGCTCGGTGTACTGCATACTTTTCACAGATACATGTTATAGGATCCCATCAGTTTAAATATAAAATATAGCAATACCTGGATCCAATGACAAATATGACCCTTTAGGAAATACTCCTGCAGTTGCTTCTGTGAGTGGATCATCACAGACGAGATGGCAGCTTTAGGGAAACATAAAGGTTGATTTTAATATAAGCTATAATGACAAATACTGTTGTTTTTCTGCCTTGCATTATAGTTGACATTTGCAAGTCATACACAATAAAGCCAATAATGCTGACTGTATCTACAGTGTGCTTAACCCGTTTATCCCATTTTATCCTGTAAGTCTAAGACTCTTAGACATACAGGATTTAGAGCAACAAATACATATTTCATATACGACAAACACTATTAGTATTATTAGAAAAACACACAAATCTCTTGACCATAATAAATGGATAACAATATATTACGGTCTCCATGCTAATCTTGAGAGTCCAAAAGATGAGTAAATATTTATTAGGTTCATCTAGACCTTTGGGTCGGTCAGTGTGTTTAGTTAATAAACTGGTATCTAGGGGAGATTTATAGCAATATTTAATAATTCACCATATGCACTAAATTATACAGCTGCTAGCTTCCAAAAAGCATAAGAACAAACAAACCCTGGTCCCTTCAGTCTTCAGTCACTACCCCACTGCTTTGAAATTTTAATATATGCTCTCACAAGTTGTTGAAGAGAATTACAGATTAAAAAAAACAAGAGAGGTATCTCAGGTTGTTTTGCATACATGAAGTGAAATAGCCTGCGGTAACGTTCTATTCTCGATCTAACATTAATTTAAAATCAAACCAATTTACTCTAGGAAGACTAATGGCAATTAGTGGCATTAGTGTGCTGACACCGTCACATACAATACTGCATATTTTCTGTTAATTGTATTTTTATGCCTTTCACTCAGCCCAGTATGAAATATTACTAATAAAATATGCAAGGTGAGTCCTCATCAAATATGTTAATGTAGATTCTCCAATAAAGCATTGGGTATTGTTACATAATTGTTTAACTGCAATAATGCCATGCTTTACTCACAATCGGTCAGTGTTAAAAGTGTGATGATGATAGAAATTGATCAAAAAGGGACTCATTAGCGAAACCACACTTTCCCCACTGGCTCTGTTTAATTAATAGCTGTCACACAATTAAGCTATTAGATCTGAAATGTACCACAGCGGAGTCAATCAACAGCCTCACAGCTCGAGGGAAAGAAGGTTTATATGTTTCATGTAGAGTGGGGTCATCTGTTCACTTCCTAGTGGAGGAAGCAGCAGTGCGGCGACTGGTACGGGGGATGGGGCCAGGGTTGGGGGCTGAGACAAGATGGCTCAGATTACTGTAATAAAGCAGGGAAAATTGGGGAGGGGCGGGGTATGAGAAACAGAAAGAGGGAGATGCTATTGGGAGATAAGGCTTTTGTTCACCAGCATGGGTTATTTTCTCTCCTCCTTGATAAACATTGAGCCAGTTGTATTCAGTGTGTTTGATAACAGACATTCATTGAGGCTGCTGGGAAGCAAACATGAGAGCCTCATTCTGGTGTATTCAACCTTAGGTCCTACTGTGTAACTAGACAGACTGCTCAGGTCTTACTAAAATATTTATATACACATATTGTAATACAATTTACAAGTCAACTCTTGCAGCGTAATATTGATTTGTATGGGCGTCCATTGCCCTTATTTGTTTTTCACCTCTGCTTTTATTCTGGTCAACTTAAGCTGAGCTGCCATCTAGGCAGCTTTTCTTTTCCTCTTTTTTAATATGATAACCACATACAACTTATTCAGTGATATATTTAATAAAATTTAATTTAATATGAATGCATTTTCTGTCTCAAAGCCGTTTCTTTTTTGTCTCCTTCAGCGTCCCTTCGTTCCATGGACTGCAGGAAGATATTCTGAGCAAGCTTGCAGATGTCCTTGAGGAGGTAAATGCCTTCAAAGCCTGCGACATATGTAACAAAAAGGCCACACACTCATCCTGTTTGATCGCCACATAAATTCTTTCTTTTTTCCAGTGAGAGAAAGGGGCCAAGAAGGTATACAGTATATATGAAGGCAAATTCTAAATATGAATCTAAAGATAATGGAGATGGTTTGTGAGGGTTAATGGAACAAAGTGGGCGGTGTTGGAATTAATTAGATCAACTGTTGCCATTTATTGTGTGCGGAGACAATCTAAGCAGGCTGAGACACATTATAATCCATTTTATTATAATCAATTTAATCCTATTTGTAGAATGTTATTTTTGTTTGGCACAGTAACATACTTTCAGCACTTACACTCCTTACAACAAACATTTTTAAATGTGTTCTCCTGTTGTGTTTCTTTGAAGCATACATACTTTTCCATTCAAGTCCACAGACATGGAAAAAATCTTCTATGCCGCACAGTCACCCACAGAATAAACAATCAAAAGCGATACATATAATGATAAAGCTATATTTGTCGTGATTTCCTATTAACCACAGTAAGCTGTGACCTGGCTCCTGACATTTTCATTCCTTAAAAAATCTCTGTTTGTGTTAGATCATCAAGCTTCCTCTCTGTTCCTAAGTCCACGGTGAAAACTGAAAGGAAGTTTCTGCAATCAGGGCCGCAAAGCTCTGGAATAACCTGCCATCTATATTTAATTCATTTAGATTTTTTTTTCTTCCTAAATTTTCCCTCCTAGAAAACTTTGTACTTCATATTCAAATTCTCTAAAAAAGTTAATACTATTATGATCATTATTATGATCATTATGATCAATATCATTATCAGTATTATTATTATTATTATTTGTATTATTATAATTATTTTATTTCATTTTATTAAGCGGTAAAAGCTTTACCTGAGAGGTACTGTATGTTTAAACAGCAACTCTACTTTACAGGACAATACTAGTCACAGTTTTTTTAACACAGTTTTTTTTTTAGTGTATTATTTGAGTATTTAAAAAATTTTAACCCACAACATTATCCCGTATTTGTTGACAATTAAAGATGTTTATGTATTTGCAATACAGAAAATGCTAATTATATGGAACCCTTTCTAGTCTGTCTAGCATTTAGCCATAAACCAAAGTATAAAAAGTCTATACCATTCTAGAACCTTTTCTGTGAGTTAAGATAAAATTGATGATAATGCAAAGACCCAGCAGCTAAAAGAGTCAACAATTTAAATCAAGAAAGGTGGTTCATTTTAGTTAGCAGGGTTAGCTAGGATAATGAGGGTCTGTAAACCCCGACAAAAGAAAAAAATCTCATAACAGCCTTTATGATGAAGGACAACTCCATTGAGGGAAAAAAGAGGTCATGGTAAAGTACATCAACAGATGGAAGCAGAAAGCTATATAAACCACAGTCAAATAGTGTCTGCAGCTGAAATGAAAAGTGCTGTTTGAAAGGCGCTCCCTATTTTGCGAGAAATTCAAATAATGAAATAATCTCATGAAGTGGGAATGAGCAGAAAGCACAATAATAAAGTTAACCCCGTGAAAATGTAATGTTTTCATTCTAGTCGTTACTATAAGCAAACCCTGATTAATATGTTTGTACTGTTTGTACTGTTGGCGTTTGTAAGATGATTAAATTGGTGTTTATCAGCTTCATAGACAGATAAAGTTGCAAAATTGAATGCAGCGCTAAAATAATGAAAACCTTTGAACTGCTGTATGAAATTATTTCTTTGCTGACTCCTTAAATAATCATTGATGTGTGGTATTTGACTCTGACTTTTGAAAGCAGTTTCCCTGCATGTAAGGTTGTATACAGCCAGGCTTGGTGAAATTATCCTTCATACTGTCCTTTACTATAATAGATGTTTTATTTCAGCAATTGATTTCTGATTAGTTTTTTCCAATTCCTGTCCTTGAATATATGCTTGAGAAAAGAAAATACATTTCAGAGTTATAATTAAACAGATCTAACCTTAACATAATAGCAGGACCTTGAGAAGCATACTGCGGACATGCATACACTCACTACTCAGTGTAGAGTCCTTTGAAAGGTACGTTGCCTGGATGCAGTAAAAAAATAAAAACCTACAAATGCCATGTGGAAACTACTTCTGATCGAACAGGAAACATCCAGCTCTGTCATTAGTCCAGAATCGTTTGAACCACTCACCCAATGAAAAAATATACTTTAAGCAGAACACCAGGGGGAAAATGGCATTCTTAAACCGGCACTGACGGTTATTTTAATCATAAGTTGTCAATATTTGCATTTGTTTGACATTTTCTACCTGTGTTTGTCTCGAATTGACTGAAAATCGCGCCTGACAAAAATGGTAAATGGATGGATGGATGTATGGATGGATATATGGATGGTTGCAGGGTTGGATGGATGGATGCATGGATGGATGAATGGATGAGTGCATGGATGGATGCAGGGGTGGAAGCATGGATGGATGGATGCAAGTATGGATGGGTGCGTGGATCGATTGATGCCTGGATGCTTGGATGATGGATACATGGGTGGATGCAGGGATGGATGGATGCATGGATGCATGGATGGATGGTTGCATGGGTGAATGCATGGATGGATTGATACATGGGTGGATGCATGGATCGATTGATCGATGCATTGATGGATGGATGGATGCATACATAGAGCGATGCATGGATTGATGCATGGATGGATGGATGGATGAATGTATGGACAACCAGTTTTAGTTCTATCCCATCAGATTTGAAGGAGTCACAAGAACTTCTCTATCTTTTTTATCTATATCTTTGCTCATATTTCAGTGACATTTTCAAGAAAGTTCTAATTGGAATTTATGTCACAGCAGCCTTACTTATTTGCGAGTAAACTATTGTGTCTGGAGGGGGTGTCTCAATCTCAATGTAAGACATTAGAAAAAAGAGCCGTAACGATCCAGAATGATGATCTCCGGTCCTCTCTTCCTACAGACACATTATGAAGATGGAGAGTACATCATCCGACAGGGGGCCAGAGGAGACACCTTCTTCATCATCAGTAAAGGAAAGGTGAGAACAGAGCCTGTAGCGTCCAACCAAAATAATAATCACGTTGCGTGGCGCACCGTTGCGCACACACATATTTGAAGCAAAGTGGTGGTATTTTTTTTCCGGCCTTCCATCAATCATCTTGACTTGGGAGAGAGGAGAGACAGACAATTCGCATCTTCCATCATCTCTTGCAGCAGCTTCAGGAGCACCTAGAAAGAAGGCGGTCACTTTCATTTCACCTTTCTGCCATCAACACTGGCTTTCATAGTGAGCTCAGAAGACATGCTGTCTGGTCCAGTAACACCTATGTTGGATCACTTCTTTGTTTTTGCATTGTTAACGTGATGCACTGATGAACGCTTTGTTCTTCCGTTCCATGCTCTTCGTCCTTCTTTGTTCTTCCTGCCACCCTACCATCTTCTTCTCCTTACACCCTCCACTACTACTCTGCGTCATTGTTATTAAATCCAGTGATTAACAATCTAATTATATTAAACAAGTCAAAGAATGAGACATGACTCACTGAAGATGTCTGAAAAGGGGCTGTTGTAGGTCTACTGAGTGATTGACAGCTTTTTTTTTTACCAGTGAACATATAGGTTGATCTCATTTTAAAAGATGAATGATAGATGTCTTGTCTTTCACCCCTTTGATCCTTTATTTGCTTTTTTCTCCTCCCACATGATACCTTTAGATCAGAAATAATTATGCTGTCACCCAGGTTTAGACAAAATTACAGTACGCTGATTCTGGATACTCCACTACACCTGAGCAGAGCTCGCTAATGGATTGAGAGGAGAGCCTTTATTAGACAGAGCCATCTCTTTGCACTTTCCCTAAAACGTAGGCGAGTGCTACCATCACTCAGTGAAGTGTCTACAAGAACAGCTTGGCGACATCGCTCACATGTCATGTGGCTAATGAAGTGGTCAACAGTTCCTCTGGTTGTGCGCAGAAATGGTTATCACCTCTTTCTAACAGACTACCCATGCATAGAAATATCTGTCACACCAGTGTTGCTGTTATTTTTAATAGTGTCATAAACCTGCCATCTGCAATCACTCAAATGTCTGCTTCTTCAAATCAATTGATCCCGCACCCCCTTTACTCGCCACGCATATTTTAAACTCACCTCATCTTCCTTTCTTTTGCTGTTGTTCTTTCATCCTGTCACACTGCGCTCCTCTTTAACCCTCCTCCCATCCATTCTCCAGGTTAATGTAACCAGGGAGGACGTGCCCAATGGAGAGCCTGTCTACCTGCGAAGCCTTGGAAAAGGAGACTGGTTTGGAGAGAAAGCACTGCAAGGGTAAGATTGCTCCTAATAACACAGTCTCTTCCAATTTAAATCTTCTGTTCTCCAGCTGTATCTGCCTACCGCAATGTCACCCACCTCCCTTTTAATTTCCACTCCAAACATGCTTCCTCTTAGACTTGAAAAGCTCCTATCTGCTCTAATATGCTATTGATCAGCATCCAACTCTTATCCGTCTATATTTTTTCTGCCTCCCACCGTTTAGCCTGACATTTAGCATGAAAACATGCTAAATGTTTGGAAATTAAGGGAGCCGTGCTCGCACACACATTACATGACGTCAGGCTTCATTTGCTGTAGCTATTCAAATCATATTTCTGAGTTGTGGCACAAAAATCATCTCTGAACCGAAGAGAGATAGCTAGATCAGTTGAATCAGAAGGACAGAGGACATCATTTTCTAATCGAAAAAAGTACTTTTGCTAGTACATCTGCTAAATAATTTATTACAGAATTGCATTCCTTACTGATGCTACATCATTAATATATAAAGATGCAGCATATACCAATCAGCCATAACATTAAAACCACCTGCCTTATATTATGTAGGCAAGGCATTACAAAGGCGCATTATTTGATATAACCAAGTAATAGTTGTAAAGGGATCAAAGCCAATTTTTTTGTCAAGGAATCACATTATGACAAACTAATCAGCAGTTCTGGGTTGAGATGTCATTCACAATGTGCCATCCAAATAACCGCCTATGAGTTAAATAAACCTCTGCCGATTTCAAAGCATTTCAAACAGGAATCGCTCATTTCAGCATTTATAATGCAGAAAAGGAAGAATTGCTTGGATTTTAAGCACATTTTTTGGGGTGTGGGAATGACTTTATTTATAATTAAACTGGCTCTATTTAATGCGAAAGAAATATGTTTGGAAAGTAGATGTTACAGGACTTTTAGTAACATTAACCCTACCTGCTAAGCTAAACTAAACAATAGCTCTATCTACCATGCTGAGCTAAGCTAAAGAATAGCTTTATTTGCTAAACTAAGCTAAAGAATAGCTCTACCTCTAAAGCTAAGCTTAACTATAGCTCTACCTGCTATGCTGAGCTAAGCTAAAGAATAGCTTTATTTGCTAAATTAAGCTAAAGAATAGCTCTACCTTTAAAGCTAAGATTAACAATAGCTATACCTGCTAATCTAATCGAAACATTAGCTCTACCTGCTATGCTAAGCTAAACCGTTTCGTGGTTGGGGATCGCACGACCTACCCAGGTACAACACTTACTTCTTGATATCAGATCTTGCTAGACACCTACAGTAGTATGTAGGCCCCCTTTTTTTACACCAAAATAACTCAATGCAATGAACTGTTTGTTCTGAAACCTCTCTGTCAGTATTAGCATTTTCAGCAGTTTGCACTACCATAGCTCTTATGTCGGATCGTACAACATAGGCTCCACTCCCCACAAACCTCAGTGGTATTTGGGAATCCATTACTGTCTTGATTCACTAGTTGACATTTCTTAGATGGCTTTGACAGGTACTAACCAACGCAGCAGAAAACCAAAAGGATATCTAGTTTTGCCGTCACTCTGTTCTACGTCTAGATATCACAATTTGGTGGTTGTCAAGGTCATTCTGATCCTCACACTTACCCATTTTTTCTGGTTCCAACTACATCAACATCAATAGCAAATTTTTCTCACTTGCTACCTAATATATCCCAAGCCCTGAAAGGCACCATTGCAAAGAGATAATCAATGTTATTCATCACCTGTCAGTGGTTATTATGTTGATCACAGCATATTTTATGTCCAAACCGGTTTAAAGAAGCAAAACCAATCCTGAATGAATCCCTTCTAAATGCTATATTTACTATTGTTTATTAAAAATGTGCGTCCTTTGCTCTTTGGTCTTCCCACTTCCTGTCTTGACGGCCACAGTATCATTAGTAATATCATCCATTGCTACCATTCAGTGCCATTTAAGCGCTCAAATACTTCAATGGCAATAACTCATGTGTAATAAAAATATTTTATGTGGCATCAGGCATCAAAAACCTGATGGTTTTATCCTGCTGCCCCTTCATAGACAATGTATTATTCAAACATATGAAGAGTAGAACTAAAGAGACGGCTGGGGTGTATAATAGCTACGAGGGGCTAGGTAGAAATAGAGAGGATGAGCACTCACACACATACATTTGAGTGCACGCATTCTCATAGCCAACGTTGAGAAAAGGAAACTAGTGGGGATGTTGCCATCTTGTGGCAGTTGAATGCTCTTAATCATGCTTCAAAGATCTACTGCATATTTATAAATGTAAAGACTTGGGTTCATTTAAAGCAGTGTCAGAACATGCTCTATACATAATAGATTAGGCAACAGCTGGATTGCACAGATGGCTCGATGCCCCCCATATGCTAACTATAATTATGATATATGAGATAGCATTAAAATTCATGCAGCACATGTGACACACAGTAAGCTTGATTTTCATTTTAATCAATGGGAGGATTGTGCCATTCTGAATAAAAATCTTTACTCAAATATGAGGTTCTGTTTGGTGAAGGAAATACTCATTTATAAAGGATTGCACAGCTGTGCGACTTCTACGTAGGAATATTCAAATTTTCAAGGAATTCATCGTCTTCCTCTACATTAACACATGATGCATCACACATTTCCTTAAAGTATCTATATATTTACATTAATGCATTTGGAAGGTTCCATGAATAACACTCCAATAGCAATGAGAAACTCTTCGCAGCAGCTTCAAGCCCTTTGTTCAATGAGGAAAAAACAACATCTTTTCTGCATCCCACTAGAAACTAGTGGGATGCAGAACTAGGTGTTCTCATCATATATACTATCACAAACTCCTTATGTGTTCAAGTGTCCTGGCCTATTCACCTCCACTTTTGATGGGCAGACATGTCTTGCAGATTCAAGTGAATGAGATGCTGGCCATCTTGAAACAAGGCTTTTGATCCAGAGGCTCTTCTGCTGTCCATCTTTCTAATAGTTAACTGTGTGCGTCTGTGCTCATGAAACTCAATATGCCCTACTCAAAGTCCATCTGAAGGGTTCGCCTTTGATCTGTGAGAAGAACATATTTACAAATCAAAGTCGGTTCTCCTGCCTGCCATAATGATTTATTACAGATTGTGTGTGTGTCTGTGTATGGGTGTGTGTATGTGTATGGGTGTGTATGTGTATGGGTGTGTGCATGTGTTTAGCGTGCATATTGAAACATCTGAAGAAAATTTAATTACATGTATTCTCTAAAGGGTTTGTAGTCCTTAATTAATACTTAAAAATATATAACTCATCACAATTGGTTTATTTCCAGGTAAATCAAAACAACATCTCTATTATGGACTGTTACACCAGAATGTCCAGTGATTCTTGGCCCTCTCAAGTGATCCCTTAACTTTTCTTCAAGCGTCATCACAAGTTAAGTTTTAACCCAACCCAACATGAATAAGACAGTTGGTATACGCCAATGAGTCATAACAATAAAACCACCTGCTCGATATTGTAAGTACCCCTTTTGTTTCCAAAACAGACCTGCTATGCTCTGTGTGTTCCTGCAACACAAATCAAAGCCGGTATTATCTTTTTCATCAATTTTTGGTGATCAAATTGTTATTTTTATTTTCCAATTACATCGGACAGATCAGTTTGTCAATTATCACTAACTTAAAATTAGATGTAACATAGTATTCTCTTCATCATATTGTTAAATCCTGTTGATCTAATAATAATATATCTTTTTCAAAAATTTGTACTACAGTAGGCCTTCTGTAGGATCACACAGCACAGGCTGGCCTTTGTTCTCTGCCCACATCTGGGAGTCTTGGGAAGCCAGGTATTTGTTTTACAGTCTGACTGCAGTCGGGTCAAAGGACGACGTGTGTAGCAGTCTGTCGCTTAAGGAGCTACTCAGAGCACCCACCATCTCATGTAGGGGGTGAGAGGTTATGTCAAGGATGGATGTCAGCTTGGTCAACATCCTACTTTCACCCACCTTCTCCACAGACTCCAGTGGACAGTCCAGGAAAGAGCTGGACCTCTTGGCCAGCCTGTTGACTCTCTTCCTGTCCCTCTCTTTGCTTCCTCCATCGGAGCAGAACACAGCATAGATGATTGCAGACGCTACAACAGTGTCATAGTATGTTTTTAACAGAGTCCCACAAACTCCGATGGACCTCATTCCCCTCAGCATGTGGAGCTGACCTTGGACCTTCTTGTACAGGACAGTTGGGAGTTGTAGTTTTTGTTGTATCATTTTGTTGACTGAAGCATAGCTACCAAACGCTACACACTACCCCCACCAAATGTTTCACATATATTAACACTTTGCCATATTATCTGTAGCATATCTGACAAACCCTATTCTGTATTCTGGCTTCACCAATCTTACAGCACATCTCAACCATATAATATATATTATATTATATTACGGATGTTTTATACGCATTTTCTAAACTTATGAAATATAAGGTACATGTCAATCAAAGGTGAAATTTAGGTACATTTTGGCAATAGGTGAGGCAAATTGGCTTCACAATGCCCCCAAGAATAATGGCCCCCGGACCCCATTTCACCAAAAGTTTGAAATTTGGTTTTTATATTCTCAGGATCTACCAAAAAGTTTTGTAGGTGATTTGTAAACCTAACAGAAAATTTGCCATTTGGAATTGAATGTGTGATTTTCAGGTTTTTTTGGCATTCGCAGTGGTTGCAGTTTTGGCCCAATCCTCATCCACAGAGACACAGAGAGTGATGAGACAACGAAACGCTGGTGGAATAATTAGAGTAACAACACGCAGATGGAACAGGTAGACAATCAGCACAGAACAGACAATCAGAGGAGGGAAGACAGCTGTGTGGAACACAGAATGAGAGACAGACACAGAATGGAATAGGGAGCACAAGTGTAAACACAAAAGACTAAACAGGGACATGAGGTATAACGACAGACATGGAAAATAGACCAGTGCAGGAAGAAATCCAAACCCCAATTGTAACAGACATGGAGAAATAAGCTACAAAATAAACACCCATCCACTTTTGGAACCCCAAACTTTGCTCGTATGGTTCGATTCTGATGTGACGAGTAAACATCTAACTTAATTCATAACCATGACGCCCTGACTGTTCGTTATCTATGAAGGCTGGGCACGGCCAAGGAGGCAGATAATTATTTTTGGCCGTTATCTTGTGATAACGAGATAATTAACTCGTTATCACGAGAAAACAAGCACTGATGTGTAAACACGAACCAGAAGTTAAGCAAAGCCCAAGAAATATGAGATAAAAAGTGGATGAAAACAATAAATTAACTTAACTATTACCTTAACAAACACAATGCACCAAGGCCACAGCAATCTATGTGTATTATACTTGCTTAAGAAAAATGAATCCACCAATGGAACGCCGCACACGTTAACTTCTGTTCTCTCCATGGCCACTTGTGCACACCAGTCAAAGAGCAGCTGCTAAAGAAGCAACTCCTGCCTTTGTTAAACCTTGATCGAGATAGAATCGGCTGCATTTGAAAATCATAAAAAATCCTTAGTTAATATTAAGTATTATCTGTTGTATTCACTGTGTTGATTATATACTTTATTCTGAGTCACATGACTGCAAGACCTGGAAGCTTAGTAAAGCTTGACTGACATATGAGGATAAGGGTGGATTATATTATGATGAACATTTAGGAAATAACAATAAACCTCCTGTTTTTTCTAATTACCGCAAGAAAACGGTCGCAAAAATTAAGATGTTATCTTTACAAAACGGTAGCTCCTTCTAACGGGCGGAAAATAAATATTTGCTTCCAGATATCTTTTATACTGATGCATTTGTTGCAGAGGTTTTGGGGGATGTAAAGGGGAATGATCATCTCCAGATAACTTTTACGTTTTCTCATGACTTAACGCTTTCAGAAATCACATTCCCATCAGCCTCAGCTCGCTTGTTAGCAAATAGCAGCATGCAGTCGTGAAATGCTGAACTAAAATAATGCACACAGATAAAATGATGACTTAGATGTTATGCCTGCAAAGCATAACATCACATTGTGACTATGTTAGTATGCAAATGCTAAAAATTTTGGCTCAGTCTGTGCTGCAGTCGAGCAGAGTTGATTGCAGACTCTCATTACATGGTCTGTGTGCTCGCACATATTTTATTTTTGCCAGCACATTACATGGCTGGGTGTTGATGTACTGTGCTGCTGGAAGTCGTGCCAGGTTCAACTTTTTCGTAAGGTGACTGTGGCTTTTTTCTATCAGGAGCGTGCTTTAGCGATATAAGCTGAACCAACACAGATATCTCATTGAAAAGAAAGCTGCATTTTTGATGAAGCCCTCTTCTGAATGCGTCTTTGTAGGATCCCCCTCTCGCTTCATCCAGAGCCTTACCCTCAGTCTTTTAATAGCTCATACCCATGAGTAAAAGCCTTGTCTTATTTTGAACAGAGACAGCTCTCAGTTCATAGCATCACAGCAGGAAAATCAACCCCAAAACATTTTAAACTGCTTGAGAAGCATTTCATCAAAATCAATCCCCTGTTGGCTTTTTAATTTTAGAAATATCAAAAAGATCTTGGGGCTTTTCTTTCCCGGTGTTTCCCACAGACCAAACATTTATTTTAGGTGTTGTGTCTCTCTCTGTCTGTGTGTGTGCGATGGAGATTGGGGTGCATTTAGGGTCTGACGCTTCCGTTACATTCTGACAGACGGATCTGTCAACTGCATGTTCAAGCAGAAATTTTTCATTTACAAATTATAACTACAGACTGCCATGAAAATGTTTACTTTATGATCAGACCGCTAAGATAAATTCTAAACAGGATAAATACCATTGAGAGTAACCTTTCCACATTATCTATTTCCATGTTTGGTTATTCTAAACAACATCTGATCATACTGAGATAATTTTCAGCATTCGTTTCAAGCTCCAATTGGTGTTGGAACATGAAAAAAAGAACTTATAAGGAAGCGATTGAATGAAATCTTAGATTTCATAAACAGAAGCAAATGGCTGCCCGTATAAGTGTTAAAGTATATGAATATACTGTATACTGTATATATTGTATACTGTAAAAGTACAAGATTTTAGTTAATGGGAGGAAGCTGCCCAAACACTGACAGTCATTTACTCAGGTTCCTTGACATCATCATGTCAAGGTAACAGTGACTTTCATTTGGTCACTCGTCACCAGGATGTCAGAGAGCCAGGAAGGAAGGCAAAGACAAAGACAACAAATGAAACATTACCCTGCACTTAGAGATTTAAACCTAACTTGTTCCAGATAGATTTTTACGCCAAATATGGCTGTTAATACAACTCCCATGATACCATGCAACTTGCAACTTCAGTTTTGTTTTGATTCAGAGACCCCCTAGTGGCAGATCTGTATACTGTGTGTTAAATACAAACCTGTTAAGTTTAATTAACAGCTGTCCAGGCCCTTCTAAATACCCCTCAGACACAGACTTGACACACAGATTGTTGGCTGTTCATCCCCTCTTTTTTCTTGGCCCAGTTGTGACCCCGGCTTGAATACCCTCACTGCTGCTCACAGCTACTGCCTCACTGTCAGCCACCAATACTGTATGTTATTTTCTGAACTCCCTTCCTGGGACACCAGAACACCGTCCAATTACCAGCTTCATTTCAGCCGTCCACTTGAAATCAACACCACAGGCTCCCTCCTGTGTGAGTTCGAAGGACATTCCATACACAGCATGCAGCTGCTCTTAGTAATTCTGCGCTCGAGCATGTGTGCATGTGCGGGTTGGTTTTCCAATACATTTACTGTTATGCCGCGATTAACAAGTGCAGACCCATCTTTGGCTTGGTGGATGAATCAGGCTAGGCCGTGTGAACCACGCTGATAGATAATGTTTAGCATATTGTGTTTCACACAGAACATTGTAAGTATCAACACAATGGCACACTAGTTTGTTATCCTTCGCTACAGTCAAGCAGCCGGGGACAGGTGTAACAAACTGCTCTCTGATACGAAACCTTTTAGGTCTCTGAGGGATGACTCATAGTTATATAACCACGATTTCAATATAGAACTAAGTCTTGCTTGTGTTGTTCTAGTGTATCACCATGGTGAGTTAATGACTCAAACGCTAAAAACTTCCTTTCATGAGGCCAATTACCTCACGTAACAGATTGAGTGCTTCTCTGTAGACGTAGCTTATTGTCTCAGATAATAAAACGGATGTTTGATACAATTTTGTGAACGTGATGCATAATCTACTAAAATGTTTGAAAGTTTAGAATTATAGTTAAGTAGTGGTTTCTAAATCCTTCTGAACTAATCGGTCTCGACTACTGTACATTTTGAATAACCATTGTTTGAAGATTTTGTTTTGTACTTGTAAACATGCACGTACAACACATCATTTAAAAATAAAGTTACTCAACAGAAATAAATGTGCAGCTTTTGAAAGGTGACTCTAAAGCTTACATTGAACATAAATTAGCTTGTGAATATATGAATAATCATCACATTGAGCCCGTGTCATGAGGGCTCAATTATTAATAGTAGTCCAAAACTTATTTTCTGTTATCGGTCTTGAATGATTTTAACATTTAAGAACTCAGGCCCAACAACTGAAGTATGTCTCGTTCTTTCACCTTAATAACCTGGTTATTAATAACCTAATTAAATGTACTCCCGTAAAGAATTGTGAATGCTGATCATACTGGAGAACAGTTGTAAGGTTCGTTTGCCAGTAATTTATTCAGAGCACAGATGCTGGTCATAGAAACTTATCAGAGGTGAATTAAACTTTTCATGCGCTACTATAATTCTCATCTGTTTATATTTCCATGTGTGTGCTACACACTGCCAATCCTCTCTCTTTGTGTAGTCCCAGCATTGAAAAAGTGTTGTTATACTACAAGCTGTGACCTTTATTCAAAGGGGTCAGCAGAGGGAGCGAGTCAGACAATGTGTGCGAGTTTATGCATGAGGAAGGAGGGTTGCATGTGTGTGTGTTCCGGAGAGGGAGTTTACATAGCCTGACGGGGAATTATCACCTCGGCTCATTGAAATAGGTTGCCGTATGTTTTAGATCAGACACAGAGAGTGAATGTTAAGTTACTTTTTGCACTTCAGCCGAATGGAATCAGCTGCTTTACTTCTTGCCTGTTGGAATATGAATTTCATGCGGAGTATGATCACCTGTTCAAGTGCGACATGAAACAATCTGTTAATGGGACATCCCCCGAAGAACTTCCTGTCTTTATTCGATGTTTTAGTCTGTGTTAATGTGAATAACGCTACACTTGGAGATTTATATACCCGAACAACAGAAGAGTTTTTTCGTTGGAGGCCGAGTTCTGGATCAGAGCTTAAAGCTTATTTCCGTCTCAGAAATTTTTACTGTGAAGGATGGATTCTTGGGATTCAGACTCTGGGGATTCTTGCGATTGGGGCGACTCTTCTGAAGAGGCATCATCATCAGAGGAAGACGAACTCCATGTCAAGTTTCCTAAAGAGTAATGCCAATCATGTACCGTGACTGTTGTCTGTAGAGAGATGTTTTGATTATGGGCCATTTGTGGAGTGGTTGGACACCTGTAAATCAGATATGACTGATGTACAGGTGTCTATATATGCCTGTGTCCTTCATTAAACCCCTTCTAAAGCGCTTTGAACACTTTGATGTGATTCTATATTGACATCACAATTTGTGATCGTTGAAATAAATGTGACAATTTTGCCGTTGTGTCTTTATCCAGGGAGGACATCAGGACAGCAAACGTCATTTCGGCAGAAGCAGTCACCTGTCTTGTCATCGATAGAGAGTGAGTATTAAACAGTGGATAATATCCACATACTGTCTTTGTCATTTAAGATAAATGTACGGCGGCCGTCTCTGGCAAACACACTGCAACTTAATAAAACACATGCAAATAGATAAAGCACAAGCAAATAAGAGAAAACATCTTCATCAATTTGACAATCCAAGTTCTGGATTGAAGTTCTGACCATTGTGTACACGTTACCATGGCGACACCAGAAGTTAGTATGTGCGATAATAATACACCTTGTTAACTGTAGCTTTGGGTACTGCGCATTTTTGTTTTTCACAATGTTGATTAAAGTTTTATTCTAAGACAAATGAACGTAAATTTGTATATTTAATATTTGTAAATTATACTGTTATCCTGTGTCTTTTGCAGATTCATTTTTCTTAATGTTTTGTGTTGTGGCTTTTGTAGCGTTCTTGTGTCATCAAATTGATCAAGATGTTTTCTTTATTGGTTTCTGTTTGATCTATTTTCATGTGTTTTCTTAAGTTGCAGTGCATTTGCCCCTGCCGGACACCGTATAAATGCCTTTTTCTAATGGAAGAATATATGTCATGAGAAGCTAAGCGATCCAGGCCCGCAAATTCTGCTTTGCTCATTATATTACGGCAATTACAAACTACGAGAGACATCAACAAAGTCACTGCTACACTTTAGTGTATCAAAATGGGGCACATTTACGTATTTCTGCATTCCATTTTCAAATAAAAGAAACATAACGGCTTTTAGGGAATGTTCACATATATTTTACTTAAAAAAATAATTAAAATTTCTCGAAATACAATAAATGTGAGGTGAGAAATACGTAACTGTGCATTGGCAGGATCCTGCTTCGTTTGACTTTACCGGAAACAGATTATTGTAGTCTACATGTATTGAGGTCATTGTATTAGGAAAGTAGCAGGACCAGAGTTAGGACCCAGGTGCAGACACTCAAGAGGCCGGGGCAGAGCAGGGGCAGTTAAAACATTTAATTCCAAAATCCACAATCCAAAAAACAAAGTCCAGCAAAAAATCAGGGGTCAAACCATTATTAGTGTTACGCCCTCCTGAAAAAGGAGATAAATAATCACAACAGTGATAAAGATGGTGTTTCCTCAGTGACAACTTTAATGGAATCTTTTCACAAAAATACAATTTATAAAACAAAGTAATTACAGAGAGGTGGAGTGTATATACTCAATTATTGTTTATATCAATGTATAGTACGCAGTTATCTCAGATAACCTACTCAATTATAAATAAAAAAAAAAGCAAATGCTCTGTAAACTCCCATTAAACTTTTTTAAATGCACTTCATGACACATTTTCTACATAGTCCAAAACATATAAGAACAGTTGTATATTTGAAATCGTTTTATCCAAAATGGCGTCTGCACTTGACTTGGTTTCGTACTAAGTAGCACTCAAATGTACTCTTGGCGTCACAAGAACATTGGCGTCACACGACATACCTGAAAAAAGAGAGAAATCCTCACAAAAGTACCGCTATCCATCCTAGGTGTGTGCGCGAAAACAAAAGCAATCAATCTCAGATTAGTGGATTCACCCGAATTGATTTCAGGCTAGAGATTAACAGGAAACAACTGTGATGAGAGTTGTGTGTTATAGCATGTGGGAATACCCAATGGATCATAAGTGATGCGTCTTGGTGGACGTCTCTCTCTTTGTGGTAACTGATAGGTCGGTCTCTGGCTCGGTGGCAGGGCGTGGTACTGGGACATGTTTGAGGTTTCCTTTTCAGGACTTTTTTCAACAGGTATCTCCTCATTAAGCAGTTTCTCCCCAAGTGTGCTGAACTCTTCAAGCTCTTCTCCATCAACAAGCTGTGTTTGACATGGCAACAGGGGTTGTCTCTCGGGCTCTCGGCTCCTCTGGTCGTGGCGTATTTCAATCACTGTACTTGCGTGTCTTCTATAAGGTGCAGATGAAGTGGGGACCTGAAGTGGCGTATAATGAAAGTCATACTCGTCACTACTGTCTTCATTGGAGTCTTGCGGCTGTGACGCAAACATGTGCTCCTTTCTTTGCTAGGTTTCGTCATTTTTAGTTACTTTAAGATCTGTTTCAAAAGCCAGGTGGTCACAGAACATGAGAAGGTTTCTGTTTAGGACTCTACAGCATCCTTTTTCTGGTCTCACTTCATGAATTGCTAGATTACGACTTAATTGTCTCACCACTGTGTGAACTGTGTCTTCCCAGTAGTCAAGTTTTCTGAGAATTTTCATTTGCAATGCCGTATGCTTCTTCTATACTTCTTTTTCCATTTTTACACCAGTTTGTTCAATTACTCTTTCCAGGCTGCTTTTTATGTCTCAGTTAGTGTCTATGGCATCTGCAACAATGTCCTGTTCATTGGTTCCACTTGGCCATTTCCCATTGATTGGTAGGGAGTTGTACTAGACACTGCAATGCCACTGAGTGTCTTTAATTGGGTAAACAACTGCTTTTAAAATTATTTCCCTTGGTCGTGATGGATGCAGTAGGGGAATCCAAACTAAAGGGAAAAGTCATTGAAGGTGAGGTTTGCTGCAGTTCTCCCTGACTTTGACGTGGTGGCATTTGCTTGAGTAAAATGTGTGAAATGATCCATAATGACCAGGATGTACTCAAATCCACCCTTGCATTCATCCAGGTGGATGAACTTGCCTAACGTTGTTAAAAGGGCTCTCAAAGGTTTTACTGAAAACCAGCATGCCATGTAAATACGGGCTGCAAATATTATCCCGGACCCCGTCTATGCATTCCTCCAAAAAACACTGAAATGCAGTGGGGACATTCATACGGCCAAAAGGGATTCGTGTCCACTCATAAAGGCCCCATGGGGTAACAAAGGCTATCAGTGGTCTGCTTTCTTCAGAAATAAATCCCTGGTGAGCTTTTCCCTGATCTAGGACCGAGAACCAAGAGTCACCACCCAGACATTCTACAACATCTTGGACCCGTGGGATAGGCTGTTGATCAAGATAGCTCTTTCTATTCAGGTCTCTGTAGTCTTTACACAACCAAAGAGTACCATAATTTTCCCTAACACACACGGCATGTGAAGAATACGAAGATTTTGACTCTGGCACCCAGCCCTTTGCTATAAGGTCATGAGGTAATCCTGGTACTCCTGGTACAGCGGACCAGGCACATGACCTGAGTGGGTAGTAAAGTCATAACTGTTTGTACCATGCCAATTACAGTGTGCACCAGTAAAAGTTTATCATTGTCAGTTAAGTTACACACAACTGTAATTACAGGAAAAAAACCTTTCTTGACTCTGACAAGTCTGTCATAGAACTCAAGACCATCTGGCCACTGAGGGTTAAGATTTGGCTGGAAGAACTTGGTCATATCCTTTTTAAAATGCTGGGAAGCTACACAACACTCATTTCGATGTTAGTGTGTTTGGAGCTTGTTACTATTTCTATCTTTGTATTGGACGTGAACTCAACTTCCTGCTCTGCACTAACGGCCTGTATAAATGCTATCACCTATTTCTCTTGAGGCTGGGAAATCTCTCCTCACGGTAATGTACCACAGTCTGCTCAGCCCTTTCAAGGATGTGTTCAATAGCATTCAAACATATGATGGGTTGAGACAAGAAATAGCCTTTCACAACAAGCACTGGTGTGATCACTTCTTTTGTTGGGTCAAATTCAGAGCCTATTTAGAAAATTACCTTAATCCATCCAATGTAAGGCATTTCAGTTCCATTTCTGCAGTCAAGGTTGGATCATTGGTTGAATCCATTATCTCTGAAACATCTCCCAGGGTTGTATTTTTATGTATTTCTCTTTCCACATTTCATCGATGACACACATCTGGTGTCTTGTGTGCCATAAAGGTTGAGGTTGGTGGCCATTCAGAAACATTCAATAATACACTGTCTGCCAACTAGTACAATGACTTTCAGCGGTGGCCTTCTGGGATTAGAGGTGGCACACAGTTGGAACTTTTGTTTCTGATAGGAGGGTTTTCACTGTTGTTGTCAAATGTCACCGGGGTAAAAAAATGTTATGCTCGATCCAATGTTTTTTCTGACATGCTCCAGAACAATATAGGGTTTGTTTGCAGGATGAGCATTGCTTAAGCTACTTTGATGAACCCAAACTACCATAATTTGAACATTTCTGCAATTTATTGCTATCTATGGTTGAAATTCGTCCCATAATGGCAACCATTTGTAGTTTAAAGGGGCTCCTCTTGATGTCCTAAATCCTCTGATTTTACATCTGGCTTGAAAGTGTTCTCCACTTAAACATCTATGGCAAATGTGTGCAACGGTCATCTATTCCTGTGTGTTGGCACACAACATCTCCTTGGGACATAGACGGGGCGGTTGACCGACAGGTGAGGTGGACTCTGGGGTTGCATTAGAGCCAGTGCTGGGGTAAGCCTGTGATTACTATAGTATTACTGTTGTGTATTGGATGGCTTGGGATCCCTACTTTGTCTTAATTGCAGGTTGAGCATGAGTCTAAGTCTGAAAAATCAGCTGCTCTAACGTCTACTTTATCTGAGCAATTTCTACACTTAGGCCTTTAAGAGAAGCAACAACTCTCTTAAATCTTGGTAGCTCTGTTTAAAATTCAGGAAGTACTTCTCATTTGGCTTCCTTTGAAGGACACTTTGCAGACTATATCTGGACTATACTCATGCTAGTAGCTAGCTTAGAGGTGCTTATATTCTTGTTTCTTCTTTTTGTCTCATTGGCGCAAGCAATGTTTAACCTCTCTAGTAGAAGCTCATCCAAGGTTTCTGTAAGTAGCAGGAGAGGCTTCATGCCTACCCTGACGCGGAAAGCCCTGTTTCTGACCTTTGGGACACGAATAACACTTTCTGCCTTAGGTGTAAAACTCACTATACGAAGCTTTGAGGGGTGTATTTGCTTTTCTATGCCTCTGAAGCTAGCTGCTAGTAAGTTCTTTACCATCTTTTCTTGAAAATGGCAGCGACGGATGCATCTGAGTGTGAGGAGGGGTCAGTGGGGTTTTCCTTCCAAATAACTGCGTAGCTGGGAACCTGGAGAAATAGCCCTAATTACAGAGTCTACAATCTTTACCTTAGGATAACCTCGGTTTAGTCTGTTCTCAATTTGTTGGGCTACAATAGAAAATGTCCGTTTATCTTTCTAGCCTAGCTCATCTTTTTGTCCGGAAATTTTGAAGTCAACCAAGCGCCAGTATGAGCTTTGTTCACGGTAGCAGGGAACCGGTTGAAGATGTTTGTGGGTGGAACACCACAGCATCAGCTGTATGGTTTACTGTTGTAGTCTGCTCCATTCCCTCCAACCCGCGTTACACTGTAAAGTGACACATTTTTCATGTTTAGACAGAAATGTTTTTTTTTTGGTTATCAGTTAACATTAAGAACACCTAGAATACCTTTAAATCATGAACATAACTGTCTAAATTTATGTTTCATGACATTTTATTTACATGGTTTTGATAGGTGCTGTGCTTAGTGGTTTTGATGTATTATAATTACAGTTTTCTGAACAATATTTTTTTTGCATTGACTGATTCGTGTTATGTTAGAACTCAACAGCTCATTAACAAAAACGACACAGTTTAACTGACTAATATATGTTTAGTGAAATACTTTATTTGTATATAGTCATTTATTGTTTGATCATGGTCGTGTCGTCAACGCTATGTTAACATGTATATGGCAATCCCCAATATATGTTAGCATTGAACTAACAGCGAAAGCGCTAATTATTTTTCCACATGTTTTGAGGCGGATTACATTCAGATTGCACCTGGAAGCCTTTCTCTCATTTGAGGAACAGGTTGTCCGTCAAAGGTAACGCTAACGTTCGGGGAGACCAGGTTAAAAGGACCCAATTAAACTGCAGCCTCTGGCTGTTCCCTCGTCCGTAGGTCTGTGTGCTGATAGGGAAGGGAGCCTGTGTTCAAGAAACATTGCAGGCGTGCTCCAGTAGTAATTTCAAAATAAAAGCGTATTTTAAAAAAGATGATATATATCAGTATTTCGACTTTCCATCAATTCAATTGGATCATTGTTCAACAAACCAATAAGGATCGATAAATCATTACACCCCTAGTCACTAATCATATCTGCAATTTTGTCCTCTAACAACAACAATCCTGACATGACTTTGTCCTCTAGTTCTGTCAATTCCTATTTCAAGGTACTTCATAATGTGAATCACTACTGATATGCAGATTTTCCTTTAACAAGTGCTCCTTCCTGACATGGTATATGTTGAGAAAACCACTTATTTCCGGGAAATTTTCTATTGTCAGGGTGTGTAAAACGCCTTCCAACTCCTTTTGTAGCTCTTTCGTGGTTGTCATCATGTTGATCGTGCAGCGAAGCTTTAACTTTGGATTCCACTCTGAGCTGGGGAGTCTTTACTTTACCTGATGATCTCTGACTGGCCTCAGGGGACACATACTCAACTAGCAACTTCAAGCTCCTCCTGACAGCAACAGCCTGCCGACTTGTAGTGGGGGAATTTAGCCGACTTAGAATTCAGGGAGCAGGTCGTGAACACTGGACATCTAAACAGCAATCCCAGCGGTGCCTCCAAAATGTTACGCCCCTGAAAAATGGGAGAAATATTCACAGCTTTGATAAAGATGGTGTTTCCTCAGCGTCAACTTTAATGAAATCTTTTCACAAGCATACAATTTACAAAACAAAGTAGTTAGAGAGCGGGAGGGTATATACTCAATTAATGGTTGTATCAATGTATAGTACAAAGCTATCTCAGATAACCTACTCAATTATTACTAAACAAAAATAGCATATGCTCTGTAAACTTCCATTAAACTTTTAAATATGTCACCAAAGTACATGAAACATTTTTTACACAATACAAAACATATTACAATAGGTGTATATTGAAATCATTGAATACAAAATTGCGTCTGAACTCGACATGGGTAAACCCTTCCCTGTTCAACATGTGGATGGCTACCTGTGCACATGCACTTGACTGTTTCCAACTGTGTAGCACTCAAGTGTCCTCTTGGCATCACGAGAACATTGTTCTAAAACTCCTGAAATATTGACAAATCATCAACAACACATTAACTCAGTTTTTTTGGGGGAAATAATCATGAAAGTGATAAATTGTTGTTTCGTCGGCGACAACTTTAGTTGAACTGAAGTTAATACCTCAATCCCTCCTAGGTAAAGCAATCAATCCCAGATTAGTGGATTCACCTAAATTGATTTCAGGCTGGCAGATCCAGCTAATAAAGCAGTCTCTGAATGTCAGATTCAGACCAATTAACAGATCTCAGACACTTTTTACCTTTTAAACATTTTAACAAATTCAATTTTGACAAATATTATCTATCACTCCTATTTTTAACCTCATCACTGTTTATGAAATTAGTATGTACCATGAATTTAATGCAAACAAGGTGTATATATATACATATTTTCTTAACCGGCCACATGAGCAGTCCTATCAGGCAAACAATCAAATAATCCAGAAGGCAGAGTCTAAAAACAATCAAGGCTCAAAACCCAGAAAATACAAAAACACACCAGAAAGACATACTCTCGAGGATATCTAGGAAAAATGGCTGGAACGTGTGTAACTCCAACAATAAACTGGCACAGACGACACGGAGACACAGACGTAAATTCACTGGGATAACGAGACAATGAGACACAGTTGGAGGGAAAAAACAGGTGGACATGATAAAAAATCACACAGGAGGAGAATAGAGGGAGACAGGAAATACACACCAAGAAGAGAAAGGAGTATATGTGAAAATACGAAAACACTACACTAAGAAGAAATAGAGAAACGAAAGACAAACAAATAACAAAATAAAAAGGCAGAAGAGATAACAGGAACGTGATTTTGGAAAAAGACACAAGGAAAAGCACAAAAACCTACAAGGGTGAACAAATATGGAACAGGGAAATAATGAGTAGACTGGGAGAGAGGAATTACAGAAAATGAGAACTGAGGATCAAACAACAGAATAAAAAGTTAAAACAAATTACAAAGAAATGAAACACGAAATGTGAATATAACAAAACATATCGGGTCAACGCCTTCAAAATACAACCGGAAACATACAGCAGAACAATAACAATAGCATTCAAAGTAGAAAGCGAGAACTAGTGCAAAATGAACCAATACATAACACCAGGAAATAAAATATCAGCATTGAGTCATGACACATTGAGTAATACCCTTAAAACTAGTCTGCTCCCTGCGTGCGTCACAGAGGGCTTCCCTCTGCTCTTTCACATTCTTGTCCTGTAGTTTTTGTATGTATAAGAAAAAAAGTGAAAATACCGTATTTCTATCTTTTTTACTACAATTCAAATCATAAACTTCTCAAAAAGAAATCAAAGACATTAAGAAAGAATATAAAACTTTGTAATTCTATACAAGAGAGAGAAATGAAAAACACTTATGAAATATATGAAATACATATTTAAAAGGTACAGTGCAGAGAGTTGAGTCATTACATCCCTGACAAAAAAAGCAGTGGTAACAGTCTTAGCCTCGATTTGGAGGAACCGAGAGTGGTAGCAGAGCTTCAGCTCAAGAGTTTTTAATGAAATTCGCGGTGCATATAAACGGAATGCTGGCACTTCATGTTTAATTTTAACTGTCTGGACAGAAAGCAGACCTGCACCAGATGACCTGAAGGATCTGGACAGTTCATTATAGAGCAGCAGATCAAAAATGTATATTAGCCCTAAACCACTCACATCATCACCTTAAGTCTGCAATGATTGCAGATAGCAGATGCAGATGAATGGTTATCAACGATCATAACGTGCAAAAGGTCAGGTGTAACATGTGAACCTAATCGACTTCAGCAAAGACTCTGATTTGTGTCTGATTTGTGCAGGAAAGAATTATACGTGGACATTTTTTACTGGTGTTTGTCTGAAGATTATCAAAGAGCACTAACATCATTTCCAGATTCTGATTACCTTTTAAGCTTATCCCAACTCGATTCAATGACATGTTATCAGTATGATTAACATGCTTTCCCGGTAAGATCATATGTGGTGAAAGCAGAGAGACAGATGGATATGGGGCACGGGGAGGATGTTATCAGCTCACCCAGGACCTCCCTCTGGCCTCAGGGAAGAGGGTAAGCACAAATTGTCCATCCTCAGTGCTAGCAGAGGGGATGGATGGTGAGTGAATAATTCAGCATGGGTGAATACCACTGCCTTTTACTCTGTTTGCCCCACAGGTAGCTAACACTGAGATAAAGTAGCTCATTGTGTGCGTGTCACTTAGGTCAAACCTTTGTTATTCTGTCTACATCTTCATATTTGCCATGCCGTAAACATTATTGTGCAGTTTGGCCCTTTTGTTGTGTTGGGGTCAAATTGACCTGTTATAAATATTCATAAGAAAGAAAGATAGAAAAGTACATTTTTCAACCTGAAACTCTGTGGTTTCAAGCTTTTAATGTGCTGAACATATTATATTTAAAAAGAGATCTGCATGCATGTTTGGAGCAATGTGTGGCTGTTTGGCTGTCCTGGCTACTGGATGATGTTTCCTCACAGTACCCAGATTTCTTGTTGTGAAGCAGGTATTAATGTGTGGGTTAAGATAATCTCCATCCAAAGAGCTGCAACGCTGCAGTCTGAGAAGACAGGGACAGCTTAGGTGCAAGATGGGGAAGCATCTTAATATGAGGATAATGTGGAGACCAATTCTGAATTTGATTATGAATTTTAAGAAGATGAAAATGATTCAGGGCGGCACAGTGGCACCGTGGGTAGCACATTACCTCACAGCAAGAAGGTTCGGTGTTCAAATCCACCCAAGGAATCTTTCTGTGCAATTTTTATGTTCTCTCTGTGTTGCGTGGTTTCTCTCCAGCTTCCTCTCACAGTCCAAACACATGCAGTACAGGTTATTTGGTGACTCTAAATTGCCCAGATGTGTGAATGGTTGTTTGGTGCTATGTGTCTGACCTGTGATGAACTAGCGGCTTGTCCAGGGTGTACTCTACTTCTCGCCTTATGTTAGCTGATGGTTTGAGTCTGATTCATCACAAACACCATCAGGAGCCTCCAAGTCAGCTGTAAGGGTAAGGAGCCCCTTCCTGCAAGGGGAAGAACACCCCAGCCTCCCATTAGCCTTCAACCAACCAAAATCAGTGTACCACAGGAACAGCAACTCAGGCAGTACCAGGAGGAACGTACATCTAAAAGTGGACATTTATGAATATGTACATACATTTTACTGGTCATCATCTACTGTAAGAGAGCCATCATAAGGCTGGTGCCTGGACTCATTCAAAAACAACCTTTTTATATAATCTTGTTGATAAATGGTAAATACAATCAAACCTGTTACCATTACTGATTGGGGGAGAGTTTTTAAATAATAAAAAAAAAAGTTAATACATGCAATTTTAGTTAGATTTATTTTGCTATTTTAGTTAGATTTATTTCTATTAATTGTTATTTTGTGGCAGATCAATTAGAGCCGTGAACAAAGGGTGAAAAAAATAAACCAGCATGAGGATAAAGGTAAAACGACGTTGAGATGAAGAGCTGCGCATGAGCATAGAAGGAAATAGAGACAGTGGATTAGACAAGAGGCAGGGAACCACCGACTGAGTGCAACAGACATAGTAATCAGCCAAACATTAAAACAAAAACTTGCCTTGGAAAGAATCCCAGCTCACAAGAATTTCAGTCTCAACAGGAGAAAACACCATATGTATTACCTCTTCTGGCTGACAGCTGGATGAGCCGCTCATAAATCTGTGTCTGTTTGTTGCTTTTCCAAAGTCTCGCACAAATTAACACTTCAGAGGGGAAATGAGCCCAAGCATTATTATTATTTTTCATGTGACACATCTACTCACAAGTGCAACTTTGTAAGATTTTATTTTTAATAATAAGCACATACATTATGTAGCTTATTATTATTTTGCAGACAAGATTTTTCTTTAGCATTCACATCCTCTGCAGCTCAACTGATGACAATTATATTGAGTGAAATTAGGTATGGTTACAGCCAGGAAGGAAATTGATTAATAATTTCATAGTTTTTATTACTGAAGCTATAAAATTCAATACTGCTCCATTTAATTCTATTTAATAACTTAACTTGCACCAAAAGAACAGAAGATTATTCGGATTTTATATTTTACATTATATTTTTTCTATTCTGTATTTCATTCATTCAGAGATTTATGCACCTTCTCCGCTCTTTCTCTAAAACTCCCTATCAGCCTCTGCCTGTGATCACACCGTTTCACACATCTTCACTTTAGCTCTCTGTTCTTGTCTGTTCGGAGAGATTTTTTGTTTCTTAAAGCAGGTTTGTGAATATTTGATGGAAAAGAGCAGTGAGTTTATCGCAGTCGGACCATAGATTGCACTATCCCTTAAAAATGGATCACCTGCAGTGTACAATAAAATTGCTCTACTTGCTCTATAACCATAAGTTATTCATTCACATGTATGTTACTCAGGGCTGGAGGATTGTAGAGTATTGAACAAAATGAATCTCAGAAAGCTTTCTTCATCTTCACTTCTAATATTCTCTGTCATTTGTGTTTCAGTTCATTCAAACATCTGATTGGAGGTTTGGAGGACGTGTCTAGTAAAAGCCATGAGGATGC
This sequence comes from Lophius americanus, assembly GCA_037951165.1. Lineage (NCBI taxonomy): Eukaryota > Metazoa > Chordata > Actinopteri > Lophiiformes > Lophiidae > Lophius > Lophius americanus. The sequence goes on along the minus strand of JBBDHG010000019.1, from coordinate 16,184,523 downwards.
TGATGCCAAAGCAAAGTAAGACCAATGAGGTTCTATTGCTATGCATGAAGAAGACAGATAACCCATCTGCAGATAAAATGTATCATTTTGTTGATTTTTCTTTTTCATTCACTAATTAATTTTCCCATATGGATAAATGTTCACATGGAATATAGACCATATAGTGATTGCCCACCAGCTGCTCTGGAAATGAATGTACAGTGAAAAAGCCTGTTTATCCTGGAAAGTGAGTCTTGCTTTTTGTTTGTATGGAAAGAAAGTAATCTTCTCAAGCATGTTTGTGTTGGAAAGGTAATCTCATTCTCAACTTGTTAAAATAAGTTATTCCAGCTAATATTGAGTTATTTAACCAGTAACGAGGTTCTGATTACTCTGATACTTAGAGTAAGATTACTAAAATACAAATTTGGGGTAAATCTGTCTTAAATAATTGACTTTGTATTGCTTGTGAAGCAAAAAAAAGTTAAAGGCCTATTTTGGTCTTCCAGTTGACCTTTTTTAAGAATTCTACCAAACAAAATAATCTACGTCATTTTAGGATTATATTGCTCAATACAAGACAATTTATTCATATTTAAAACACTTGATTTATTTCTACTGTTTGATTTTGTATTGGGTAGCACCCCATAAAGATAAAGGCACTTGGCTAAATGCTAAAGCATTGTGCCTTTGGGTCTGTTACGTAAAACGACAATACCCATGTGGCAAGCCAGGAAGCAGTGGCTGTGACCTATGCCTCTATTTTCAGAAGAATTAATATGTACTCTATTTATGGTTGCTATGGAAACAAGAAAATAGCATGATTCACAAAAGCAGGGCATCTTGGGGTTCAGGCAGCTACATACTGACATAAGCTGACACCTTAATGATATGTTGTGAGTCAAGGTGAGGAAAAACAAGAACCTGGTAACGACAGATTACAGAGAGCGAACAGGGGCAGTTTACCACCACAGAGAGGGTAAGAGAGATGTAAAGTAAAGGATGGCGTGTGGAGAGAAATAGAGAGGGAACACAGTGTACTAGACTTCTGGCAAATGCCTTTGATTCCTAGATGACCGCTGAGAGTGTCAGTTGTCTTTGGCATTTGATCCTTGAGCAATATGTAGAATATAATACCAGTCACAGTGTTACTGTTGAAAGAGAGACGATGGGTATCAAGGGGCAGTGCACGGTCTTGCCTCTGGCATTCGGCCCTGGCAAGGTGCCACTTCTTGCTCACTACCACTGATGGTTGTGTGTTATAGAGTGTGAGAGGCAGTGTGTGTGCTCTACCCTATTCTCTGCATCTCAATGTTTTAGGGAAGCCACTTAAAAATGTATGCAAATGAGAAAGACAACATAATTTTTCATGGTCATATAATCCTAATCGAACTTGTTCTCTGAAGAATTGAACCCTAAAAGTAATGCGACTATCTCCCTCTGCTCCCATTAATCTGTCACATTAAAGCTGTTATCGCCCTGATTAAGGTGGCTTTCCTTGTTATTTGCCGGTTTCCTCACCAGCAGATCACATTTGGTTATCAGTAAGAAAAGCCTGAGTCAGGATCCCATGGTGATGGAAACTGTCTCTAATTGGTCACAGCGCGTAAAAACCACACATTAGTTGCTGCTACTGTATAGCCAATTATAGTTGCTCTCAATGAGGCTGACGGGTCTTTACTTCACAGACCAGCTTCTTTTTATGTGCTATAGTGTGCATATATTGTTTTTCATCTAAGCCGGAGCTTCTTCATACAGGAGAAGTGTCCCGCTACTTAATAGTCAGAGCAAGCACGTTTGGCTCTGGTTGTCGGCCTCTTAAATTTCTGAATGCGACAATCAAGAATTAAGGGATTAAGTTTAGGGTAAAATGAGCGAATAATCTGGGACTAACATAATCTTTTGAGCAAATCCTGAGGAAAAAAATCTTGAATTACGTTTATTAATGTTGCCTTATTATACTTAAATAACCTTAAATACAATTTATATTAAACAATACATTCTTAACCAAAAAAAAAATCTTTAAAATGTTTGTGCCACAATTATTGCCACCCCTAGCAAATTGTGTGAGTTAAAAGTAGCAGAAGCATATTTCTAGTCCTATTTTATATTTTTGTGTTCCCATGTTTGCTAGGAACTCTGAAGTGGTAAAAAATTACTTCCTGTTTTACTGGGGTATAAATATCAGTTGACACAGGCCTAATTCTCTTCGACATTCTTCACATTGAAAAAGACCAGAGAACATGGGATGTGATGTATAAATAAGCATTGTAGAACTGAACAAATGTGGCAATGCCTAAAAGAAAACCTCTCAGCAGTTAAAAAATGTTTCAATAGTTAGACCAATAATTAAAACGTTCAAAGACTGGTTAAAAATCAGCTTGGAAGAAGACGTGTCTACAGATTAACCCCACACACTGTGAAGGATGGAGGATGTGTTAACTGGCAAATTAATCTTCAAAGATTACAGCTAGATGATTTCAGAGGTCAGCGGAATCTTGGGGTCAGAAAGTATCCCTGACCAAGATCAGATGGCAGCTACACCAACACAAGCTGTTTTGGAGGGTAGCAAGAAAAAAAACCTTTCATCCAGACACAAGACAAAATATCTGCAATATGCCAAACATCACTGGGACTTTCAATGGAACAAGTTCAGAGGTCAGATGAGACCAAAATAGAGCTTCTGGCAACAAGAGATGGATGAGTTGTAGCCAAAAAGGAAGCCATTCAGATCCCCTCATACCCACTGTGAAGTCTGGTGGTGGATTTCTGATAATGTGGGATGCTCTAAAAGGACCTTGGCATCTTTTTAAAAGACATTTTAACATGGATTCCATAAATACCAGCAGACATTGGATGAAAACCTAATAGTGTCTGCCAGGAAACTTAAAGCGGGCCCTTTTTCCAGTAGGAAAATGATCTGAAAAATACATCAAATTTATCTCAAAGATGGCTCAGAGATTAAAAATAAAGGTTTTTCCAGGCTCTACAAGTGTTTACCTCAGAATCTGAAGGAATGATCTCAGATCTTCTCCATGTGTTCCCAAACCTCATCACACACAACAGTGGGAGACTCTTGGTTGTTATTGTGGCAAAAGAGTGCGACACAAAATATTAAATGCAGGATCCGATAATTGTTTTAGAGAAAAATGTTTTTTATGTTAAAAACAAAATAATATTGTTACTTGAATTAAAGGTTAGATTCTGCTGAATAATTTGAATTAACTACCATCGGTATTGACAATGAAGTCATGATTTTCTCATTTTACTCATTTTTTACAGTGTGCAAATAATTCTGTCTGTCATGTACTGCAGTAAGCCACAGCATTATAACCACTGACAGCCGAAGTCAAAATAACTGTAATTATCTCATTGGAAAGGCATTTCAATGAATAGATGTGTTGCAACCAGGAAAAGTTAACAAGCTTAAGGACCTGAGCAACCTTGGCAAGGGATCGGGAACATTGTCAGAATCAGAATCAGTTTTATTGTCATTATACCATGTCTTTTGAAATTATTTGTGGCTTCTCTCCTAATATAATATTCTGTGATGGTTCGACCAGGGGTCCCCAACCTTTTTTGGACCCGACTAGTTTAATATTGATTGTTACATAGGAGAGAAAAAAGAATATTTTGTAATTTTTCCTCTCATACATCTTGCTCACTGTGCCTCGCACGCTCGCATCATCACAACTCTGTGTTTCCTGCAACCAAACCATCAACGTCAGGACAAAATGTTCGCTTTCTGTCTAATATATATCGTCTAGGATAGTCAGAATGTTATACTGACTTAAGCTGTCAGCGGTTATAATGTTATGGCTGGTATGTTTATGGACACATACACACGTACCCACAGTAGTTACCACACCCCCAAAATTAAGGGTTTTACAGACTATACAGATCTTCCATTCAGGACCTTGTATCTCACCATCGACACAGCTATTAGACTCTCCAACTGATGAGCAACAGACATGAAGGTGCATCTTCATTTTACATTTTACATTTAAAACTTTCTTCTTGCGTTGATGTTATAGTAATTATCCTATAAATGATTACTGTGGCTTTGTAGATGAGCTACTGAAGAGCATAAAAGGCTGAAAAGGGTAATGTCTATTGCATAATACCTTTACAGTAATATGCAGGTGTTTAATGGCGGATTGGTGTAAATGCAGTAAATGCTGTAGAAATAAATTTTCATTCCAACGATAAAAATGTTCGAAATAAAACAAATGAACTTTGTATATGCCCTCTATTCAGTTAAAATATTTTGTATTGCACTTGCTGCCAATCATGGCCCCTCCTGCGAGAACAATGTCAATCAATGAAGATTGATGAGAAACTCTAAGCAGCAGCAATTAAAAATAAAAAATAGTTCCTCCTCCTTTGTGTCACGGTACACCAAGAAAAATGGAAATAATAACACGCACTTTTTCCCACTCACACAAGGATTGCGTCATTTTTTATGACCTCATCTGTTCACTGATACAGATTATCACCCAGAGGGGTGCTGCATGGCCGGCATCGGAAAACTTTGTATTTCAGGGCCTTTAATGCCTCCAGATAGATGTGCTGTACATCTGATCAGGGTAACATTACAGTAACGTCTGCAGCTGAGCTTTGTGTTTTCATTCAAGGTCATGGATTAAATATCCATTTGAGGTGGATGTATGGTTTTAGTCCCACTGGGTCAGTTTCTAGTGTCATATTCCATCCAGTGCTTCAACCAAAGGACGGAGTATAATATTGTTGTCTGCCTATCTGAAAAAAAAGAAAACTTAATGGGTATTTGTGTTACTGTTTGTGTAAATATCTCCATTACTGACTACCAGAAATTATTTTCGTCCTTGGTTGAGACATGGAGCAACAGCAGCTGTTTGTCCTTAAACACAGCTTTTGATTATAATTCATTGCAGTAAACTCCACCAGTGGGTTTCATGCTTGTCTTATTCTGTTTTCTTAAAGAAAGAGTTCATTGTTTATACAGTTGAATATTGATTTGAATATAAGGATAGACATTATATTTTCCTCCTCACATCCAATAGCTTTGGTTGTTCAGCCTTGAAAGTCTTGTATGTTCTGTTCATGCGCTTGACAGGTTCCTTAACTTGAGACCTCCAATGGAGAAATGCTGTCATCTGCTGGACAAATATTACTATTAAACTATTTTAAAAACACTGCTTGATGTAAAATGATCCCTGAAGTACTGCCGCCTTCATTGATAGGATCCATGCACTTCATGATTACATCTCATTAATTTTGTGTGCAGTTGTCGGTCTGAACACTTATAAGTCCATTAATGCACACGTCGGTCACCCTGTAAGGATTCATGATCTCGTCCTGCACAGAGTAATACATGTTCTCTTTATTACTAGTCTTTTTTTTATATAAAAGAGCATTTTAAGATTTGGAGTGTTTTCAGGGCCTGCTTCCAGAGGATGGGAGGAGAGAATAACATGAAAGTATTACTTTTGAGTCATTTGTCTCTCATAGCAGTGTCTATACACACAACTAAACATTAACATTGACTGCTCTGGTTACCAGATGTGTTTCTGAGAAAGTCCATACCTGGTAACCTGCCAATATGTGACCTCACCATGCCAACTGGGTTGCTTGTGGAAAATTCCATTGTTCCAACTTGGAGTGTCACTGGTGTGCATGGAGGATCTGATGGAGTAATATTAGAATAAAGTAATGCAGAAGTTAACATTTTATTTATCAAATTCATCCCCAAAACAGTATAAAATGAGTGACTATCTAAACTTCTGATAAATTAATCTTGGCTGTCCCATAAAAAAGACTGATGGTTAATCTAAATAAGTCTAAATAAGTAAAAGAATGTACTGTATTGTGTGAGAAAAATGCTTCATATTGAGGCAATAGTCTGTTCAGAGTGACCCAGATAAGGTTCAGATCTATCCTAAGCCCACTGACCCAGAGACTGAGCTGATGAATCTCTGTCTGGATCAAACAATAACCACAGAAGACACGGGGTAACTGGGGATAAAGAGATGCACACGTGGTATCAATCTCTGCTGCCAGCATTTGCAGGTTTGCAACGCCATGTTGGGGCGTTTGGCAGTCTTTATGGCCAGCTGAGCAGCAAACTGTCGTGTGACAGATGTCCTGTCATCTGTTTGTTTTTTCCTATAAAGAATGGGGCCTAGCTGGGGATAAATAGTCTGGGGACAAAGGGAGGTCAAAGTGATTTAAACTCAAATACTTCCTGTTCATGTGCTCTTATTTATAGTTTCCACATCCCGAATAACATCCTTGATAGATTACTACGAGTTAGATCCTAAACTATTGGCAAACAAATGAGCTGAGGATAAGGCAGATATTTGTCTCAGGTTGTTCAAAGTGGATTATCTCTTCTTTCACGCTTCATCTCATCTCTAATCCTGTTCCCATTCTGTCTTTTTCCACTTTTCCCGGCACCACAGGTATGAAGCAGAGAATGCATTTTTCTTCAGTCTCAACCTAGGAGACTTCAACATCATCGACACTCTGGGGGTTGGCGGCTTTGGTCGTGTTGAGCTGGTAGGTGGCACTGCTCTGTGATAGCAGCATGAATAGAAATTTTTCTTTTCCTTCTTTAGCGTTGTCTAACAGGCTGTTCAAGGTGATGCACAGACTGAACCAAAGCTATAAAAAGTCCTGTCTTTCTATCTGACTGCAGGTTCAGCTCAAGAGTGACGAGAACAAAACCTTTGCCATGAAGATCCTGAAGAAGCGGCACATAGTCGACACAAGACAACAGGAGCACATCCGTTCAGAGAAACTCATCATGCAAGAGGCCCACTCTGACTTCATTGTTAGGTACTTCCTTTAGATGTTACGTAGTCATAGGTAATACAATACTATAAAGTATATCTCTCGCAAGGATTACTTCCTTACCTGTGAGTGAGAAGATCATGATTGCACTGAGTTTTTTTGCCCTTGATATTTTCTACTTTTGTTTTTAATCTTATATATACAGTATATATATATATATATATATATATATATAGATATTTATATTATTTGTGTTTATTTTTGTCCGATCTTCATACAAAATTTAACATAGAACAACTAGAGTGAACACAAACTGTAAGTTTTAAAAAAACATTTTTTTAATGAAAACAAAATTTTTATGCCAGCAAAAAGGTTCCCGGTTTCAAATCCACCTATTTCCGGCTTTTGTGTCCGGAGTTTGCATGTTCTCCCCGTTTTTGTGTGACTTGAACTTCGCTCCCACACCCTTAAATCAGGCAGAATGGGTGAATTGGTGACTCTAAATGGCCCATAGGAGTGATGGTGAGTTTGAATGGTTATCTGTCTCTATGTCTTCACCCTGTGTGGAATTGATGTCCTGTTCATCACATGCAATGACTGGACATAAGTGTCTGATGTTGCTTTTGTGGAATTTTGGCCATGCAGGACTTCTAAAGTCTAGCGACAACGGGGTTGTGGACATGACCTGCTATTTTCAGGTCCTGCTACAGCATATCAATGGTACTCAAGAAAAACTTTCATTATAGCTCTTCAAAGCCTTAAATAAAGCATAACATAGTTTCAAATAAAGGATTGATGACCAGACATTTTCCTTATGAATTTTCTGGTAGACAAGAGAATATATGTTTCCCTCAGTTATAGCCGGTTGTCCCCTGCGACAATATACGGCTATTTCTATGTTTTACCATAGGTGTTACATTATTTTTGAGGAATGCTGTGCTTGGTTTACTCCACTGCCATCAAACTTTCAACTCCTTAGTCCATAGAATATTATTTAAAAGGTTCTAAAGGTCTTCAAAGTGTGTTGTTGAAAAAAAAACAAGATGTGCCTTAATGTTCTTCTGGGTAAGCGTTGGTTTTCAATCGTCACTTTCCAATGGATGCCATTTTTGGACTTTTGAGTTAATAAACTTGCATAGACTTAAATCTGACCGCATACTTTATTTTTCAAATAAATAACTGAGCTAAAATCTTCTTACAAATTGACAATTTAAAAACAGGCCAAGATAAGATTTGAAGTAATGGGAGTATGTAAATATCAGTAATAATTTGGTAAGAGTTTCAGAACCTCATTTAACATTGGAATTATCCACTGTGGACTGCCGGCCTCTCCAACCACATGCTTATCAAATATTTTTGCTTTCTATAGATAAGAACACCTCCTTTTTTGTGCTTTCAGACTTTATAGAACATTCAAGGACAGCAAGTACCTCTACATGTTGATGGAGGCCTGTTTAGGAGGAGAGCTGTGGACCATTCTTCGTGACCGGTAAGCTCTGTTTCACCAGGTCAAATATCATTGAAATGTTTTAGCTGTGTCATATTTCCAAAAAAGTAAGAACCATAATATAATAAACAGTTAGTGCGATTTAAGATTTCTAATATATGGATCATGGTCTCTTAGTGTTTTCCATTAATCAATAAACTAATCCCTGTGGGTCACACGGGCCTGACAAAGAACTCTCTGACATCAGCGACATGCTCCTATCTTAAAAGAGGATTTGTATTTGTAGCATGAGTATTTCAAATATTATGATTTACAGAGATTATTTTCTGGAGATGGTTTACTTTTTGTATTTGAACTTCCTGCAAAGAATAAACCTCATGTTGAGTTCAAGAGAAGACGTTTCTGAAGGACTAATGAAGTGATTCCACGGGACTGATCCTGCTCTGTTTCCAGGGGTTCGTTTGAGGACTCAACAACCAGGTTTTACACAGCGTGTGTAGTGGAGGCCTTCGCTTACCTGCATTCCAAAGGAATCATCTACAGAGACCTCAAACCAGAGAACCTTATATTGGACCACAGAGGTTATGCCAAACTGGTAAGACATCAACAAAACCAGCCAATATTTCTGTCATTGATAGATTCTTCATCTGTTATGAAAAGTGAGAGATGCTGGAATGAAGATTATTCGAGCTTCCTGATGTTACCAACAAGGAACAAACCACTTTTTGTGTCTCATGTAAGTCACAAATAAAAGTACAATGGCAGCATAGATAAAGCACAATAATTGAGACTGATCTGTATCCTGTGGATTTTAAGACGCTGCCATTTCCTCCTCTCCTGGTGACTAAATACAGCTTTTGGCAGAGCAGCAAACCGTTGCTGAACTCTTCCTATCCAGCTTGCCAAGTACTAAGTGAAAAACTGTGACTGTGAAAGCTTTCGAAATATTACCCAGTCTGCAGTTTCATCATTACTGTACATATGAATGAATATGATCTGATACAGGTATCGATTGGATAATGACATGAATCAAGTTTCATATTAAAAATATTTTCTTTAGGTTGACTTTGGCTTTGCCAAGAAGATTGGCTTTGGTAAGAAGACGTGGACCTTCTGTGGAACACCGGAGTATGTAGCACCAGAGATCATTCTGAACAAGGGCCACGACATCTCCGCCGACTACTGGTCTCTAGGGATTCTCATGTTTGAGCTTTTAACTGGCAGGTACACTCAAGCTTAGGCATGTTCATAAAACTTTTATCTTAACTGTCCCTGTGACTGCATACTGCCTGGTAAAGTGAACAACATCAATTAACTTGATTTTGTACATTAGTTTTCATATAATTCTGAAATATTTGCCTCCGATTTGCAGCCCTCCATTCTCTGGGCCGGATCCTATGAAAACCTACAACATCATCTTGAGAGGCATTGATATGATTGAATTTCCAAAGAAAATTACCAAAAATGCTGCCAACCTAATCAAAAAGCTATGCAGGTGAGTGTTGCTGCTTCCATCCGTTTCCATTATGGATCTGTAAACATGGTTGCTCTGCGTACCGGTTTGCTATTGACAGTATCCTCAGGGAATAGGAAGTTAATAAATCAATCGGATATTTAGCTTCAACTTTGATCCAGATGCAGGCGACGATGTTATGTCAAACATGCTTTCAGTCCACGGGTCATTTACAAACTCAAGGAGTTCATCTTCCTCCCGCTGGGATATTCACAAATGGGCAAAGGATTTATTCCTTTACACTTTTTGGTTCATCTGCACATGAGGTGGGATAAGGACCTTCTAGTTCAAGTCTCTCACAAAATTCCAGATTATGAAAAGTTTGGTGTAATTACAATGAAAATTCTACTGTTTCTTTGTCTGAATTCTATTATTGGTGGCCCTGTAGTGACTGCTATGCACCAAGGTGTAGGTCTGTGACCCAGCAGGAGGGGACTGCCGGTTTGAATTCTCTGAAGTTGTTTGTATGCTGATTCATATGTTTTCTTGTCCTCCGCAGGGACAATCCTTCTGAGCGACTGGGAAACTTGAAAAACGGTGTCAAAGACATCCAAAAGCACAAGTAAGCATGTCGCTACTATGACACTTTTATTTATTCATTTCTCTTGGAAAGAGATTGAAAAATCTGCATAAATCATGACATGACTTAGTGGCACTGCTTTCCTCTAGATGGTTTGAGGGCTTTAACTGGGAGGGCTTGAGGAAGGGGACATTGACGCCTCCTATTATTCCTAATGTAAGTGCACACTTCTTCCATACTCCAAATCCATTTGTTGTCTACGTGATCTGTAATTGATTTACCTGTTTTTCTACCAGGTCACATCAGCAGTCGACACGAGTAACTTTGACACTTTTCCAGAGGACAATGAGGACCCGCCCCCTGATGATAACTCCGGATGGGACGTTGATTTTTGAAGTCCTCCTCTTCCCTTAAAAACAACGAGACACTCATCTTTTGTTGACTTTGAGGTCATCACGAGAACATGGCTGTGTTGTAAAAAAAAAAAAACTGCTTTGAAAAGCAATGAGAGCATGTGGAGAAGAAGACGAATGGATGGATGGCAAACCCTCTGGGTCACCGAAATGCCTTTATTTCACTGTGGCTCTGGATCAGACATTTGAAACAGGATTGCTGAAGCACAGTGTTGTCTTATATTCGTTTCTAAAGGCAAAAGCAGAGACAGAGCAGGGATACACACATATACAGACAGCGCATACACACAGAATCCAACATAGGCTTATAAAGGTGATGCCATGCAACATGGGAGGATTTTTTGTGGGTGGATGAATGTTGGATAAGATAAATAAGAGTGTGAAAAATATGAGGATTGAACGCTGTAAAAAAGAGGAGACTGATGTTAGATTTTTATTTTGTGTTTGTTCATTTGGTGAATTATTTGGTGGACTTTGGGAGGGTATACAATGCTACTGCAGTTGTCACTGGTTTTTGACATGGAGCTCCTTGCAGCATTCTCTGATATTTCCCAGAGATCTAGGCACTACAGTTTGTAAGTAAACTGGTATAGAGTGCTAAAGACTAACCTGAATGTCAAAGATTTTATTCTTTATTCAGAACTCTTAACATAACATACATCATATGGGGGTACATGTTGTATGGATTCACGCACTTGAAGCGATTGGGCTAAAGTCAAATACTTAGCACAATTGATATGAGATTAACATACCTTAAAAAGCACACTGTGCAACCGTTGGAAAGAGAGGAGACTCTTTAAGTGCCCTATTTAGAATTAAATGAATCACACATGAGATGTCATCTAATATTTCCATCAAACAACATGTCATTATGCACTTAAACCCATTAACTGAATATTAGCAGTTATAGCACATTTTTGCGCATTAGTAGATTAAATTACCATCACCAACAACGGCAAACGCACTGCAGTCTGAAGCTGACTACATGCGCATTCTGCAAATCAAGAAAACATCTTGATCAAGCTGAAAACACACATGCACGCAGCAAATAGAGAAAAACAACTTCATTGATTTCACTACACAAGCAACGCTGCAAACGCCCCGACACGTTAAGAAAAACGAGAAGCCACAAGACAACAGAGGTGTTTACGAAGGACACTTAAAAGTGATGCAGTCCTGGACGCATTATTTATTGCTTCATTTAGTTAATAAAACAGATATATTACACAAACGCGTCATGATATTTTGATAAGACGTGGTAGCTTCGCTTAACTTCCAAGTCATGCACTTATGTGAATTAGAATAAAACTTGAATCAACAGAAAACTGTTAACCAGCTGTTAGAATAACTTTTGTATTTGACATTTTGACCGTTGTGTACATGTTGCCATGGTAACAACTAAGTCATTATGCGCAAAAGTGGTTAAGGGTTTTCTTCAGAAATTATGATACACCTTGTTTATTGGAGCCTTGGTTACTGTGCATGTTAGGGCCATTATTAAGTTTATTTGTTGTTTTCGCAATGTTGTTTAAAGATTAATCCTAAGTCACATGACTGCATGACCCAGAAGTTAAGCCAAGCTACCATGGCTAATCAAAATATCTTGAAATGTCTGTGCATTATATCTGTTTTATCACTAAATGAAGCGATGCAAAAGTGCGTCCGGGGATGCATCCCTTTTAAGTGTTCTTTCTAAACACTTCTGTTGTGTTGTGGCTTTTCATTTTTCTTAATGTGATGTGTTGTGGCTTTTGCAGCGTGCTTGTGTTGTGAAATTGATGCAGGTGTTTACTTCATTTCAGCATGCGCTTTTTGTCAAATTGATGGTTGCAGTGCGTTTGCCCGTGTCGGCCAACCTATGAAATAACACATTCTTTTTAATGTTCTTTAAAATGCTTTTAAACACGCATATGACCGCTTTGCCCAAATGCCTCGCCCTCTGTCCTCTCCGCTATAGTTCTGACATAACTGTGAACCTGGTTTCAACGTCTTTGGTGCTGTTATTGATAAGTTGTAATAAGCAATGGTGAGATGGCAGTATTGTTTTTTGTTTTTGTATTGTAATTTTTTCGTAGTCGATTTCTTTGTAATGTACTTGACCTCCTTTGTGAGAAAATTGTGTCATTTGTAAACTTGAGTGAATATTTGTTTGATATCACTTGACACCATGATACATTGTGCTAAGTGTTATCGAATGTTTTTCTTAAACAGGTTTAACTACATTTAGTTCATATGTATGAATTATCCATCATCATCTTTGGAAGCTGAATAACACCTTCGTATTACCTGAAGACGACATTGACGTACAATGGAACTATCACCATATCAAAAAAAAAGAAAAAAGAAAAAAAAGACACTTGTGAAACTCACAACCAGTTTATCACCTTTCATTTCCACAAGTCAGAGCATCAATCAGAAGAAATGTAAGTGCCTTAAACCAATGGCATATAAATTGAAAATCACAAGTCCTTTTCAATGCTGCATGAACACATATACACCTCAAACACTGATGTGTCCTCAAATGGCTGCTTCTCGTCCTTTGTTATATCTAATAAATACATTAGTCACTGTGGAAAGAGAATTTCTAGTCATTTGATGAATGACAAAACTGTATATAATTTTTATTTCCTGCTTAATCCTTTGATATATCTTGCAGGATCATTTATGACCAGGAAAAAAGGGGAAAGTAATCATACCTTATACGGCTGTAAGGAAGTGCTTCACGCCAAAATTCATAACTCATAACATCCACTATATTTGGTCTGACATGAACAATAAATCACCGCTCTGAGGGATAAGAATGAATTGCAGGTTTCTGCATTTGACAAAACCAGTATTTTTTCTTACCACTGTTGACATTCTTTGATGGTACGATGAGTCATCACCCGAATAAAATACAATTTTAGGATCCTTTTAGAGGTACTCAACCGCACATAATCTTCACCTTGGCACACCCTCTGTCAAAAGCATGATATTTCATTGATGTCATGCGTATGTATAAGACCTTGATTCGTTTTAATGCCCTCTTTATATAGGTACTAAATGTTAAATGTAAATTGTTCTTAATTGGGCGACTTGTCACATCTATTTACTTCTGTCTCCATTTGTTCTGTTTAAGAAGATGCTTGTACTTGAGGGCATTAAAATGTTTCATTGCTAAAGCGCTTATCGATTCCACGCATTACATGAAAGAAATGTCAGTGTTTGGGCATTCAATTGGATTTTCAGCAAAATAACCAAATTGTGGCAAGAGTACGCTGTTATAACCTGTTCAATTGAATAATGCCATAAATCTTCAAATATCTCTTGTATTTAAGATACTCCGTTTTTTTCTTGACTTTTTGACTGACAGCACAAAGAGAGAAGGACAGAGAGAGAGAAAATAATGGTTGAAAGTACAGAGTCAAGACCACATAGTTAAACTGACAAGTCTACGATTCCACAGGGCTAAACAATGGACTGACCAAATATTTACATTGTATACATTCTGTTTGCTGTTTATTATCTGAGACATTTTTTATCTATACAAACTATGTTTTTATGTCAGTGTAAAGAGAGAGTGGCGATGATGATGAGAATAGACAGGCAAGAAAGAGAGAGAGAGATCAGGAATAACCAGGTGAGAAAGTGGTAGGTTCAAGTCCAGATTGTTGCAAAGCTGAATAAGTTGTTCTGATTAAAACCCTCTTTGAGATAATCATTTTAACGTGTGTGTGAGCTTAGCCTCCTTACACATCTGATCCTAGTTGTTTTATCATGTCGTTTGAAGAATCTTCAAAACAAAATCCATCCCAGGTAGTCGAATGGACTTTTACGCTCATTGACATGATTGTTGATGGACAGCTACAAATAAGAATAAATAAACAAGTACACTCTATTAACTTTATTACAGTTATTTGACAACCTTCTGAATGTTTGCTTTAAGTCGAGTTGTTTATTTGACTGTAAGTTGATTTTGTGGAGTTCCTCACGTAAGATTTTTTCATTTATAGAGTAAAAACTTTGCTTTTGAGTGGTGTTTTGTCCATTCGTTATTTGGAAAGAGCTCAGAATGATTGTCATTTTGCTGTAAATGACCACATGAGGGCGCTGCAGGTAAGTCAGAATCTCTCCTCTTGAGGTTGCCTGAGATCTAATAATCGGGACCAGAGTTAATGTCATCCACTTAGCGTTAAGTGCAGATGATTCAGCTTCTCTGGTCTCAGTGTTATTCGCACAACAAATCTGTTTTGGGGGGACAAGGGAATGGCTTCAGCCTTCAGCCATAACAACAGGGTGACACTTCTGCCAGATCAAAGGGGATCAAAGTGCATCAAAGGCGCTGCTCACCTTAGCAGCACTGACATTTAGTCAAGTGGAGAAAAGAAGCTCCACTTCAAAAGATATACAGCCATTTAAACACGCAAAGTGCTGCAAGTGTGTTTGTCAGGTGTCTGGCACTCTTACACGCACGCACACACATGCACGCATCCTCACACTTAATTTAGTAGATGACGTCCAAGTGCCAAAATATCCTCAGAGGTTTCCACCAAGTGCCTGTGTGCTCTTTTCAGAGTGACTCCACATTTAAAATCAATTCAAGAAATGCAACAACTTGATACAAACAAACACTTACTTATGCCGCAGAGTGCAGATGTTTTTGCAATGAGGGGGTCCAGGGGGACAGAGACCATAGACCAGATTAGAGTTTCCTTTAATCTCGAAGTGCCAGTCAACCCTGAAAGCCCTCGCCACGGAAGTCCATTAATTCGGTAAACTCTTCACACCCCATAATGGTCCGCATATCCTATACATTGATGTCCGCCACTGTTATAATCAAGCACACTTTGGAGGATAATTGCCCCTTTGCAATCCAAAGGATCAAATGAAGTAGTTAATCGACGCAAGTGACTTCAATCAGTGTCTTCACACAGCCAAAGGGCAGTCAGGCTCCTTACATGTCAAAGAAACGCCAACAATCAAACGGCTCTTCCAATGAAGGCCAACCGACTCCATTCAGATAGAACCACACAATCCCAAACTGTGAGGAAAAGTTCTATATATTATTTATTTCTCAGAGTTACACAACTAAATCATTAAACAAATACAATGTCTGCGTTATTTAACATCATACTGGATGCGTTTGTTTAAGATTAATAATATCCATGAATAGATATTTAAAACGATGTTGATATCATAGTTATGACAGCAGGACATGAAAAGAAGGTTGATTAAAGATCTATCAATAAAGTGTTGTCACTTGTTATCCGAGTAGATTCTGAAGTTGATCTTTAGGCTTACATCAAACACAATGACGCACAAAAATCATGCATTGTGACATGGATGATACTACTTTTAAGAAAATACATAAATACATACATTTATTTTCTATTTATGTTGACTAGGTTTGGTGAATTCTGACTGGAGGTGCTTTGAAGTGTGCGTCACTGAGTGATGTGCATCAGACAGATCCTGCAGGTCCTTATCATCAAGTCTAACATTGTGAAACGCGGTTGGATCTCTGCAAGGAGAGACTATACGGCCATTTCCGTACAGTGGGGATCTCTTTGAAATTCCACCCTCCGCCTTTGTTGTGCACAGCGAGGGGCGGGAAGACAAACAGGTCCACATGTATAAAGAGATCATCTCGGCGCGGAGAGTCAGGGCGCTTCCAGAGCATCGTGCACAACCTTCCTGTCAACTTCGGGATACGGAATTCGAGGCCACTTTGGACTCTCAGTCATTTTTACTGCCAAAACCAAGGATTTTTTTTTTTGTATTCGGGTATTGTCCGCGCAGCAGAGTCGAGAATCATGCAGATTACGTCAGCGCATCACTTGGTGGCCGTGTATCTCACACTGTTTGGATACTTTAGGGAAGTTAACGCGGCGACTATCGTGATGAACTCCAATGCCATCAAAAACCTGCCCGGTGCCGCCGGTAGTAAAGGAGCGGACACCGTCAGTCCGAGTCCGCGCACCTCTCCATCCAGCGGCTTGGGACACAAATTGATCGTGGACACCTTGCAGGTAATACCCGAGATTAAAAGTCACATCTGCGCGCCGAGGCAGACGCCGCGTTTATGTATGTTGTACCTATTATATCTTAGAATGAAATGACACGCTGTTGTTTGTTTACTTCATCGAACTATAGCAGTCAGGGGTTTGCACGGATGATGAAGAATGTGGAGTTGATGAGTTCTGCAACGACGCGCGAGGTGTGTGTCTGCCCTGCCGTAAGAGCCGCAAGCGTTGCGCGCGGGACTCCATGTGTTGTGCAGGGAACCGCTGCAGCAATGGTAAGCTGAGGCATCAATATCAATACTGACATTGATCAATTACTCATGCCTATGATATAGTGATAAGGGCGAGAAGTATGCTCGAAGATACACTGTGTATATTGTTTTGAGCTCTATTTCTTCTACTTTGTTTATGAAGTGGATGATGTTATGTGTGGGAAACGTAAACCCAAAATTAATTCTGTCTCTTCACCTCTTTAGGGGTTTGCCTGGCAAATGACTTAGATGGTACAGATGCATCCGTCATCACTGGCTGGCACAAACACAACAACACCTTGGAGCATCATGCTAAGAAGCCTCCCACAGCCCATGGCCATCAGCCTCATGCTGTGAAAGGTGAGTGTCAATTGTGATTAGGTTCAAGAAACACCTCAAGTCATTTTCTATTAGGTCTGTTTCATATAAAACATGCTCATGTTTCTCTTCTCCCCTCTCTCCAGGCCAGGAGGGGGATAGTTGCCTGAGGTCCGCAGACTGCTCAGAGGGACTGTGCTGCGCCAGACATTTCTGGTCTCGCATCTGTAAACCGGTGCTGACAGAGGGCCAGGTGTGTACGCGTCACCGCAGGAAAGGCACCCATGGCTTGGAGCTGTTCCAGCGCTGCGACTGCGGTGAAGGCATGGCCTGCAGACCAGAGAGAGGAGAGCGTGACCACAGTGTCAGCAGGACTGCAGCCAGGAACCTACACACCTGTCAGAGACGCTGACATAAACACACAAAGACAGAAATACACTCCCTCAGACAAGACACACACATAGCCAACCAACTAATCAGTCACATACACTGACAGACACTTTCGGCCCTGCAAACACCTGAGATGCTGACACACACAAATAGACACCCAACACTCAAGACATTCTTTCCTGCCTAAGTTGCTGACACCCACAGCACCTGGAAGGATAGAAATGATTCCTGGATAAGTGATACACCCATGGGGATGCAACTATGCAAGATGGACTGATCCAATTCTCCATCAACAGATGATGAGTCGGAAGTTAGGAAGGGATATTTCACAAGTCTTGGGAAGGTTGATTCATGTCATCGGTAATGGCAGAGCTGTTTTGTTTCTCTTTTTATGGAACTTCAAGCCTCAGTTATTGCAGTAAATTACTGTATTGTAAATATTATCCTGGAGGTGGCACTTAATTGAGCTATTGAATTCTGTCAACACCAGTATTGTAAGTCGTGGTGCTGCATGCATTGTAAATGTGTTTTATATATTGTTTTATAAGAAAATGGTATATATAGAAAATCTGAATATTTTATTTGTTTTATTAAACATCTTGTAATAACCTCACGTCTGTATTGTTTTTGATCTACTGTGTTACTAAACAATTTCAATAGAAGTGACATTTGTGAATTTGCATTAGTCAGGTTTCACTCAATATCCATCAGATTTAAACTCTCCAGCTGCAATTCTGAGCTATTAAGACCAAACATTAAGGTAACAGTTGGTAGAAGGGACAGATTTCTGTCTGAACAACCTTTCCATTCTGAATTATCTGAACAACTGAACACCGATAGTCCTCACAAATCAGTGATGGAGGCTGAGAGGGTGGTTTTAAATGTTTGGCTTCTTGAAGTCATTACATGGCTTATCATACGAGCAGGGACACACTTAGAGAAATCTGATTTACATAAAACTCACATCTTAAATGATCATTACTGGAGTCTCTCCAGGTCACATCCTGCGAGAGGGCTATGTCATCAGATAAACATTAAAAACAGGACAGGATGCTGCTGAATCAAATGATAACTGCAAAGAGGTAATAACAAAGTGAGTGTGTCCCGGAGAGTGTTTGCCCTGGTTCGTAGTTTGTAATTATAACTCTTCTACCTTGATGTGTAACAGAGCAGATAGATAGCTATCCAAACTAAAGCCTCTAATTACTTAATTTTACTCAATCCACAGAGGGATTCACAAAATGAGGTGAACAACAGTACCTAGGTTTTGTAATGCAACTTTGAAAAAAAAGAGTCACTGTCATGTTGAACTGCAGAGCTCACCGCGTTTCCTGGCTGTTGTGCAATGGATATGTTCTAATATGTAGGCAATGAATCCACCAGAATACACATCCGTGTCTGTAATTAGGACCAGTTTAGATGAGAAGATGGTGCAGAAATTACTGTACTTTCTGCCTGATTCTCATGTCAGCTCAAAAAGAGCACAAGACACCATTGATAAGTGACCGACTTAGATAATGGCCTCCTCTCTTCATCCACAGAGATTAGGCGCTTTATATGAGGAAGACAAGGTAACGTTTCTCTTACTAAGAACTAAAGATATTTAATCAAGTCTTTAGCTTCAGATTAACTCTGAGGTACTTCACACTGTCATTTCCACCCGATGCCACATCATATTTTAAATTCATTAAGTTTCAGAGCGAATAATTGTACAAAATATTTCACAGCACTGATATGTCAGTTAATAGTTAATAATACTGTGTCTAAAATCATACAGTATTTAATGGTCTTTCACAGCTGATAAGTATACAGCTTTTAATAGCCAAGCATCTGATGATATGTTTATAAATCAGTTCATATCAGTTCAGGTCAGGTCATAAAAAAAATGAAACACTGTTTCCTTCTACTTGCAATGAATATTGTATCATATTTATAATAATGCAATGTTTTATGATTTTTCTAATTATATTTTAACAAATCAATGAAGCTACTTAAAATACATTCTAAATACTATATATATATATATATATATATATATATATTATACTTTAATTTGTAAAACAATATGTTGTTATTGTATTGCTAGTAGCATTTAGTAAAAAATTAGGATACTTCATTTGCTGTTGATAGATGCACTGACATTAAAACATAAAGTAAATGAACAATTTAGAGCCTCTTTCAAACAATTAGGAGGAATGGGAGTATTGTCAGCAGCACAACATACCTCATATATTCAGCCGAGTCATGTTTGCGGAGTACTGGAATTTGTGTGTGAGTGAGTCCGTCATCATTACTCCAACCACAGACTAACTCAGGCCACAGGCATGTGCCCTATCTCCTCTAGGCCATTTTTTTTGTGTGTGATGTTATGATGTGTGTGTGTGTGTGTGTGTGTGTGTATCACACACACATAGCTACGACGAAATTAGTGGACTTGAGAGAAACAACAGTATAACAACAACAACGTCCACAACAGCAGACCTACAAAGTCATGTCCCCACATGCCACCTCGCTGCTATTACACATATGCAAACATATGTACGCGTGTCCACACATGAACAACCACATTCACACACCATTATAGGGGATAATCTTGGGCTGTGAGAGGTTTGGAGTAACAGCATATTCACCCACGCAATGGCATCCAAACCAACAACATTCGGTGTTGTCATACCACAAGAATGAAGCGTTTCCACTGACATACATTTTCATGCTACTATACACTTCCAAAAAACTGGGAACATGTAACTACAACAAACATTTATCTTAGCAACTCTTATGAATACTACGATTCATTCTCAAATCTGATGTAACATGGTAAGTCCAAGTCCACTATATGTATTTCATATGCTGGCTTCAAACTTAGAGTAACCTCAAATGAATTTGTTTGTTCTGCTATATACCAGCACATCACCACCAGACACCTCTGAGAGACGACCCTCAGCTAACTAGCTTGTGGGAGAACCATCACAGATGAAAGGGAGAAGAAACGAGAGCACAGGACAAATGTTATTTTTTCAGATGAGAGAGATGAAAGGAATACTCGTGGATTTAGCAAAACCAAGTTCCAATGTAAACAGAATTTCACAGGGAGATGCCAAACTTTTGGGCGCTGGCACCGACCACCTCATAGAAAAGAAACACAATGCTCACTATTCATTTATTCACATGGGATGACAATCTGCCTGATTGAGCAATGAGGGAAAACCTCCCTGTCCTTGGGAAATAATACTTAAACAAAGGACAACTCATTCAGCACAATGTTTTGAGTGTGTGAATACAGGTGGAAAACAGGTTTGCTCCGCTGATTTAACTTCTGGGTGATGTCAACACAACACTGGAAACAAGGGTTTTCACATAACAAGATGATGACGAATTGTACTTTGATTGCGTCTCATGTTACATGCTGGCTAATTCATCATTAACAAATGTTGTCATTCAACTCCAAAATCTTCACATAAATTATCTCAGTTCTCTGTTTTTGTATATATTTGAATCCAGGTGAAATACATGAGCTGTCTTCCACAGATTACTAATGTCTGTGTGCTATGGAGCTGGAGACAAACATTTTTTTAGGTTTTTAGCTTAGATTAGATCAGTATTGCTTAGATTAACATAAAGGCAATTCATAGTGAGCTTTGCAAAAAGACACTTATCTAAAAATCAGAATTTATGATTTGTGACATGTCCATCTCCATGTCCATGTCCATAAATTGTAGATGTTTGCAAGACAATATTGTTGCGCACAGGTGTTTCATTGGCAAAAGTCATTGAAACACTCCTCTTTCTCACTAAAACATGACTAATATGTTAGCCTCCATGTGTTGGAGATAGGTAAGATAGGTTTTTCTTTTTTTACTCAGCATTTCAACCTATATACCGCTCTGTGATGAAATCATTGCTTGCCCAGGTCGTACCCTGCCTTCCTCCCATTGATGAGCTACCTTTGATACAAAAAAGAACTTAGTCTTGGTTCCAGCAATATACGCAAAGCGATAGTTGAATATTTTGTGATGTATAAATTCAAATATCAAATGTTTTGTGAAAGATCACTTCCCCACCACCATTGTATGATATCTTTATCAATTAGGCAGGAAGCAGTTTGAAACAAAACAGCCTGATTCTTTTGGGGCGTACATACTGTGCAATGCAGTGTCATTAGTTGATGTGAAAATGTGTGTGGGGGTGTGTGTGTATGTGTGAACAAAATTATATACAGTATATATAGACCAGGACAGTACAAATATGAAAGAAACTCATGTAACATTCAGTTAATCCCTTAACTGGTTATTTAGATCTGATTAAACTTTGATGCAGTTTGGAATGTGATTATGAACCTAAACTGATATTTACTTCATCAAGACGGGCAGCTGCTAACGTTACTGGCACCGGTAAAAAAACTATAATACAGGCCCATGCTCTCCTTTCCAAACCCTTGCCATACTCTTTAAATCATTCAGCATAAGGATTTCAATAATGAAACGCAAAGCGTTGCCATTATTTATTGTTAATGTTATAGTTGGTCATTCTAAATGGTGTGTATTTGTTAGTTTGTTAAGTCCACGAGAAGAATTAGACAACCTAAGGTTTTAAGATGTGAAGCACAAATGGTGGAGAGAAGGCTGTGTCTACAAGCTCTGGAGGTGCATCTCCCTGGTGAACTGCAGCATCTCACCAAACACAGAAAATACATGTTGTCATGTCATTCTTTTAGCACTTTCAAGCGGACTTTAGCACTTTAACCACTTTAATGGACTTTGCATAAGGCATATCATGAAGTTTCTTCTCAATTTGTCTATACGTTGTCCTGTGAGCTGTTGTATTGGAGTCATTTATGTGTGGGTGCTTTCACTTATTTTGTTTGGATGTATTATGCTACTCTAAGTGCCTTTTAATTGCCCCTCGGATAAAAATAAAGTAATTTGAATTGCATTGCATTGCATTGTATTGCATTGCATTGCATTGCATTGCATTGCATTGCATTGCATTGCATTGCATTGCATTGCATTGCATTGAATTGAATTGAATTGAATTGAATTGAATTGAATTGAATTGAATTGAATTGAATTGAATTGAATTGAATTGAATACCAACATCACAATACATGAAAGTTAATAGGATATATTTGTACATAAAGTCTCTCATAGCTAGAGTTACAGGTTAAATGTTTGCAAAACATATCATGTCATCCCATGTAGCAGGCTTTGATGAATACTTACACAAGCTAATATCAGCCTTTATCACCTAGTAACACAGCAGTTATAGAAGATAGCTAAGGTGCATTAAAATATTCTTCTCACATGGTGCTTTTCAAGAATCAAGCCATTACACAGAATCATTTGGAAGTGGTTAGAAGATGTGATTCAGGCTGTACAGCCTCCAAGCCCTAACATTAATGACAACCCATTATTCATTCTGGCTTCATTATCACATTATGGACTCAATCAAAATTAATAAAGTTATAAAATGGACTTGGGTGTTCATTAAAAAAAAGTATCACTTGCACTTTCTTCATATTTGTGGCAGCCGTCTATACTTCCAAGGGTATAGCAATTGTTTGGTTTTATTGAAACTTATACAAAAATGCATGTGTGCATTTGCAAGAAATATTTTCAATTTTAGCCTTCATGGCGTTTCAGCACTATACATATTAAAACAAATGAAGGAGACAATTTAGAGTGACTGTGGTGTTGATTTAATGTGGTTTGTGTGTTTTGGTTTCTTGATCTAGGGGCAGCTATGGCTCAGGAGGAGGAATGGTCATCCACTTATCCAAAAATCGTTCCCTGGCCATTGCTGTACACACATCGAAGTATCCTTCAGCAAAATACTGAACCCCAAGCTGCTGCAAATGGCAATTTCATTGGTGTGTGAATGATGGCATGAATGCTTATCGCTCCTGATGAGCAGGTGGCGCATCACATGGCAGCCTCTGTCACCACAGTATGAATGTTCGTGTTCTGTGAAGTATTTTAAGTGGTCAAGCATACTAGAGAAGCACTATGTAAGTACAGTCCATACATTCCATTTAACTTCCTAAGAAAATGGTATCAAGACTTCTTTTTACATGGATTGAACAAACAGGATAATCAGCAATGAAGAGACTAATTGTGATATATTGTGGGCATTTAAGATGCTGGACTTTTCCCACTAGTTTTTATTCTTTATACTAACGGGATAAACAGTTCCTTTGGAGCGGACCATTCAACTCAGCAAGAAACAAAGTCTGAGAAACATAAAAGCTTCTTTCATGACTTTCATGTTGAACTATTGATGTGAAATACCAAGATGATTCTGACGAGATATTTCCATTTAATCAGTAAGCAGTGGGTGGGGCTCTCCGTGGCTACAATAGGGCCCAGCCAATGTCTTCGGCAATAGTAAGGACAGAGCGGTGACACAGCGTTTGCTCACCAGGGGAGGCCCCTTAATGAATGATTTGATCCATCCTGGTGTTCCTTCCATCTGCAGCTGACACCTCTTCTGTGGTCAACAGCCCTTCTCTGATGATGTCATACCACATTCGACTCCCCGTTTACCACATAAAACTCACTTGCTTCGACTGAAGCTAAGAGTTTTGCCTGAAGCAGAAACAAGGTCATGTTATGTTGCCAAAACTGCCTGGTTCAGACAAACTGCACAGGAGTCGAAGTAAACAGTGACCACCATATTCTTTGTTTTGCTATGCTTTGTTGCCCTCTGGATTCATAATAATTTTCCTTTGGCTACTGCCTTTTTCTTTCAAGTCAACAGTGCCAGGAAATTGAGGACTCTTATTCCCTCCATTCCCAGTATATCCCAGAGCCTGCACACCTGCACCAATTGTTTGTTTGCAAAGATTTGGTGCAGTACACCTATATGCAACATCTACCCACTCTGCCGCAGCAGTGAACTAACAGTTGCACCAGGAGGAGAATATATTTACAGATTTGTATAAAAATGCCTACTCCTCATTATGGTTGGTTCACAAGCTTGTTGCTGGCGGCCCGGGTCTGGGGCTAGGACAAGGGCCAGAGCGAAGGCTGGCTCAGCTACTGACTGACTGCTATCTTAAGTCTGTCTCAGCCACAACCACATTGTGCAAAACTGCTTCACACATATAATTTACTCATTATTCGCAGAGGTTTCAAAGAAGACAAAACAAAGATATTGCAGAATGAGAGTTTGTGGAAAACGAACACAGACTGCTTGGGTATTAAGTAGAAAAATAAAGTTATATCCAATTATATAGAGGTGATCAGAAAAACTTTATACTTTGAGAAAGTACCTTGTAGCACTAAGGAGAGGCTGGTTAACTGATGACAGGCACACCCTGTATGAGTTTATGCCACCAGTAGACATTGCTGGGTAATGCCCAATCTGGCTGACAGCAGGAGAAAGGTGTCTGAAGAAAGGGCCTTTATTTCATTTCATAAAGCATCCTCACCATGAGGTTAGCATGTCGGAGGAATGCCCGAGTATCCCTGCACTTAAGCAGGGGCATCAAAAGCTCCAAATGTTTTGCAATTGCATGCCTTCACTCAACAGGGAAGCATCCACTGAGACAATGGAACAGTAATGGTTTCAGTGGTTTAACAATTGTCCCATTAACAGTCATCAGGTCTTAATCAGAGTCTTTTTGACCCCCCCCCCTCACCCTAGCCGTCCATCACCTAAACTCTTTCATGTCCATTGCTTGTTTTCCAACCTCTAATAAACACTGCCATTAACCCCACCCAAGAAAATGGCTGATGCACAATCTTATTTGTGTGGTGACTTTGCAAAGGTGGAGTCTTTGGTAATAGAATGAAAGGGAGGAGGCCATGGCTTTCATCTCCCCGGGGGGCAAATGGATTGGATTGTGCTGCCCTGCTGTTGGAGCTAAGCTGGGACAGTGTGAGACCCAGGGGATCATATCAAAGGTAGTTAACTTCAGAGGGTCTTCCCTGCAGCACATTAGTGCACTATCTAAATGTTGATTCGTTCACACCAACATCTGAGGAGATCTAAATGTGATGACCAAAGGAAACACCCAGTCAATGTAAATGTGTGAAGTTGTCAAGTTCACGTCTTCCTATTGACACACCTAGAGCTCTACTTCTCTTCACTGCTGGAGTTTATCCACCAAAGCTTTCTCAGTAGATAGGTTAAGAAGACTGGATGTGAATTCCAAATAGTAACAGCTCTACTAATTACCACCTCAAATCTGCTTTACTTGCTGGTGTACTGCCTGAGAGTTGAGGAACGTAAGAAACTTGGCTAAATAGAAAAAGCTAATTCCTTGTAAAAGTGTCTCTTTGTTACTATGTGAAACACTTTGTGCATCACTAGGTGGGTTTACTTAGGACACAGCCAAATTAAACTTTTCCGAATTGTAATGTCGGTTGCCTGTTTACATGACTTGTGATATTTTTCCGACCCGGTGTTTAAATGCATCGACTCATTTAATCGGATACAGCTTTCCGACATGCGCAGATGATCCGCACTCCCGTTCATAAAGTGGTGATAATGCTACGATGAGCTGGGTGCTAACCGCCAACAAGAAGAAAATGACAAAGAGGGCATGCACGGAAGGGACTTTTCGCTCATCTAACCTTCCAACTATGTTAAACTGTTTCAAAGCTGCAATGAGTAAATTACTTTCCGATGTAGACCACTACTGTTTTGAAGTCACTATATTTAAAATATGTCACAGCGCTGTACGTGCGCTGAAAAAACACAATCAGAGCATTTTGTCACGACGCTTGGCGCAGAAACAACTCAAACAGAGAGCTTTCTGAAACAGTGTTTACGTGCAGCGCTATCGGAAAGGCTTTCTGAAAGGACTTAGAATACCTCCATGCAATGGAATTAAATCTCATTCGGAAAGGGACTCTTCATTTGGAAAAGGGTGTTTACATTCAGCATTTTCTTTTTGATTAGACGCCTTTTCGAATCTATACGGAATTAGGCGTTCCATCTAAACCAATCAACTGTGGCACAGTGAGTAGCATTGCTGCCTCTCTAAGTGTTCTCCTGAAGTGGGGTCCATGCAGGTACGATATTGGTGAATTGGTCACTACATTATCTGTCCGATTGATGGTTGCTTGTCTCTATGTGTCAGCCTTGTGATGAACTGTCAAATTATTTTTAGGTTTTCAAATTATTTCAGTAAAGTAACTTAATAAATCAATGTTGTTGACAGAAAACATGTCAAATTTTATTCATATAATCAACACAGTAAACATTATGGGCTACTTCTTTGTCACCCTCAGGATATTACTCCAGACTTCCTTCAAAACATTTTGTGAGCTTTAGAGTTAGGAAAAATATTTGCTCTACAATATTAAAATATTGTGACAATTTATTCCACAATACATACAGTATTTATTTGCATATAAAGTGAATCCGATCACATGTAACAGAGTCACACGAGTAGAGGAATCATAATGCCAAAGCACTTATGGTAGTTCACAAGTGATAGGATCACCCAGGACGCATCTTTATACCATGTTTGAACAGACTTTTTATATATGTTGTGGCCAAGGGAACCATTTAGAAGAACCTATAGCTTCAGCCTATAGCCTAAGCAAACAGCTATGTTGAGGTTGCTGACTGTGTGTGCATGTGTGTGTGTGTGTGTGTACGTGCATGTTTGTATTCCTTCATTGTGGGTGGGAAACGCTCTACTGTCAGTCTTACGGCTGACGTTCAGGGAAACGTATTAATCGGACACAATCCGCACAGAGACAGCCCACAGTTAACCACCATGTCTCACACACATAAATATGTATATATATAGACTAAGAATAAAGTTTCTTTCTTTTTTTTTTTTTTTTTACATTTGATGGAATCAATATTTAATCATATTGAGAATACTGACATACCTAACATTCTTAATGTACACTGGCTAAATGTGGGATAAAAAATAAGCATTTGTTTTTATTCAAGGAACATTAACTTTGGTCACCCCACATAATTAGAAATAGCTTCAGACATTCACGGATTCCTGCCGCACTCAAAAAGTCTGGTATTTTAACATATGGTATAATTAAATACAATCCTCCCCCATCATTGGGGTGGTGTTTGACTCTACCGAATCAACTGAAAGTTTTGTTGACACATTTATTGAACACGGTTTAGTCTTTGATTATCTTGGGCATCAAATGTTTGTGTCAGCACAATCCTATGAGGCTTGAATCACACTCAGATGCCTCAGAGCTACACTTCTGTTGGTTAAATGTACATTTCACATCGTCTTACTCAATTAACCCGTATGAACTCTTTTGTCTGACGTTGGATTGCATTCCAGAGTGGTACTCCACTGTCTCCTTTGGCTAATAGTTGTTGGTTAGGCAACTATCATCTCATTAAAACTGGCCACATAGCATATTTTGTTGAAGTTGGCAACGGTTGGCTTCTCTGCAACTCTAATTAGCATTCCTTCCTAATAAAACAATGATTGCTTGAGTACGACTGAGCTAAGCTTACAGGAAGTGATCTAAAGAGCTGATAGGAACCCGTGATTACCAGGCAACTAGCTCTTCCACGCATAATGTTTTAATTCAACCTCCCCCCCCACTACCCCATGTTGTCCCATCACTAATCTTGTCTTCAGTTATCTTCAAACTGCTTTGCCTCGCAGCTACAGGCCTTATCATTTATTGATTATGTCTCATAGATTAAAGGAGCTGCCTTCATTTCCACAAGAATGTGCCTCAGTCTTTGTGTCCATATGGAAACATTTGCCAGACAGATGGGTAATCTTCCCCTCTAGTAAAGGTTCCACCGGTCGGAAAGGGATTCACGAAGACCTAATGAATAATAGATGCTGCTGTTGATGTCCAATTCGTTGTTCCCATAAATTGAACAGCGGGGTAATAAAAACCCGACGTCAGCTTTTTGCATTGACAAACATGTTGACGTCAGTAGTTAGCACGGAAATGTAAATGGCAAGATTGTTTTTTTGAGTTTTGCTGATCCTCAATAAAAAGTAGAGTCTGAACAAGCACCCTGAATGACTGGCTGGATTATGGGGCCGCTGAAGTTGGGACAGCAAAAGTCTAAATCTGACACAAAATGCATTTGAAGTACTACGTACACATTAATAAATTGTGTATTTTAATAATGATACATTGTAAATGTACAGTGTTGTCAGGTGGTGATAATGATGAGGGATAGCCTCAGCGGAATTATGCTGCAGTAGAGACTTAGCAATTGATAAAATTAATAGGGGTTGGCTTAAACAGACCAACCTGATATGCAGTAATTGGAGCAGATATGTGAATGTCTGGTTGGCACCAGCCAGGCAGTTTTCTCTGGCAGTGACATCTCCAACATTATAAGCTCTTGCATCATGATCGGGAACCATCTTGGAAATTACTTGAAAAGATTTTGAAAAGGTGAATCAAAACATTTGATTTAATCCAATTACCTGGTCGTTTATTAACATTTGACCATTTGTTATATATATAAATATGAAACATCCAAATTACAACATTAAACTCACAATTTGACAACACTTTAATCAATTGCGAAACACATTGTCCTTTTGGAACACAAAATTACACAAGATGTGTGAAACTAGTTCTGAACCGAGTTAAAAGCTGCAAATTAGATGAAGTACTGCATTGTATACTGTGTCGAACCGCCACAGGCAAGCATTGGTAAAAAGAAACCTCCACAGATTCAAACTAATTGGATCAATAAATCACAAGTGAAACATTATCAAAATCAAATTTTAATATGTTTTGTCTTTAAAGTGTTTCATATTATGCATATCTGTTCTTAGGTTTGTAATAATATACCGAAAATATCGGGGTTATCCGCCGCGGCCGCTTATTTCTGACAGTAGGGGAAGCTTCATCTGCAAAATTGTCAAGCCTAACTTTTTAACCGTTGGTCCGATTTAGTCCAAACCTGGTGTTTCGACTCGAAGAGGTAAATACGTTGGGATTTACTCTCACAGTCCATATTTTACTCACTAGGGGGAGCTCTTTATGAAAAACACAGTTTTTCGGCTATAAGTTACTAACTTAAGTTCAATTTAGTCCAAATTTGGTGCATAGGAATCAGCTTAAGGAGATTTATTTTGTAATCTTGTAAGTATCGTATTTTATTGTAGCAGTTTGTATTTTACTCATGAAGGGGAGCTTTTTTACATGTACGAAAAAAAAGACATAACTCAAAAAATATTTCAAAGATCATTCTGGGTCTGATTTAATTCAAATTTTAATTCAAATTTGGTCATTTAATTCAAATTAAACCATTCAGTCTGATTTAATTCAAATTTGGTGAATATGATTTGAATCAAGGGGATCAAACTTGTAAATATCCTATTTAACTCTATCAATTCATATTTTACTCACAAGAGGGAGCTTTTATTTATTTATTTTTTCAAAAAACAGTGTTTTCAAGACATAAAAAAAAATATTTCATGGATCATTTTCAAATTTAAGACCACCACAGTCTTAGCAAGGAATAACTCGGTTGATTTTGGGGAAAAAAATTCCCTTCTCTATCTTATCTAAATATTGTTTTATTAAAATAGTTCATATTTTTGTCGTTAGGGGGCGCTTTTTAAGAAACACTGTTTTTCGAACATAATTTCCTAGCCGTTGGTTAAATTTAATCCAAATTTAAAATACATATTTTCATAATAAACATATTTTATTCAATAGGGGGAGCTTTTTACAAAAACATAAAGTTGACATAACTTTAAATTCAATTTGAGGAGTTCAATCAGGGGGATTGCTTCTACAACGCAGTGGATTGGGGACTTTTTTTGGGATATACACTTGGTAACGGTGACATCAGCAAAGGTCTAGTTTGCTTTTCCAAAATACTAATTTTTATTTTGCCTTAATTGAAAATGTTTCACTGTCTTGCCTTAATTGAAAATGTTTCACACCCTTTAACATTTTAATAAATTAAATTAAATTAAAAATAATAGAAATTGTTTTGATTTTGATGTCTTTCATGAATATTTGTGCCACACTTCTGGGCCACTCCAAGAAATCTATGAAATGATAAGCATAATTTAAGAACATGTAAAAAAGAACAAGCGTAGAACTGAAATTCCCCACATTTATCGCTACAGCCAGTTTTACATCAAGTCATCTTAATTCTTCCAGACAATCCAGGACAGTCAAATGGTTGCATAATACCACCCTAAAACTCTTCAAACCTCCAGACTTAATTCCATGTGCTGAGAAGCCAAATTGCCTCAGTGTGGCTTACACACAAATGACGTGACATTTTGTCTTGGGGTGAGTACTAATATGCCACTGTTGTTGCCTAAGCTGCCAGTATCTGGGTTTTGGTTTAAATGTTGGTTTTACTCTCCCTTCAGTTGTGTGGTTTCCAGCAGCTTAATCACAAAGCCACAAGCATCTCAGTCATTTTGATAGGAGCCAAACTGGGAGGACTTCATAGAACTGTTTTTGCTGGTGCTTCATATAGCAGACTTTTCTGCAGAGTCAGCGCAGCAAGTAAATTGAAAAAGGTCATGTTGACAAATTGAAAATTTGCAAATAAAAAGAAAATAAACCATTTAGGCAGGGACTGAATTATCAAAAATCTAATGAGCAAAAGCTGAGGTTTACTTGTGGGGGAATGGAAAATAATGAAAATAAATCTCAATAAATGTTTTTGTTGTTCGAATGAGTGATACTCTTTTATAAACACATTTACAGGATCACAAAAACTGAATCTACAGCTGAAGTAAGGTTATAATCTATGTCTGTGTGAAATGGGTAGCATGGAGGCACCGATACACTTTTCGTCAGATCAAGTATTATATTTGAGTTGATGGAAAGGTTACAGTTTATATTTATCATACAAAATGCTATGGAACAGGCAGCTAATTTGCTTTCTGATTTTGCTTTGCTTGCTATTCTGGTAGTACAGTGTCAGTTATGTAGTAACCCTGAGAATCTCATCTTGCACACTGACAAAATATCACAAAATAACAGCTGATTTAGAAGAGCATTCAATCAATTCAATTCAATTCATGCTGCACGTGTATCGTGAGCTTTGGGTACCAATAACCCTTTTGCTATTCTAGTGTTTGTCATTCCTTGGACAACTTTGGTGAGTCATAACCACTGCAGACAGGGAACACCCAACAATATCTGTAGTTTTGGAGATCCCCTGACCCATGTGTCTAGCCATCACAAATTGACCCATGTCATGTTCACTAAAGTCCTTACACTTGGCCCTGCTTCCAACTCATCAACTTTGAGGACAAAACGTTTACTTATCACCTAATATAGCTCACGTACTGATCACTGGTATTGTAATGAGATTATCAATGTTATTTTGATTTCACCTCACTTAAGTTGTAAAGCTATGGATGCTCAGTGTATGTTAAAAACCATCATACTTCACATGGAAGCTAAGGCGAGCTCAAAATCAACCTACTCAAACACATTCATAACCCACGCATCTGTCTTAATGTTAGAGGCCCATAAATGCCAAACCCACTATGAGCAGAAGTCCCAATCAGCTTCCGAGAAATTATCAAAGGATCAGACAGGAGGATCAATAAGTGCCGAAACAGGATACACAGACAGTCAGTTATTATTAAGATAGAGAAGAAGTAACAGAAACTTTATGTACCATAGTCTAAATTCTCTTCATCTCTCCCTGGCTGACACTCAATTCACTTTGTTTGAGAGAGATAGAACGAGAGATGGAGTGTCACTTGTGCTGCTATTATGGGGTAGAAAGAGAAAGGTGAGGTGCTCCATTACTCCCCTAGAATCAGCACCTTGGAAAGCACCATGTCGCTCAGTATTATCTGTCATTGTCTTTGTACTCAGTCCTGACAAATTTGTGAATATAATGAATAAAGTTAAAATGTTGTGGTTTGGTTGTGGTGGTTGTAGGTATTAGACAACCCTGACCCATCTACCTTTCCAGAGTTCTGAAAGAGAGCAGAGTAGATTATAGACAGACAGGATTCATTACTAAGCTCAGCCTGCTTTTGGCCCCGTGTATCCATGTGTATCCATTTGTCATGTTTAGTAATGGTGTGCACCAGAAAAACTCCTCTGAAAGCTATTGTTTAATTTGAACCCTGTATGCCAGACTAGATGCTGATGATGTCATGCCTCTTTAACTTCCGGACGCCGGCATGCTACCAAACATCATTCTGTGGGTGGAATTATGACACCATTGTTTGGTTCAGTGTAAAAACCACGAAGATGGCATAATGAATAATCTTTGTTTGAAGCAGAATTGCGTAATGTGTGCAGAAAAGGAGCTAGTGGTTTTAAGTGGAGTATCTGGAGACAGTTTCCCAAATCAGTCTGAGGTTTGGAGGAGAAGATGAGCAAATCACACAATTGGTCTTAAGATGAAAGTGCATGAAGTGATGAAAGATGTTTGATTGTGAGATGAAGCAGATCACCAGTTTGTGAACCAACACACTGACAACAGTTCACTTGACCAGAGACTAACTTTTGCTGCCAAGGGTCCTGAACACATATATTATTTCCCAGCACACAGGTGTTTACAATCTTTTGCAAATTGACCTGTTTACAAAAACAGCAGCATTAAAAAGGGATTCCAAAAGAAGTTACAGGCCACAAAGCATTTACGTCTGTGTACCAAGTAAAGTGCCCTGTCTCACTACTAATTGTCTTGGGCTGAGTCCCAAGCTTGTATTTTATTGAGCATTTGACGAGACGTTGAAACGTTGCCACAACGGACGTTTTCAAACACAGACACAGAGGCTTTTCCTTTGTGTCATGCTTGTGTTTTACCCTCATCCGACACTCGCTACTGTTGATTTCAGCGTCTTATGATTCCACATGTGCTAACTTTTGGAAGCAGCTGTTACACTCTGTGTTTAGATGGGGACAAAGTTCTGCCCCCTGGCATGCGGTTTCTATAGAGAGGCAAATAGCCGATTCATTTCAAAAATAAATTATCTAATTAGTGGCTCATTTATGAAAGAAATGAATAAATCACAATCACTTGAAGCTGTGTTGAGCTAATAAGGCGGTTGCTATTAAGTTTAGAATTATAAATGTTATTGTAACGATTTCAGATATGTCCTTCATTTCACCCTAAATTTTACTGCTCCTATCATCGCCGGCTCTCTTTTTCTTCTCTTCCTCCTTCTGATCTGTCACACATTTACAAGGAAACTCAACCCCTGCTCTTCAGAGATCTGTGAGTACATCACCAGGAATGTGTGTCCTTCCTGACATTACACCACTCTTTATCAACTGGCAAGGGGAGAAGGAGGGGACGAACAGAGGAGGATGTTAAGATGTTAGCAAAGGTTTTGGAGCCGGAAGGAAGAAAGCTTTTTGTTATCTGACAGGATATGAAGCAACTGAATGGCTTTGGCATTTCGCAAAATATCTTCCTGCAATGGGAATTCACTATAAAGCCATCTCTGCTTGTCATAGGAGAACATGTGTCCTAGTGGCTGAGAGAAAGAGATAGAGAGAGAGAGAGAGAGAGAGAGAGAGAGAGAGAGAGAGAGAGAGAGAGAGAGAGAGAGAGAGAGAGAGAGAGAGAGAGGAAGGAAGAGACAGCCAGGGGGTGTTTTAGAAGTTCTGTATTTTGTTAATTGCCCAAGATAAGATGCAGTAATTTGCCGGTAGTTGCGATGATTATCAGCGGCAGCAATTCAACAGATGTTGGTGAACAGTTCAAGCTTTTGAACACACCACTTCTAACCGGGCTGATTTAAGGACAAGTTTGACAAATCTCTGGACTGTGTGGAAAAGTCTTATAAAACAAGAAGCCAAAGTTTAGAGTAAGGGAAATAAATTCTACTCAATACTACTTGAAAGTTGAGCAAGCAAAAGAATTATGAGACATAAAGACAGACATGCACACAGAGTTTCTCTGCATTATCATTATTATTATTATTGTTAATGGGATCTAAGCGGACATCGTTTTCCTGATGTGGTGTAATTGAAGCTGCTGTATTAAAGGGTTGTGTTCCTCTCCTGCTGCTGAGACACAAAGTAATGCAAACCCCATCCCAGTTATTAACTCAGGAAGTCCCCACGGTGCTCTGCACTCTAATGAAACTTTTTTTTATATAGATGCTGGCCTTTTGACCCCTTTGAAGCTATCTTTGGAACTTCTCATTACCAAATACTCTCAAGTGGTTCCGTTTTTGGTTTTCTCCCTTATAGGAAATTTGTACATTTCCTCTGGGAAATCCTATATCATTTCCTCATTTGGTAACAGTAAATATTTGAAAGTGAGAGGAAATAAAAGAGAGACTAATGCAGCCTTCAGCCGTATGCGTTACCTGAGGCCTGATCAGAAGCTTTACCTTTTGAACTTCATGAGAAATATACACAACAGATTTGCTATCCTTGTCATCTCAGAGAAACTAGATTATAACATGTCATTATGTGGTTAGAACATCATTTGTATTTGTATCCCCATTCTGTTATTTAGACTCTCCTTAATAACAAAATGTTTATACCAGTGTTTGAATTTATTTTTCTCTATCCGCCAATCACACATTTATAATTAAAGTCTGTGGCACACTCAACATTTTCAAATGAATCCATATAACACAGTCTAGATTTCAGACGCAACACAAAATTGGAATTCTTGTCACAACGCAAGAGGTCTTTGTCTTAAAACAAATTAGCACTAATGCAACTTAATGGAGTTGAAATTACAACCCCATGGTGCTGCAGGGCAATTTCTGACAGGGATTCTCCCTGTTTTTCTCCATCTCACCGAACATTTGAAGTTTCCCATAATGCATTTTATTGGTTGTTTGGCTGTATCTCCATTTTTCTCCTATGTTGCAGTGTTTCATACAAGGTACCTCAAGAGGAAGGCCTTCAGTGTTGTGTATCCAAAGAGGAGATTAACTCTTCAGCACTCAAAACACTTCCGATTTTCTCACACAATGCAAAAACAAGTCAAAGTTGGACTCTTCCTTTCACTTTGATGTAGGACTTTGAGCCCTAATTGACATATAATATCATCCAAATTCAAAATCAGGGGTGGTCTTTGCCAGTGTTAACAGCTCCGTCTGCTTTGTGTCTCCAGATTCCAAAAGATCAGATATTTCTCAGGCTGTTGAATGTTCCCTGAATGGTTTAATTGCAAACCGACTCAAAGACATGGATTTTTCATGTTCACCGTGTTGAGAAAAATATGCTTCCATCTGGATTTGATAAATCTGTAAATGAATATCATCTGATGCTGCTTTTACAACAATTACATCAATGCCTAGGCATCAACTACACTATGGAATTATAAGGCACCAATCCAGAGTGGACGTGGTTAGAAAATTTGCAGGTAAGTGTTGTGTGAATATCCCACCTCCAGTTTCATCTATCTGAAAAAAATTTTTGCTAAGGAAAAAAAACAAATACATGAAAACGGCTCTTGATAAGTGGGAACCATGCACTTTCATCACAGGGATAAATAATCTCATCCTCACAGATAAGAGTTTACACTTTATACCAAAACAGCTTTTACCCCATGTTTGGAAACAACAAAAAACAGTTACCTGAAGATCCACTGCTAACCCTGACTCAATCGTATTTGCACACCAATAGCTTTGATCACTAAGGCTCAAGAAATATGTGTCAAAACAGGTTGCAGAGGAAGCATGAATCTATAATTATATAAATGGTATAATTATGAATCAGGCACATATACAATTCCTGGTATAATTATGAACCTCTACACTTATAAGCCACTAATGGGAACTGGGAGTGAGGAGTTATTTAACATGCAGACAGCGAATTACTGTGTAGACCTTGTTAATTGGTTATGCCCCTTAGTTTAAACAGGGAGTGTGAAGTTTGGCAGATTTATGGTGCAGCCGCAAACGTACCCAAAACTTGAAGAGGCAAATCTTTTTGTATATTATAACTGCTTTTACCAGAATAGGCATGAGAGAAGTGTGATGAAGCGATTGTCTACATAGCAAAAGTATTTGACCCACTTTGAAGCATTGACACTGATAGATTTCACATTTTGCTAATGAAAATAATAAAATTTGCCACTGTGTACTCATGCATAAGATGCAAAATAGCAGCTTTGCAAAAACAACTAAACAATTAGCTTTCTGGTACTAAAAAAAATGTTTGGATCACCAAAGCAACTTGGTTTTGTATGGAAACAACTGTGGCTGAATGTTTGGTTCTCATGGGAGCCACATGACAGCGAGGTCAGGGGAGAGAGAGACAGCAGGCCCGGCACTGTGTGTGATCTCACCACACTGGTTCCCCACCACACGTTTGATGTTCTTCTCCCCAACTTTTATCATATCTCCTTGACAGTCCTTTGCTCTCACTGTCGGGAAAGCAAACACACACACACACTCCATATGAAGAACCAGAAGCCTGGCTACTACAACCAGTTCCAGATTTATGAAATAATTTTAACAAGCAGCAAAATAATGTAGCTGACACTTTCCTGGATCACAAAACACTGAATGACGGCTTTGGTATCCTGTGCTTTTATTGATATATGTTCTCTGGTCAAATGAATACTTCCTGGGACAGGCATGGCCAGCTTGGAATAAAGGAGGTGGGGGTGGAGGGTGAGGATGGGGGGCCTAGTAGGGCTGAAATGTGATCCTGAGCCTGTGTCGCATTAGCCTTAACGGCCGTGTGGCAGACGCACTGGCACCACAGAGTGGAGAACACGGGTGTTGGAGGAGGAGGTGGAGTACTAAGAGGAAGACGAAGGAGGCGATCACCGGACACAGCTCACGTAGGAGAAATATATGGCGCTATGGCAGAATGCGGGAATGTCATCATCCCCATTGGGAGGTTTTCTGGCACGTTCCCAAAAAAAAGAGACAACAGAGAGGAGAATGGTGCTTATCCCTCAATCTAAGTCACCTTTGTACCCACAGCACACACATCATCAGACATCCCTGTCAGGCTGTCATCCCATGGGGTCATGGTCAAACTGGCGCTCCCTCTCTATGTGTGTCATGTTGTCTCTCTCCTGCTCTGTAATTTCCTTTTTTTCCCTCTCCTCTTTCCCGGAAAGAATGTGTCTCCTGTCGCTCCACTAGTCAGTGTCAAGGGGCTAAACAGCCCATTTTGGTGTCTGACTCAGTTACGGAGTCCCAGTGGTGCCTGAAGGATTCCACGGATTCCAACTTTTGCACCCAGAACTGTGACGCCACCTGAGGGAATGTCATAGAGGGGTATCATACTGGGTATTCACCTTTCATCCAGCAATTTGATTCCATATTTCATGCATAAAAATGTAAGATCAGGGGGAATTCAAACTGACTGCATTTGAAGCATGTCTCTGATTGCAATATTGTGCCAAACAGTCATGTTTTGCAAATGTATGTATGTTAATGGAAGAGTGATGATGACAGAGAGGATGAAGGAGCAAGGGAGAGTAACAGAGGGGAGCAGAGACAGAGCTAAAGTGAGAAGAGTGGAGGGGGTAATGACTAGGTCTGCTCAGGACAGAGGAGGCGACAGAGGGGGAAGTGTCTCAGATCGTCTCCTCGTGGCTCCTACTTGGCGTCTGTGATCCTCGGACCCTTCACGCAATCTCCCTTATTACAAGGCTTCCCCTCTCCACACGGGCACCACTACAAAATGGAGCAATTACATTTAATTAGGCTGCAGAGGGTAGCTAGCCTGCCCCATCCCAAAACCTCAGAGAAGCGCAGACTTCAGGTAACACAACGGTCGGGGAGAACTTCAAAGAGATGCAAAATTACAGCACCATTAGTGGAGCCACCACAGAACTGCTGTGAAGCCAGGGAATCATTTGACCTAGAGAGGTAGATTCAAAGGAGTTATAACTGAAAAGCAGATAAATTGGAGACAAAAACATCTGACTGCCACAGATTAAGGGGCAGACGGAGCCCTTCGCTAAACATTGTTTGCGTTGTATGGGAGACTTGAAAAATAAAGGTGTCTTTACTATGCCTATTAGGTCCGACCCTCCAACCCCTACGGAAGGATGCTCTTTTGGGCCAGAAGAGTTTACAGTAAGAGAGACATTTTTGAAAAACCGGCCGGTATGAAATTTCTTAATAAGAAAGATTATACCAAATGGACGGCAATACTACTTTCTCCATTGGCTGATGTTGCTGCTACACTACAATTTGGCTCAGAAGGGTATGATAGGCCTAATTTAGCGATACTATCGGTACTGACCTCCTTTCAGAGTGGTAAATACTGGCAGAGGGACTTTTATTTTAATGAACAGCATCCACACAGGTGTGCTAAGAAAAGAAATATGAATGATACTCCTGTGTTTCCTGCTGGTTGTAATGCAATTAAGGAAATTTAGTCAAGTGGTGAGTCAGGGCAATTTGATGCTTTCTTACTCCTCTTATGTACGTGCTCCCACAAACACACACACACACACCCATGCATGCACACACCCACACACACACACACACACACACACACACACACACACACACACAAACATGAAGAACTTGATGCAGATGCATCTATTCATTGACACAAAGGCTCTTTGTGAGGTTGTGTGTTATTTGCTCATTTTCTATGCACATTCAACAATCTCTTCCAGTCTTGTAAAATTGTAGGAATAAACACATGCTGACAAATCACGTTTCTCCCAGTCCAAATGTGGTGCCTGCACAGCCTCTTAGAAATGCAGTTATATTCTTGAAGAAGTCTCTCTTAATGCACAACTGAAGGGCCAGATTTCCACGACCGTCATTATATCATCGAATGAAAGAATATCATTTGGTTCTGTCTGCTCATGGTGGCAATGCGTAAGCACCCCTTTTTGAGGTCTCTCTTCATTTGTCACTAATTTGTACATTACCCCTTGAGTACCAAACAAAGCAGAGTTTTGTTTTCTTGGCTGCTCCTCTCTCATGATTTTATGTCATTAAAATGTTCTTTTGCATGTTTTTTTTTGCAGTTGTGTACAACTCCTTAAAGGAATGGCCAGGTCTTTTTTTCCACCACAAATTAGTCTCTTGCTGTGTCATGATTTACTGTCTCCGTTATAGTAATCACAACCAGATCTGTGCTCACCGGAGAATTCCAGCAACTGCTGGAAAGTTTGACTGGGAGCCAGT
This sequence comes from Lophius americanus, assembly GCA_037951165.1. Taxonomy (NCBI): domain Eukaryota; kingdom Metazoa; phylum Chordata; class Actinopteri; order Lophiiformes; family Lophiidae; genus Lophius; species Lophius americanus. The sequence goes on along the minus strand of JBBDHG010000019.1, from coordinate 16,144,916 downwards.
TGTGCTGTTGTCGCCTGTGTCACCCAAGCTCCGGTAATACAAGAAACACTAGCCATGTTTCAAGCGCAGTGGAACATTCAAATGAATGGGGTAGAGGATATTAAGGAACACTTTGTTCAACAAATTGCTTCTCACTATGCCTGAAATAATAATAAAGAAATATAGTTTCACGTAGGAAAAATGCAGGGAGCAGCATTTACTTTCAGCACTTCCTGACTTCTTGTACGGTACATTCAACTATTGCGGTGGAATAATTAAAAAATTAAACATTATCAATATGTAAATATGAAAAGTAGCATCCTCGTTTTCATGCTAATGTCTGACTTCCATCTTTAGAAGCACAGAAGAAAATGTTGATTTAAGATGTTACTCCTCAGCGCAAACCTTTTTGGTTGGTCATGACTTGTGTCTCCCTCATGCATCCTCAAATGGCCGGCTGCAGCAGCGTCGTGACAACAACATGATAAGACGTAGAGCATTCCAGCGTGCATCAGCTACTATCTGATTGAGGCCTGCTTCCACTTTCAACAGCATGCATGTCTTTAGAGAGAATTTGAACTCAAACCAGCCTGTTGATAAACTCAACGATATAAATCTTTGGATAAAAGAAAATACACAAATAGAAGAGAGGCCGGCAGTGGCGGCAGTAGTGGTGAATGTTCCCTTTAGGGGTCACCAAAGTGGATCATCTGTTTCCTTCCTACTCTCAACTGAATGATTTCTCACCACCTCCACAAAACCACCTCTTTGTTCTTCTCGTTTTCCTCATGCCTGACGGCTCCATTTCCAGCATCCTTCTACTAATGGATCCACAATACCTCCTTTTCACGGGTTCAAATCATCTCAGCCTGGCCTCTCTTACTTCTCTGTCACCCCCTCAGAACTCTTTTGTGCGCTTTCCCTAAATCCACAATGACACAATGGAACTCCTTCTGACCTTCTCTCTACTTCTTCATCAGCAGTGCAAACATAGCACCGGAAGGGCTCTTACTTTTCTTGGTATGAAGCCATACAGCTACTCATAAAATGTCCCTTGTTTTTTTTAACCTAACTTCCGCTACTCTCTCTCAAATCTTCATTGTGTGGCTCCTCACCTTTAAAGCTCTTGATAATGTCGAACAATCTAATTAAATACTCCACTGTCTTCTCTCCTAGACACTCTCCTAAACTCTCCTGAACATCTTCATTGAGATTTGATCCAAATGTAAAGTGAGTTATAAATTAAATGTATTATTATTATTATTATTATTACCTGCGCCCAGATGGCAACCCAATTACCATCTTACCTGTCTCCTTTATCACATGTGCAGTGGTTGCCCAGTCATCTGGCAGGACTTAACTACCACGAGAGCCCGTCTCAACTCCTGCCTAAAGTTAACGCAGCAGCCGTCATTCCTCAGATTGCACAATTTGACCCTCTGTTCTACTCTTGCTCTTTTCCTCTTTTGTGCAACCAAATTCACCCTACATCATACCGTTCTATGCTGTTTTGCAGAGTTCTCCCCTGTCACAACCTTCTGGTCTCCGATCTATTTCATCTTCTGAATAGGATGTAGTCCACCTGCCCGCTCCTCCTTCCACTCTTATACGTCACCCTGGGCTACTCTCTTGAAATACGAAATGCATATTCAGCCATTTCCAACCTTTTCACATAATCAACACCCACCTGTCTTTCGTGATTTTGTCCTGAACACTACACCTGCCAAGCACCTCCTCATCTTCTCGGTTCCCTTCAACGACAATGACCATTGCAGACTTCTCCAACCACCAATCTCTCCCCCCTGGGAATGCTCTTCATCATCACACCTTCACTATCTATTTTCATACTCATCACTCTGTTTGATAATTTCTTCACCTCCAGAACACTCTTCACATACTCACCCCTTCCCCATTTCTCCTCCCATCCATACCATGATCAAACAATTTTCACCCTCCCCCAATGCTTGAAGCCTTGCTGCCTTTCCAGTGGGTGTTTTGGACACACAATGTATCTACCTTCCTTCTTACATCATATCAGCTAGCTCTTTCTACTCTCACCCCTACACCCGTGCTTTTCATCGTCTTTCGCAGTTTCCAGGCATGTTTCCCCCCTATCAATCTTCTTTTCATTCAACCAACACTAGCATCGTTTCCTGGTTAATAATGGTAATGGTGGTCGTTTTTAACCCAGGCCCCGATTGATCCCATTAGGAATTCTTTTTCTTAGATGCCCTTCTTGACACAACCTAACTTAATTTTCTGGGCTTGTGACCAGCAGCAGAAGGACACTGACTTGTGAGCCCGAATTATTGTTTTTGAAGAGACATAGTGTTCTGCCAAAGCCCATACAGCCAATGGGAAAGCAAGCTGTGGTTTACAGTGTACAACAGAACTGCATTAATAGGTATTTGCAGCTTGATTAGACAGATGCATACCTGAGCCCTTTTAAATTAAAATATATCTTAAATGGACCATTTTCAGAAACTTGAGGTTGGCAAATAGGTTTCACCAGTTGCACACTACGTCGAAATCAAAAGAAATTCCAAAAGTGATAAGGAAGATGGTGGTTAAATATACTAGTTTGGGAAGGGTTACAGACCTATTTTTAAGGCTCTGGGACTCCATAGATCTACAGTGAGATACATTATCTATAAACAGAGACGACTTGGGACAACATTGAACCTTCCCAGAGGTGGATGACCTTCCAAAGTTTCTAAAATAGCACAGAGAGTCACACAAGATACAAAGAAAACATTCAAGGCAATACAGGCCTCACTCACCTTAGTGATCACTGTTCATGGTTACACCATTCAAAAGACACTTCCCCCTTTTCCACCATAAAAAACTTGATGCTAGTTCCTAGCTGGTGCTAGTGCTTAGTTGGTTCAACTAGCGCACCTCCTTAGAACCTGTTTTCATTTCCATTGGCAAGGAGCCAAGTCATAGACCGCGCCTTTATGTCACCGTATTACGTCAGCACGTCACTGTCTGTTTACCCAGCAAATCTTGCACCATACTCAAGCTTAACAACAAAGATGGAGGATCTCATCGTGTCATGCAGGTGATGTTCCGGGCTTTGCAAGCCTTGGTTGAGATCCAGAGCCAAAAAAACTACTTTTGTTATTAATTTAAAATGAAAAAAATATATATATTATTGCTAGTTTATCGGATGAAACTTGCTTGGCTGTTGGTTTCAAAAATGGCGGTTCAGTGTTTGCGCCGGCCTTGTCAGTTATAATAACCCCGCCCCCAGCACCTGACGAAATTGGTTCTTGGCTCTTGACCATCAAAGAGTTGGTACCGGTCTGGCACCAGTTTTGAGAGTTAGGAAGTGGTGTTTAGGTTGTTGAAAAAGCAAAGAACTGGTGCTAAGTCAGGCTCTGGCTCCGAATTAGCCCTGTTACAAGCTCGTTGGAAAAGGGGTAATTGAGAAACAATGTAATCCATGGGAAAGCGGCAAGACAAATGCCACAGCTAACCCAGAAAAATATCAAGACTCTTCGGAGGTTTACTGCTTCAGGGTCTGGACCAATTGACATAATTGAGGGAAACATGAATTTTGCGCTTAACCATAACAATATGGGGGAAAATATGGGGTCATCAGTCTGTGAGATGAAGCTGAAGCACAACTGAGTCACACAGACAGACAATTTTGCCAAGCAGAAGATTAAGCCCCCCCTGAACGGTTAAAAAAAAATAAATAGAAGTTTGTGAGTAGCCTACAGAATCTGGCCTTGAACCCCATTGTGATCATGTAGCAAGATGTAAAGTGCAGCTCACAGACCCACTAATGTTGATGCTGTAAACTAGTTTTGCAAAGAAGAATGTGCCAAATGTGCCGAAAGTACTGGGGCCAACAGGGGCAAACACACTGCAAACAGCAATATGAAATTAATGAAACATTAAGGAAACATTTTCATCAAGAGGATGAAGCGCATGCTGACTTCAGTTGTCGCCATGGCAACATATACACAACGGTCAGAATGTCACATACAGAATCTATTAAAATGGCTGGTTAAGAGTTTTCAGCAAGTACAACATACCGTTTTTACTGTAGCTTTGAGTACCTGCATGTTAGGGTCAGTATAAACTTGATTTGTTGTTTTCGCAACGTTGATTTAAGTTTTACTCTAAGTCACATGACTGCAAGACCCGGAAGTTAAGTGAAGCTACCACGGCTTATTAAAATATCATGAAATGTTTGTGCATTAGATCCGTTTTATTCACTAAAGCAATAAAAAAGTGTTTTCGGGGATGCGTCACTTTGGAGTGTCCTCCGTAAACACTTCCGTTACCTTCCTCTTGATGAAGATGTTTCTTGTGATGGTTTATTGGGTAGTCTGCAAGCTATTGCTGTTTCATTTATGGCTGTCGCCTGGGAAAATACGATGATAGTATTTTATTTGTCATTCAGAACGAGGAAGTTGCTTGTTGCCATTAGCCATTCCATTATAATGCCAAAATTATTTTGCATGTTATGCTTGAAACACAAGAAGTCTTTCTTTACATCTAGGGCGATTTCATCACATAACCAAACTTGTCTTTAAGAAATGTACAGGTTGCCTTCTTCAAAGCTAATCTCTCATTTCCTCATCTTCCTCAAGTGAGGTTAATATATAGTAATAATAATATAAACACTTTGGCATTATTGTGCTAGCATAATGAGCGCTCTAATGCTACATTTATTCATCAGGACCACGGCTGCTTTACAGTTTTACTGCATCCACCTGGGCTGTATGTGTGTCTGTTTGGATGCATACAACAATGACTGTAACTAATATTAGGTCCTATATGCAGGTCAGGAGATTTAAAAGTAGTTAATCTGCTGTGCCTCTTGCCTTAATTGGCACAATTTCTCTAGGTAGATGTTTTACACTATTGCAACCACCAGCAGCACATCCGATATAAATCATAACATTAATTATAACCCATGGACAAAGAATGGAATAGAATAGAATAGAATAGAATAGAATAGAATAGAATAGAACAGAACAAAAAAGAAAAGAAAAGAAAAGAAAAGAAAAGAAAAGAAAAGAAAAGAAAAGAAAAGAAAAGAAAAGAAAAGAAAAGAAAAGAAAAGAAAATAATAGAATAGAATAGAATAGAATAAAATAGAAAATAAAAAAACTTTATTCAACCCCATGTGGAATTTCAAGCTTTGCAGCAGCTCCAACATTTATAAAGTTACGGTAGTAGTAGTTAGAAAATATAAGATGGAACAGAAAATATACGAGATTTTATAATCTGCTCTTCATTATCTTAGACCAACAGATCATGTCATATTTTTTGGCCTATTTGGGTGTGTAGTTCCATATGAAGATTAGCACAAGACAATTATGTTACATTTGGCACTCAAGAATACCAATTTATATGAAGTATGTTTGAAAATATATCAAAGTCATAAATGCCATCAACAATATACATTTCTTTATTTGACTTGTCCAATGCTAACTCTGCTCTTAATTTACTTTTATTTCTTTGAAATATGAATAAAATATAGTAGAACTTTAAATGTGCCATGCTGATTCGGTGCGGGAAGAAGAAATAGAAGTGGACCGCAGCAGGATGGCAGCAGAGAGGGGAAGAGGAGACAGCAGGCAAAAGACATAAAGGCAGCACTGTATCTCATTTGTCTAGAGTGAAGAGAAGATCTGAGGAGACAGAAGGGAGGGGACAGGAGAAAAGAGAAAACAAAAGAGGAGTTGCGTTTACCATTGACAAAATCTGCAGAAAATAATAACTAGATCCTAGCAATATTTGTCCTTTCAACTTTAACTCCCAACATAACAAGCAAAATACATTAAAAGAAACCAAATTTAAAGGGCCATACAGACAAGATAATCAAAGCATCTATTCATTTGTTTTCTGTGTCGCATTATTCTGTCCAAGGTTGATGGTGTGGATGGAGTCAACCCAATCCTGACATTGAGCAACAGTCAGGGTACATCGTGACCAAGATGCCTGTTAATCATAGAATCAATACATACAGAGGAACAACCATTCACATTCACAGGGAAATTCCGAGTGACCAATTCACCTATTTTGCATCTTTTAAGATGGTTGGCAGAACCCAAAGTGAACAAAGGGAATCTATGTAACATGGAGACAACAAGCAAAGTCCTCAAAGAAATGTCCGTCGTCAAAATGTCCAGTCAGCTGTGCCAATGTTAATATGAGTACAGCAAAATATAGTAAATATTGATATTTAAAAACAATCCATGAATAAAAAGAAAAAATAGACACGAGTAAAGGTCTACTACTAGATTGACCAGGATTTGGTGGTTGTCTTTGAGGTTTGGAACAATTTTTAAATATAATTAAAGTTATCGTTTTCAGGTTCCAAGATTTTTATTTTTAACAGTAAAAGATGTAATTTATTTATAAAAAAGGTAATACACTCATACACAGACACACACAGACACACACAGACACACACAGACACACACAGACACACACACACAGACACACACACAGACACACACACACACACACACACACACACACACACACACACACACACACAGACACACACACACACACACACACACACACACACACACACACACACACACACACACACACACACACACACACACAATTCAAAGGGATTTCATGTTAATGATATTGAGAACTGTTTTATGCCAGAAACCACAACGAAACATCCAAACAACGTCTGGCATTTTCACCCAGCATCTAACCGCCTCCACAGCTGAGAGAGCTGGCTGGCGCTCACCCGTCTATGCAAGCATGACATTGGTTACATGTGCATGGCATTAACAAAGACACAAACAAGGCAGGGGTTTACCACAACCATATGATTAGACTGATTTATGAAGATGTCACAATGCACTCCACAAAAATATGTCCTACTTTCTGTAAAAAGCTAAATGGATGAGCATTTAATCTTGCGGCCTTTCTTTGTGACATCAAATTGGTCTGAATTATGGAGACCATGTCATTCCTGGAAATGATGGTAGACTTTGGAATAAAACTTCAAGTTGAAAAAAAAAATCGCAATTACATTTTTGACAACACATCGCTAAGCCGACAAATGTCATAAAACTTAAGTAATCTTCATCACTCTTGAGATTCCCTGCAACTCGACTATCAATGAAATCTCGACTGACGGAAATAAAGACTCCAGGCAGCATTGCGACAAGGGGCTTCTGTATGATAAATCACCACCATAAAACTCCAATCTCCAAGTTAAGCCACTATTTACATCGCAGTTTTTTGCCAAAAACAGATAAAAAGAAACATTTATTTACATTAAAAACGTTCTGTGCTCATAAGAGAGTTGAATATGTTAACATACATCAAAGTTTATGAGAATGGGAAAAATATTTAGGAAAGACATTACCAAAATAATATCTAAAAGATAAAAAAAAAAAAAAAAAAAAAAAAAATCTAATCTAATCTAATCTGTTCATATGATAAAATAATGAAAATGACCCTCATTCCTATAGTCCACAGAATCTCTGTGGACTATGCTGGGTCAGTAGAGGGCAGTGAAACTTTCCTAAATCAACACCAGGGAAAAACATCACAAACTTGTTACAGTGCATCAAATTGCCATTTCACACCTGATTTGGATTGGCATTAATAAACTAAGAGTCTACAGCACAAACAAAACTCAATAATTCGTTTTTGTCATGTGCCTTCCACTTCAGCATCTGTCTCCAGCCCACTGAGTCTCCTGACATCACCCGGAAAGGAACATCAATGGAATCAAAGGAACAAAGGCAACAATAGCGACATTGTCACGTCACTACTCCAAACGGCAAACTTTATTTAATTCTATTTTAAATGCTGCGAAACATGTAACGTCACTAAAAATGTAACCATGTCTAGCATATGCCAAAACTTACCTCTGGGTAAGATTTTATGCAAAGCTGTCCTGTAGTTCTTACGAAATCTTGCTCACAAACAAACAAAAAATCAGACAAAAGTGGGGGAGCTGAAACATAACCTTCTTGCACTTTCCACACAGTCTCATCACTTGGTCTGGGAAGCATGGGGGCGGAGTGCTATTATTAAAGAAAGAAGAAAGAAGAAATAAAGAAGAAAGAAAATTCTGCATCTAAACCCCAATCCGAATGAGAAGGCCCTTTCTAATTGAGAGTTAAGATTCACACGTAAACACCATTTTGGATTAGATCACTTCTCATGGAAACAGTTAGCCTGAATTAATGATTCATTCAGAATCAGAATGAAGGAAAGTGTCCATGTGAAACCTGCAAATGTTGAGCCTCAAAATGAACTGGCAGAAAGTGTCCTCTTTTTTCCAAGAAATCCTCACAGTTTAGTATAAGCAGATTATCCTTCTGTCTCCACACAGTCGACATACTGATTGTCTCATCCAGGGGCTGCACTAGATGGGTTAAACAACATTTTTTCCTTCCCTTCACAGTAAGTAGGGACACAGGTAAGTAGTGTTTTAGACCACTGAAATGATATAAATATGGATGAACTTATACTCTTTTAATGAAATAATTCCAATTTAGCTCTCTGACGTTAGAAAATAAAAAATTAGGAAATATGGTATAACTATTTCAGTCATGCACATCAACATAGAGGAGACCTGAAGGGCATTCCAGAACGGTGTTGTTGATATATATTAAAAAATGTGCTCTCAGTTGTGGGGAATAATTCATGACAAGATTTTTTTTGTATTTTTACATGGGCCAATTGCATGATTGACATGATTGTTAGCCAATAGGATGCGCTGTGATTGACATGTGATGTGTCAGGTGTTGTGAATATAGTTTTCCTCCGTAAAGGAGTGAGTCCCTGTTCAATTAAGACAGAAGCCCCAATGTGTTGTATTTCTCGGCATTTATTTTATTGTTTATCGGTCTAGCATTGCTTGTACGCACGAGAACCGCTGGGTAATCTTCGTCTGCTAACAGGTTAAGTGTCCGTATTAACCCAGCTATTTCCCCCTGACAGAAAAGTCGCAACGTATCGCGTGTCCGGTGAGAGCTAGCGTGCCATGCTAGTGTCATGAGTCAACGGGTCGCAGAACCGACCAGCCGCTGTTCTCGGCTAGATTTTGATGGAGATGAGAAGAATCAACTGTGGGGGGAAATTTATGGGACCATCTTCCCTTTCAAGGGTTAAAGGACACTATTTTGTATCAGCATACCAAGTATTAAGAAGCAGAAGAGAAAATTGCAGGGCATATGCTGAATTAATCCAATTCCTGGGTCATAAAAGCTAGTCCCTGCACATACATGAAGTAGCCGACGGTGGGTGAAAAGCGCTGAAGATTTTAAGAGACAATTATGCCAGCAAAGGTAAGGCACGTAAAAGAATTAACTTGTATACAGACCTGACTTCACTCCAAAGGTCGAGCAGTGATTGAATATGTGAAACGTGCAGAGAATATCATCAAAGCATTGAGAAGCGTTACATTAAGTAACGGCCTTCTAGTAGGAATAGTTTTGAGACATTCAAAACCTTTGCTATTCCTGTCACACGAAGTGAGGTAGAAATACCTTTTGCCGACATCAAGACTTCACTATTGAGCTTGAGGACACTGAGAAACTTCGTGCAACAGCTTTCGATGACATAAATGGAAGGGTGGGTGCAGCAGAGTTTGAGCCCAGTTTTGTCAGGTGAAAATAACCGAGGAGCAGACTGTGTTGAAATAATGTTCTTCCAATGTGGTCTTTAAGCCAGAGGATGTCAACGCAATCTGTGGTGAAGAAGAAGAAGAAGAAGAAGAAGAAATCCTTTAATGATCACATACAGCCATATACAGTACAACATAATGAAATTATTTTTCTGCATGTGACCCATCCCTGAGGGAGCAGTGGGCAGCCCCTTTGAAGCGTCCGGGTAGCTAGGGTTTCAAGGTCTTGCTCAAGGACCCTACGACAAGTAGACCCCGGAGGGACTCGAATCAGCTACCTTCCAATCTTCCGATGGGAGACGATCGCTCTACCCACTGAGCTAAAGCCAATATAAAAGCGAAAAAATGCAAATGCAAACTGCAACCGGGAACAGCAGCGGGACAACGCCAGTAGAGAGTCTGACGAGGGAAAAACATGGCGTATGCAATCCGGCTGAACGAAGGGAACGTAAACTACAAGCCAGGGCGCTATATCAACAAGAAATATTCAGATGAAACTTTGTTTATCATCATTGATATTGTAAGGTTCAAAAACTTTGATGAAGATTCTCAGGCCCAAACACACTGCCTGGAGTTGCAAAGGATGATGCCAGAATGCAACATTGAGAAATTGTTGTACATTCCCTCATACCCAGAGGACATATTTTCTGTGAAAGCAGCGACCGCCAGTTGAGCGACCATAATCTTCAAACAAGTAGAGATGTCCTACAACACAGAAACGGAACAAGACTCCACATTATCTACAATTATCTATATACTGTCTATAACAGACTTTACTACTTGCAAACAGTAAGTGATGAATGTGATGATAAATGCAAGAGTTGTTATGACATACAGAAAAGGCATGAGATTGAGAAATTTTAATGCAGCTTAGCAGTGATAGAAAGATAAACGGTGTGGAAATAAATTAAAAGTTTATTTTGATTTAATTTCAGTTATTGGAACTAAATGCACATGAAAGCAGCTAAAAATGAAATATAAATACATTGATTCTAGGTAGACCCTGAGTCCCCTGGAAGAAATAAACATTTCATCTGGTCTGGGTGCAACTCAGGATCCCCCGGGATGAGCTGGAGAGACAGACATCGGGAATATCTTGCTTGGATGGTAATAAGGGTTCATGATTATACTTCATCTTAGTTTTAATCATATTTGATATTCATCCATTCATTCATTTTCTGTAACCGCTTATCCTATTAAGGCTGCTGTTTTATTCTGATTTAACGCAGATTTGTTTTTGAGGCAGAGATTCGTCAAGTTCTTTATCAATCAGGGTCTCATAATCCTCTCCCAACATGAAGCTATACAATAGGTTGTTGTACATGGATAGCCTAATTCTGGATAGATTCGGAAAAAGAAGCCTAATCAGAAAGAAAATGTTGCATGTAAAACATCCCTTTCAGAAACAAATAAAATATTTAAATCATGTTGCGACATATTTTCTGCTATCCAGGATTTCAATTGCATATACTTTAAAAATTCCAACTTTCTAAAGTTGAAATCAATATAAATACTTTTTATATTGATTTCTAATGTCCTGAAACGAGAGAACTTGATTCCCGTTTATAATATCCAAAATAATATATATTCCAGAGTCCATCCAAGCTTTCCAATTTATTTGAAATTTTGAACTTTTATGGATGGATTATTTCAGATTAGTATATGTTTACAGATCCTAGTTCTTCACCTAATGCATTATTTATCTTTCTCCAAGCATTTAATGTACTATTTATGACGTAACTTTTCTGTTCTTACTTTATGCGTGGGAAAAATTGCTGTAAGTAAACTATTTAGGTATAACATTTTTCAATGTCAATCATGGTTCTTCATTAGTATTGTTGATAATTCGCTCAATAGGAAATATTTGTGCTGCGTTATAGTATAGTTCCAAATTTGGAAGATTTAAGACTCCCTGCTCTTGTGGATTATGCACTAGTTTGCTCTTTCGTCTATTTGTTTTGTTAGACCAAATAAAGGAGGAGAGCACAGAGTTTACTCCTATGAAAAAGGTTTTTGGTGGTGTAACTAGAATATTTTGGAACACAAATAGAAATCTTGGAAAACCACATCGTTTTAAACAGGTTTATTCTTCTAATTAAATTTATTTTTAAATCCATCCATTTATTTAGGTCATCTTTAAGTAGTTTTAGTAGCTGAAGATAGTTATCTTTAAACAGATGAAATTAATCTGCATTTATGTAACAACCGAGGTATTTAATATTCCCAGTACAAACTTTAACTTGTTGTAAGATTTCTATATGAATTTAATTTTATCTGTTACCAATAATTCTGTTTTCTCAACATTTATTGTATAACCTGTGAGTTCCTGAGTGGAATCTTTTATTTACGAAGTATAAAGGTTTTCATAATAATGCTTGAATTCTTTATTGATTATCTGGTTGTTTTTCTATTGACCTCATCTAGTGTTAAATTCTTGCCTGATTTATTTGCCGAGATATTATTTAGTTTTTTACTATAATGCCTATGGTAATTTTCTTTTTTTAATAGTAAGCTATCTAATTTTAACTTAAGTTCATATAATCCCGTAGGTTGCTAGTAGCGAGGAAGTCCATGAGTTGTTTCGGTGGGTTAATATTCCTAGATATGTTTGAACTCTCATAAGAACTGAAAATGCTGTTAAGGTCCCCCCCTAGTATGATTACTCCAGTTGGTCAAGAATCTAATACCGTTTGTATCTTATTTAAAAAGGTTACGTGTGAAATAGGAGGTTTATAAATATTCACAAGGGTAAAGAGTTCTCCAGACATTCCACATTTACTCATTACAACTTTGAAAGAGTTGAACATAGTTGGAAGTTAGATGGCCGAAAAAAGGTCACTTCCGCGCATGACCTCTGTGTCGTATTCTTCTTCTGGGTGCATGTTGTTGGTTGGCACCAAGCTCATCGTAGAATTATCGTCACTTTATGAACTGGAGTGCCGATGGACTGCGCATGTCTGAAAGCTGTGTACGATTAAATGAGTTGAGGCTTGTAAACACGGGTCTGAAAAGTTCACAGGTCACGTAAACAGGCGACCGACATTGCAATTCTGAAATGTCTAATTCGGATAAGGGAAAAGTGTCCCGTGTAAACCCACCTTATGATGAATTAAAAAAAGAAACTTCATGTTTGCAGCTCTGCCTCAGGCTCAGAAGATTTATGAAGAAACTCAGGGCTTGTTCAAATAAACCTGCCGGTGATCATGGTAGGTTCAGAGTAAAGCTGGGTTTAGACTCTACGACTTTAGAGTTGTAGCTTTTGTATTTATATGACACTGTGCGTCTGAAACGTTTGTGGAAGCCCATGATTGCTTTGCTCACACGGTTCTACCCGTCCGGCTCCTGCAGCCCATTAAAGTTTCTTCTGAAAGCTCCGGGACAGAAATAAGTTTGTTTTCTCGTAACATGCTAACAAGACAAGAATGAGCTGTCTTAATTATGTTTGCCTCCATTTATACAGAAACCTCTTTAAAAAATGCGCTGGCGTATCTGGACTCCTAGGTTACTAGAAAGTCGTGGACAGTATGGCTGGTCTATTTGGCATAGAGATTTGGAAGTAAGTGAGTTACGTTTGACTGTATACAGGGTTAACTTGAACAAGCACCGCTTTGAAAGCTGTGAACCTCTTTTACTCATCCCTGCTGTTTAGTTGCTACCAGCCACAAACTGCACTTTCTACTTTACTACTTATCAGTTATTATCCACACAACGCGTTGTGTCACCATGGCAACTCAGACGGTCCTTCTGAGAAAAGAAGAAACTGATGTCAACCGACCTAGACGAGACCCTGCCAAAATTTTGGACGCGCCAGTAAACCACCCATCCGTCCGACTGCTAATCGGGCCTTGTGGCCCCTGTACACTGCACAAACGACACAGTATGAGCACAATGAAGCTTTGGTCTTAAACAATTTCAGAAGCTGATTTTAGGGTCGATTATCCCTGATACTATGGAACATTAATTCTAGTTAGACTTCCTTCAAAACTGGCATTTCAATGCATCTCCAGGTGTGTCTCAAGAGACCACTTACAATCAGCTTCACTCTGTTTGCAAACACGTTCTTTGCTGGGCACAAAGAAAGAAACAACTTAATAGTAACATTTCTCCTCACTCAGATTCTCAATGATTGTGTAATTTGATGACTAGTTCAGTTATAAAATCATTTGAAACAGACAGTGTTTTTCACCATCCTCTGCTGCTCAATGGGCACCTCCGAGAATTGGAAACATGGGATGTGTATCCCAGTGAAAAAATGGAAATCAGATAAGACATAAGCCTTTGAACCTGTGTTCAGGATTATATTGTTGTTTTGCAGAGGACTTCAAGGCTGTTCTGCAATGAATGCACTCATATGTGGCCCAGACCCCAGATCTTAATCGCATTCTCAATGCCTCTCCCTGGGCGTTTACATGGGATAGGACCACAAAACAACCAACTGTACATTTTTGCCCAAAGTGTTAACTGTTTCTGTGGCACTGAGACCCATTATCTACAAAGGAGGAAGACTTGAAACAACTGTGAACCTTCCTGGAAATGGACAACCTTCTAAAATTCCTGCAAGAGCATGGTGAAGGCTAATTCAGGAAGCCATGAAAGATACAAAGAAAACATCAAAGGAGCTGTAGTCTTCTCTCAAAAAAAGTCTATATTTGACTGATTGAAAGATACTGGGCCAATGATTGAGGGAAATATGGCTTCTGCTGTCCACCAGTGAATTCTAAAGGAGAATGTCAGGTCATCAGTCTGTGAGTTGTTGGGTGATGTAGGAAGACAATAATTCCAAGCAGAAAAGTAAAATCCACCACCGAGTGGTTTGAAAGGAATAGAATGAACTTTTTGATCTCAAAATCTGGACCTTATTGTGATGTTGTAGCACGTTACTCTGTGAAGCTTGTGATTTAGATTTTGGATGTTTTTATTAAACTTAAATAAAATCATCATTTGAATTTTCTCTTTGTGTTTATTCAGATTGCCTTGTTTGATGTTCAATTTAGTTTGAAGATATAAAACAGTTTACACACTACAGGCGATACAACAACAACACATAGAAGAGATTATAAGCAGGTCAAATGCTTTTCCACAGCACTTTAAGTCACTGAAGTATCAGATCCAATAATACCTCTCAACAGCTATGCCTACATATTTTGATAGGATCCAACTATAGCTCTAATTACCTAAATTTAGCAGTCCTGCTCCATGGGAACCCTGGACCGTACAGGTTGCATAACTCTCCCTCTCAAGAGGTCTCTTTTTTATTTCTTTTCTCCCTTCTCCTCCTTTCAGTAAACACCTCTACTTTGACATGAGTGGCAATTTTCATCTCACTGATTGAAGAGTAAAGCTGCTGCTGGTCCGCCACACAGACTCCTGCCCTGCCCTGCGTTGCTCCCTCTCTCACTTTGCGCTATCAGTCATTTTAAAAGAACCTCCCCCATAATCTTAATCCTTCAAGTCTCAAGTCCCTTTAAGAACTGAATCTTAGCCCTCTGTCTCTCCTCTAGCCTGTTTTATTTGCTCTTGAGATGTAAAGCTGCAAAGGCAGCAGAATTTTAACTTGGAAACACTTTAGTCACTAAGCTGTTTTCCAGGAGTGTAACCTGTCTACAAATCCACACATGTCTGCTAATAAGTATATTGAGATTCTTGAACAACAACCAAAACTTCACTAACTCAACCTTTAATGAAATGACTGCCTGGAATAAAGAATGTTTTAATTTATCCTCTCATAAGCTGCCAGTAGCCCAACCCTGTAATAACTGCTGCTTAATTGTAAGGACTACAACTATTTGTCCGGGAATAAGCGAGGCTTTTGGACAGAAGGGAGGCAGGCCTAGACCACAACAGCAAGACTGGCCTGTGGTGACGACAGATCATCAGTACTGGAGACGAAGGGTACCTCATCAAAGACAAAATCCACTTAACTGTCCCCCCACAGATTAGAGTAGCCAAGTGGCTGAAGCCTCAGGGCAATAACTTTGGATAATCTTAACCTCACCAAAGCCTTAACTAATATGAAAAGAAAACACAAACGTAACCATAGATTTTGTCTACATCGAGTCTCAATCTGCTCTGTTGACTTATTCTTCGAACAGGAGGATTGTAGCATCACTGGAGTACATTTGGAGAAAGATAACGCGTGAAGTAAAATGGACACATGCTTTTAAAATGTATTATAAAATCATTAAAAAATGATGGATGCATATATAATAGTGTTTGTGTATGAGTGTGTACAAAATACAGCCTTGAGCTCACAGAACTAAGAAGCTGACATCTCACATCAAGACAGAAGATCTGAAATATTCATGTTAATTCAGTATGTTACCTCACAAAAGTTGACAAAAAATAGTTTGAACCCTTTGAGTTAAAGGTTTCATTGGCATGAACCTCAACCCAAACACTGTACATACTACATTAAACTAGATCTATGCTGTCGTCAACGGCAGCAAGTTTATATCCCGGAAAAGTCCCCAATCCCCTGCATCGTACAAGTGATCCCCCTGATTGAACTCCTCAAATTAAATGTAAAGTTATGTCCACAGTATTCTTTTGTAAATAAGGTCCTCCTAGTGAGTTAAATATGCACTATTACAGTAAAACAGGGTATAATAGGTAGATCTCCTGGAGTCAATACATATGCACAAACTCTGACCAATGATTAGGAAGTTATGGCTGAAAAAAGAAACATTTTGTAAGAAGTTCCCCCTAAAGAGTTTATATTAACTATTTGAGTAAAAGATGATTCATACACGATAAATCTCCTGGACTGGATTCATATGCAACAAATTTGGACTATAAGGGACCAATGGTTGAAAGATTATCTCCAGAAAAGTTTTGGAGATAAAGCTCCCCCTATTGTCATAAATATACAATCGCCCTTTGCTAAAAGCAATGCTGTGCTTCTTCTTCGTCAATTTAGGTAAAAAGTTTGAAAATGATCCATGAAAGTTATTGAGTTAGGTCTGGAAAAACAGTGTTTCTCGTAAAGGAAGCTCCCCCTAGAGAGTAAAATGGGGACTTTCAGGGTAAAATATGACACCGACAAGATAGAGCTCCTCAAGTCGAATCTTATGCAGCAAATTTGGACAAAATCATACCAATGCTTGGGAATTTAAGGCCCGAAAATGTTTTCGTGATAAAGCTCCCATAAGTCTCGAAACTATACAACCAACCGTTCCCAAAATCAATCCAGTTTTTCCTCGCACTAAGGTTTATGTGGTTCTAAAATGAAGATGATCCATGTTAAAGTTTTTTAATTATCGCGCTAACAAGAAATATATACGGCAGCCAACACGGCAGCGATGACAATTCCATGATATCCCAGCGGTTTCGGCTTTGAAAAATGGCAATGTTTGGTTTCTATTTTCATTTCAACATCACCTCTATGATCCGTCATTATTATAATAATAATAATAATAATACATTTAATTTATAATGCACTTTATTCCTTCCTCTCAACATACTGTGTATGCATACTGAACCTAAAACCGTGAAGAATGATGGAGATATTCTTGTCTTCTGATCATTTGAGAAGGAATTAACTCGAGGAGTCTAAGGTGTCATACTTAGATGTATGACTTTATTACAGACGGATCTGTTAAAACAGTGAAGATCCCGTCTCATCCTAGAATCTCCCACAACACATATTCTGATACAGTTTTATTCGAATATGGTCATTGGCCTTGGTTATGACCCATCTATATTGCTCCCTCTGACAGAATGGTGCACACATCATTTATCAGACATAACATATGAAAAGACCTCAGAAAGATAGTTGGTAAAGGGAATATTTTCATTTCCCTACCAAAGGTTTAGAATTAGGGATGACCCTAGACTCCTGGGGGTCCTGGTGCCATGGCAATTACAGATCACTGGAGCGCATTTTCAAAGCCAAAACATTATTTCTACTGACAGGTGAAGTCGGAATAACATTTATTATCTTGTTACAATGGAACCTGTCAATGGGTTGGGCATACTAGCAGCAAGTTAACATTTTGTCCTATACTTGTTGGTGGAAGTAGAAAAATGGGCAAGTGCAAGGATCTGAGCTGAGATTAAGATGGCTAGACGACTTGGTCAGAGTATCACTGGCGCTGCAGGTCTTTGTGGGAGGTCTGCAGAGGTTAGTAACGACCAAAGTGGTCGAAGGAATGTGAATCCGTGACAGGTTGATGTGCCAAAGCACTTTGATGCGAGTGGGGAGAGAAGGCTAACCTGTTATAGAAGAGTAACTGTAGCACAAATTTGTGAAAAAAAAAGTCAGAATGGCGTGTTCTGACACAACAGAGTGCATTGCAGAGATGTTTTGGCAACAAGAAGGGGACATGAACAATATTAGGTAGGTGGTTTTAATGTTAAGGCTAATAGGTCTATACAATGTTTTGCTTTGCTTTTAATCCATTTCTATCACTCTTTGAGATCAAAAGACACCGCCAAGCCTTACTCTTTATTTATCACAATAAATAATGTTTTACATGACAGTGATTGGTTATTATTAACCAATTATTATTATTATTTCAGCCCGACATCCAATCTATCACCTGACAGTTTCCTCAGTTAATCAGCTATGGTACAAATATCTCCCAAAGCCATTTTAGTGTTGGGGTAACCAGACCTCGGACACCAGAGGTTTAAAGATGATCCTCAGGACCTAAAAACTCTGTGATGTAGTTCGGTTTAAAACCATTTGAGCCTCAAAGTTGAACGGGATCATCATAAAGAAAAATCTCAACAGAGCATGAGAAGGCGCTTCTCACTTTAGTTAATGGAAAATGAGGTGGATTTTGTTTTTCCTCTTCCAGACTAATGGTTGATTATAGGGTTGTATTTAATTGGCCCCATACACAAAGAGTTTTCCCTTAAATTTTCTCATACAAGACAAAAAAAAGGAAGACTAAAAAAAAGGAAAACTCTCCTCTGTCAAAAGAAAGATGATGAAATATAATAAAGAAACACCCAATAATTTTCTGTTTAATATTATATCTATGATAAAACAAAAACCATGTAAAGACAATTTTACGGATTATCTAGGATCTTTAAAAAAGTTCTGTTGTACCTGCAGAGTTCCTGTGGGTTCCCGGTGGTCTTGGCCACTGCTAGGTTGTGTTCTTACCATGAACACCTGAGAAAATATTGCGTAGTTTGACAAAACATATTTGCTCAAATGCACAAGTGCAGTCATACATTTAGCCTGGCCTTTGCCCGGAGTATAAATATATAGTTTTACTCATAATTACAATAAGAAGAATACTTCAAAGGACACATTTTAAAAGTGGAGGCATGTGATATGTAACCTGCATGTAGCATTTACTGGTGGTCGGAAGAGGTGGAAGGAACACAAATTGGATTTAATGCTATATTTGTTTGGATGGACAGGGGAGAAGGTAGACAATAATAATTAACTCTGGGGATAAGGGCAGAGCGCCACATTCATTATGGCATGTGATGATAACAGAACGTGTGAGGAGAGGAGCAAAACAACATGCCTCCTTTGCATTTCCTCAACTGCCTCAGTTGATATTCCTGCATGATGAAAGCCTCCCATAATCCCACTGAAATGACAGTGGACAAAACATGGATAAGAGCGGGAGGAAATTGCAGAACAAACAGCCTGATGAGTGCCAGAGACACGGCCCAATGAGTGTAGTCTGATCTGTGTTTGCACAGGACTGGAGCAAGCAGATTGAAGCTCAACAGGTGATTCAGAGGACGGGTGCTCTGCAGAGATGGATTCCCATGGGATTTGAGGCCATCTTTTTTTCCTTTTGCCTGTTTCCTCTCATAGATCCCGGCAGTGTGATCAGAATGACTTTAACTAGATTTGTTGAGGATTATTGACAGGCAGAATCTGACTCACAATAAACATCCCTTTTTTCACACGAATTGAGCAAGGCGCAAGGTTTTTGAAATGATAATCTTTCCTTCCTC
Organism: Lophius americanus; assembly: GCA_037951165.1. Classification (NCBI taxonomy): domain Eukaryota; kingdom Metazoa; phylum Chordata; class Actinopteri; order Lophiiformes; family Lophiidae; genus Lophius; species Lophius americanus. The sequence continues at coordinate 16,125,379 of JBBDHG010000019.1, read as the reverse complement.
TCAGAAAGCGTCTAATTGCATTGGCAGGCAAGCCCACACAGAATGGTATGCGGTTATGAATGGTTTGTTTACGCAGGTCGTTTTTATGTGAAGTGCATGTTTGCTCTCATATTGCATATAATTTGCCCAATAACACTCACATATGCTATTAACTTACTACAGACTAACTTAAGGCAAAACAAAGGATGAACTCCCTGTGTTGTAGTCTGGACAACAATAAGGTATTCAAAACATTTACAAATATATATATATATATATATATATATATATATATATATATATATATATATATATATATATAAATAAATAAAAAATAAAAAAAAGTATGCTCTAGAAATTAAATTATAGGTTAAAAATAAAAATACTGGTATTTGTGAATGCAGACATCCCAAACACATGTTAAAATGTCTTGCTGTACATATAACCAGGTCTAAAGTGACCACATGCACAGATGTTAGGGAGACATTCTGGGCTAAAATCATTTGATTGGCTATAATAGGTGTATAGGTTTTATTCCCATGCTATAGCCTTCACAAACAGCCATTGCTAAATCAGTGGCGCCATAACTGCAGAAGCAGGTAGTAATAAGGTTTTGGATGGTGGCCCATAGATGTGTTAGCTGATGTGTTACTCAGAGGGCCCCTATGAAAAGACCCCAGGCGCCTATCCCAGCGGCTGTCTCCAAAGCACTAAGCGACCATTAGGCTGGATTTAAAGGGCAAGACATTTAGGCTGCTGTCATTCTGTGTCAGTCCACCACAGGGACCGCGTCGCGGTTAAACAGGCTCGTAAATAAGCACCACACGCATACAACCATGGAGTTGTGCTGTGGTGCTGCTCCTGCTGGTGGTGGGGGAGTTGACCACAAGTTTGGACCAAGGCTAGTATCAACGCCCCTCTCCTCAGGCTCGCCAGCAGCTCTACGAATTTCCAGACCTACACTTCAGCTTCATCAGTCATCGACCAGACTTATGGCTCCCCACACAGTCGCTTTGTCCCCATACTGCTTTCTCTCCTCTATTTTTCTTGCTCTTTCTCTCCCAGAGACTCGCACACTTTGGATCCGTCTCACGCTGTCCCCTGGCTCCGCTCATGGGCAATACCGCCATCGTGATGGTGGCGACAGCAGTGATGGAAAAACTGAGGGCTTCTCTCTGAGTAGCCCTAGGGTCCCACCACTCCTCCCCTCTCCCATTCCTCACCCTCTGTCTCTTGCCTGTCTGTCTTCTTCTGGAGTGGGGACCACACAAATGTTCCAAACCACATCCAAGCAGTCTGGCTGTGATGAGCACATTTGCACACAGTGTGTAAGCTAACGATCTGCCAACAGCTAAATGTGTCTGACTACGGTCTCGCACTAATCTTTGTCTAAGACAAGGACCGCTGGAACTAAAATTGAATCTGCTTACGTAACTCTGGTAGACTTAATGGGAGACCCACATATAATTGCAAATCATCACTTGGAATATGGGATGAGCTGTTGCCCTTGAAACGTTGTTCATCATGAAAAATAAGACCTGTAGCTCTGGTTGCAAAGAGGCTTGTTATTTATATACAGAGCCTGAAAGCCACAGATAAGAATGTATTAATGTAAGGGACGGCTTAAATAGTGTGATTCAGTCAAACTCCACTAAATAAAGAGGAATATAATAAGAGTTACTGAATGCCACGTCTTCTTTGAGTAATCAGCCATCTTTACCAAGCTCACAGACATCAATGCAAGTATGTCTCAGCCCCTGTCATTTAAAACAGCTACTGTTTTAATGCACCAAAAACTAGTCAAACCCCTCAATTACTCTTCATGTGAATACTTTGTGTTTCTCTTTGTAAGTGTGTGTGTGTGTATCTGTGTGTGTGTCTGTGAGTGTGTGTGTGTGTCTCAGTGTGTGTGGTGCACATACTTAAGTCTGTGGTTTGGTATGGTTTGGCGGGTGTGGGAAAGTGTGGTCAGAGCTACACTCACAAATAGCGGTTTTCAGTGTGAGCAGACAGTGAAATTCTCATTTTAAGACAACAACACAGTGTGCACCTCAAGGCTCGCCAGTGGCAAAACCGCACAATGTTTTAAATCATTTTGGCTTAATTGCTTTTTAACAAGGCTCCCTACTGCGTTGACATTATATATTAACACTGTGGGTGCTGGAAGCTCACAGTCTGACGAATCTGGCCAGATACAGCTGCATCTCAGAATAACTCATGTGGTGTTTATGAAATCAAGAACAATGAGAGCAGAAATAAAAAAGGATTCTCCCAAAAGGTTTAAAATTCTATTTTTTGACCTCAAAATGTTTTAGTGGCTTTGCGTCTTTGAATATTGTCTCCAAAGTGTCTCTTGGCCTGAACTTTCGTTGCATGCTTGCAGTGCTGGTAGATACAGGATGAGATATGATATGTATCTAGTGATAGAGCTGCACATGATACATGGTACAAAAACAGGACTACCAGTCATACACCCCTTCATTAGGAGAGCCAGACAGTGTGGAGCATGTATTTTACTACACACCCAACATTTCAGATAGAATATAACCTTTGGGCGGGATGTCGTTGGCCTTGGCTCTCTGAGCTGCACTGTGTGTGTGCGTGCTTGTGTGTTTGTGTGTGTGACCTGTCTGTCAGTTAAACCTTACTTTGGGTTTTGAGTACATTTCCAAAATAACAATGTGCAGCATAGAAATTATAAAGCACTCAAGATGTACAATATATAGTTATGGAAACTTTAAAAACATCTGAGATGGCTTCTAAAATGACATTAAGTCAGACGGCACACGCTTTGCACACAAAACGACCGGCAAAGATATAGACATGTCAAAACAAAACATTCTGGGACATCCTAATATCCTTGAATTAGTTTAAAAGCAGGCCCCCGGATAGCTCTGACTGCGGTCATTGGGTGCCTATTTTGGAGAAGCACAGTCTTATATAGCAGCAGGAAATGAGGAGATGATGATGGAGTTGAATATACCCACTGCTTAAGCACCGCTCTCCGAAAATAGGAGTGATCTGTTGTCCCCTACATGCCAGAAAGACATTAAAAAAAAGAAATCATACATGAATACAAGTGAGCTGATTAGTCAGGCAGGAGGAGCAACATGCTTGGATGTAAACAGTATCACCACGACCATGTTAATAAAGTATTACAAATGTATATAATTAATATGAGTAATGTGAAATGAGCTGCTGTAAAAGAGATTAAATTAGAAAAAGATAAGTGACTGTGAGCCACAGTTAATGGGGCATTTCAATTAAATACTAATCTGAAGTTTGAATTCGTTGAATTACTTCATATCATATAATTTCTTCACTCAAAGCAGGAATAAACCTACAGAGACAAATAACCAGCCAGGCTGCTTATCCAGAACGTAAGTGTATTAACTTTCATATAAGCCACACCTACATAAGCAATTTATATCTATTTATTTACCGCCTCATCTCACAGGCAGCTATCCAGATACAAATGTGAGTTTCAAGCGCCATCTAGTGGCCACGTCTATGCATAAGATCCGTCTACACTTGGATAATAATAATAAAACATGCACAAGCTCAGCTCAGGTCAATCATTTATGATCCCAGGTGGGAAACTTAGCTTGCATGAAGATAAATTAATAAACAACACAGCACAGAAATGAACACACCCCCTTTAAAAACCTTTAAAAAAACAAACAAACATAGAACATAGCATATACACAAAACACATAAAACAACAATCAGTTTGTAAAATGCATGCAAATTTAGGCAGAGTTAATTCATGTACAAATCCAACAGACTTATAGACACAGCAAACAAGAGTGTTTACTCTTGAATCAATGTACTCTGTAGCTCCAGTTGGAAGGAAGAGATACAAACTCAGAATGAAAGAGATGGTCTCTGCGGTCCTACTTACACTGGCCTTCTGGAGGACGTACTCATTAAAGATGGTCATCAAAGTGGTCTTTCGGGCACCAAACACCTCACCAGCCACCTTCACAATATGGTACAGGTAGTTTTTATACTTAACATTCTATGGTATGTGATGGAGGGATACCATAGATCTGACTTTCTTGCTGCTGTTCCGCTTATAACAAAAATAGCCCTCCGTGTTTTGCCCCCCTCCTGAATTTCTCCCGACTTTAATTCCACGAATTGTAAAAATTGTGCAATACTTTTCTGTTTGCAATATCCCAGTGCAATGTTTCAACCGTCTGTGCATGAAACTGTAAGTGGCGTGCAATGCTCTAATGTTCTACTCTTAATATTTGTTACACATCTTTCTCTATGCTGCTCTAACAATAATATTCTTTTCTGTTGGATGAATTAAAAATTATTTTATCTCTGAATATGAAAATACTCTGGAAAATTCAGCCCAGATTCTTTTAATCACTGAGTCACTTGATAACATATTTGTCTAGCTAGATTAAAATCATTCTCACAGACTGTGTGTGATCTCATTGTTAGTTTCTGTGCTGAGGTTCTTATACTGTTCTACCATTTTGATACAGATTCCCTAGATGCGGGTCTGAAGTGGTGGGATAGACGGCTACCTTCAATAACCCTTAATTATAACATAGAATTGTAAAACAGCAATCACGGTCACAAACATCAGCTGATGGTCCCTCTAATGTTCCCTGGTTTCCCTGTTTTCTAACTTGAATGGCAAATATATTAATCTTCCAATATGTACATCTTTTATTATTCCTAAGCTGTTGGATGACAGCTTGCCGTCAGTTTACGCAACAAGGCCTTGTGTCTGGGAGCAAGCGGCCCTTCATCTCTTATTCCAATATGTCATTAACTATTAACGTCTCTCAGCTGAGACCTTTTTATGATGTAAAAATCAAATATTCTGCTAATTGTGATTTTTGAAAAAGTAGTGTACATAATATTTGGTGCAAAAGGTTCCTTTTTATTGTCAGGCTCATGATGCTGTTGCTGGTGATTTATCATCTCTCCGGGAGTTTTCAGATGTTTTCATTGGGCCATGCAGGGATTCATAAAGCGGCTCCCAGCTGGCGACCTCCGATTAGTTTCGACTCCGATGCACTCCAAAGAAAATTCTCATTAATAAGCAGTGACGTGCTGAAATGTGAAGAAGAGCGGCTAAGTGTAATCTTAACAGGTGTCTGAGCTGCAGTACAAAGGTGAAAAGGGTTGAGAGCCAAATTAATCGCAGATGAAGTGAGCGATTTTGCAGAATATCAATGAATTTGACCTAATTCTGGTTAATTTGGTAAAGGCTGATGCGGATCAATTCAGCATTGATCAGGAAAGCCCAAAGTTAATGCCGTCGCCTGCAGGATTCATACATTGTTGAGGGTTGCAGCAACATCAACTTATACAGCTGGCGAAGCTGTACAGAGAAAGGCAAAGAGCAAATCCAAGTCAGTATGTAACTTAATCAGGGACTAGTTAAGAAAGACACTCACGTCTTGACAATAACATAACTAATTAGCCTTTATCTCCTTTAAAATGTAATACATCTCTGATATCTATATGAATATTATCTTATAAGTACAGGTAATGACATCAGTATATTAGGTTTAGTTGTGTGTTCATATAAATCCCGTTCGATGGAACAGGATAAGCGGTTACGGATTATGAATGAATGAATGAAGCGTAATCAATGAATTATTATCAGCACACATAGTATCTGCTGATACTATTCACACAACAACACAGGTCTGTTCAGTGTGCCCCCAAATATCTCTGTCCTGTCCCCCGAAACTTTAATCACTATGTAACGCATTAACTTCCAACATCTGACCCACCAAACATGAAAACATACAGAATTCTGTCGGGGTTCTGTCAAAGATGCACAGGTATTTCTTGAATTCCTCTCAAGCACTGTTTAAGTTAAAAGAACATGCAAGTTTATCCATAGCATTTTAATAGCAACATAGTGATAATAATCCAGGAGTAAAATCATCTGTGTAAAACACAACTAAGGTAGTCACACATTGTTTTTGCTGTATTACTGTCTGCGTTCTATGCAGAAACCATTGCTGTGTGAACGGCACCGTATAGTTCATCAGCAATGACACTTATAGAAAACTACCGAATTCAAAATCCAGATAGGTGAGTGTGTCATTCACTTTTGGGCCACATGATCACCTAGACAGTTCAACAAGGAATGCCAACTTTGGATAATGTGTTTACAAACAGAAACTTCTCAGTCTTCTCAAAGAAGACAATAATCACATCCAACCAACCAGAGGCACAATATGGTGTGATATATCAACATGAATGATCATTTTGTACAACTCAAACAGAGAAAAAAACAAAGCAAAGAGAAAAAACAACATTATGGACCTTTTCTTCATATTGTCCATCTTCCATGTTTCTATCCATCACCATGGTTGTATGTTATGTGTGATCTGCACAGAAGTAAATAAAAAAATAAATAAGAAGTCATAAACATGAAAAGCAATTCAGGTTTGGACAGAAACAGTTGGGAGGAATATCCTTCAAAGGCTTACTTTTGCCTTTTATACTTTGAGTCTGTATTTTTTTTTACTTTAACTTTAGTCAACCAATAATTATTTACCCAAATTTTTTTACACATTTAATAATAATAATAATACATTTAATTTATAATTAGCCGTACTTCTACTTGAGTATAGAATATCTTTACTTTTGCCACCCCAATAGCTAGTTCGGATATATTTGTGTTAAAACTTTGGGAGTTAAAGTAAAAAGATGTAATAAACTTAAATACTCAACTAAAGTACATACCGGAAAACTCTTTCCGGACCAAAAAGATTTTCTCGTTTTTTTCCTTTCCGTCTGTGTTGGTACAGAAAGTGAACACAGGGTTAGCGGATGGTTACATGCAAATGTTATCTAATCATCTAATGAAAATAAAGATTTATATATATATAACTCAGCTTAACATGTATTTCGACCCTTTACACAAATTGAACTGAAAGAAAGCAATATCAACTTTTGGTTTATAAAGCTGCTTTTTTAATGTAGGATGAGGGACATTGGCTCTGATGATGTCTGCATAAGAATGGAATTGGACTAAAAGCAGCCCACTGCTAAATAAATGCAGTTCATGCTTTGGTGGGCTCAGCTGCCTACAACCGGGGCCGGACTAATGCATGGGCTTGAGCCTAGGGGCTCCGTGCTACAAAGGGCCCATTGAGGTTTATCATTGCATTCTCTCTCTCTCTCTCTCTCTCTGCTGAGGCACCACTCGCTGTTCTTGTTCTGTAGAGGCTATTCAAGTATAGCATACTCCTACGTTTTTCTGTTGTCCTCAAATAACGGCCTTGCTTTTTTTTTTCATGTGCTTTCTGCCAATAGCATACTCCATTTGGATACATGTGTTTCATAGGTCCTGGCTGGAGTAGTTGTAGCTTATAATTCTTGGTGTAGGTAGGGCCCAACCAATGACTCACGCCTAGGGGCCCCCACCCCCCTAAATCTGGCCCTGACTACAACCACCAGCACACTAAGGCAATGACACTGTCATCTCATTGTTGTGAAATATCTTTGCAGTGCCATATTTGTTTTTACGTAATTATCTCAAGACTTTTATTAAATGCACGTAAAAACACAAAGACAGTTTTACTTGTATCTATAACAATGTTATTACACATTAGAAAAATAATCCATCAACATATAATTAGTGTACATCAATTAACCGATTAAGAATTAAAACATCCAAACATTTAAAAGTGAAACATATCAATATTTTTATATGGGCAACCAATCAGGAAACTACCAGCATGCAACTTGTTTATTTTCAAAGAACAGCAATCTCATTGTCTCAATGATAAAAGACCTTCAACCTCACTGTTTTTCTGTTCATCAAACCAATGTCAAACAAACCAATGCCCCATATGGTTTGTTTGGCATGAACAACACCCTCTAAAAAACAGCACAGCAACCTCTAATACAGCTGCAGTGTAATAACCAACCTGTGACCAGCCTCAGTCTCCCCTGCAGCACTGAGCCATTCCAATCTGTCCCCTCACCGTCTGAGCAGAGCAGACCTGATCTGATTTAATTGTTGAAAAGTCAGAGTTCACAGAATAACAAAAACACTCACATACTGGCAACACAGTATTAGCTGTGATTTTAACAGCAGCAGTGGGGTTTGCTGCTGGTAATAATTCCCTGCCTCTGTATTTGTGTTAAGGATTTTAGTTTGTGTAGTAAGAAGAACTTTGAATCTCCTTGTCATAATTAACTTCAAATATTTTTGGAAAATTATAAATATCTGACCTCTGATTTTAAGACTGAATAAGCGAAATGTGTAATTTTATTTTGAAAGTTAGGAGGGAACGAAGCGTTCTGCCTTCCAGGTCTGAGCATGCAATAAGTAGCGGTGATGGATAGGTATTATGAGGAGTTTCTTCTGCCTCCGTTGGGGATTTGTAATAATCTCCTTTCGTCATGGATAGATTACCATATGGCCTGCTGTATGCCAGGATATCCTACAGAGGCTATGCTAAAAGGTGAAAATCAGGAGGCTCACCAGTGGACTTGCAATGAGAACAGTGTTTACCTGTATCCGGGAAACACATTCTTGAGTGACTGGAGATGGTAGTTATGTATTAGATACTTAGCTACACAAACACAACAGACCATTTAATCTGCACACTGATGTTATCACTCCAACTGTCAAACATCTCTTTACACATTTATGACACACAGTATTTACATGTTAATGAAGTGTGGCTGCTGTATTCTTTCTGTCTCTCTCTCTCACACACACCTACAGTAGATGAAGAGATGGATTCCGATTCAGTATTCAGATTCTTTAGTTGAGTAAAAGAAGTGATTGTGTAGTAAAAGAATAGAATTTGCCCGAGCGGATGAATAAAAATGAAGTTGTCTGTCCGTCAAACACAAACATTACAAGCTGTCACCAGCAGTTATAAATATACTTCATTTGGTGTCTTACCATTGACGAACTGCTTCGTTAGACTCTATAACGAGAACTAGATCGGAATCTTTCCAAACTATCGGTGTCCCTGTGTGGTTTTCAGTAGTTTTAGACTGAACCAAAGACGTGTTTTTCTTTAAGTTCTTCATGGTTTAAGGTTTGCTACGACATGATAATTTACTAGTAGAAGAATAACACATCACCTATGAGGGGTCCGGATAGAGATTGCAAAGTCTCGTAACAGCCCTGGGTTTCACTATGATATCTTGAAAGCATCATGTTAGATTTTCTATCATGCCTGAATCCGACTTCAGGCGAACCCTGATGGGACACAGTCAGACTTGAACCTGACCATAATAATATTTGTCCAAACTCGTGGAGAATCCAAGTGACTATTGATCAAGCTTGGCACAAACCCGATGGGGCTTCCTTTTCTTACGTCCATACCCACCAATCCCATGGGGGTGTAAAATGTCCGGGCTTCGTTAGAGTGTTTACACTCTAGTGTGCGCCTCTTCCACTTCACTAGCTGCTGCGAAGAATCGGAGAAAGAAAATGGTGGAAAGAAAAAGATGACATGAAAGAGGAGTGATATGAGACTACCACTACTGTTTCTGATTCAGCAACGTGATGTTAGCGCTCCTGCTACTCCTAAGACCTCTTAGTTAGCGCTAAGTCGCTAATTTACCTTTAGCATAGCGGTTAGCTTAGGCAAGCTTAAGCTAATTTGGGCACATAGCAATTCCCATAATCACCCACGGCAGAGATACAAATGATAAATGATTTTTCTGCTGCTCTTTTGTCTCTTGTATCCGCGTCGTTTCATCATTTTATAAAGTTCTCTTTAACCAATATTAATGCAAATTTATGCAAATTACAAGTAAATCCCATTTGAGGAGACATTGGATTTTGGGGTCTCTCAAGACCAAAATATATTACCATAATGAGAAGTACATTTAATATGCTGTGTTCTAATCTACTAAGTGAAATGAATAGGATAAAGAGTACAGAAGAAACCTTGGGCCATAAAACTGTGGCAGACCAAAGATATGCTTCCATTATTTGTCTCTTTAATCCAATTCATCAGGAGGGCAAAAGGAGAGAAGATGAGGGAACACACACACTCACACACACATATACAGTATATATATAATATATATATATGAAAGAGTGGGAGAGAGAGGTTTCTTCATAAACTCATATGCTATGAATAGTGTTGGTACAGCGTTGTCAACATCAGTAGTTCTTGTGAGTGGGCAAGTGAGAGTGGAGTGGGTGAAAAACGAACCACACAAAGTACTCACACATTTACCGGGTAAGTTAAATGACAAAACTGCCAATTAAAACAGGCTGATTTTCTGCCACTATGAATCACGCCTCCCCTTTTCCCCATCAGCATAAATAATACTTTTTGGTCCCATGGTATACTAGACGTGGTCTGAAAAAGGTTCCCTCCTGACCAATTTTCTTCTGAGCAGCTATTCAAGCGACATCACTGGTGTTCTGCTCCTGCTCCTCTCTGCACTCAAACCGCCAAGGAACTCTGTGATCTCGATTGTTACGGTATGATTATCCATTCTGGAAAAATAGCAAACAAGTGTGAAGAATACACCGATCAGCCATAAAATTATAACAACAGACGGGTGAAGTCAGGATAACATTGATCATCTCCTTACAATGGTACCTGTCAGTGGGTTTGGATATATCACTTCCTCCATGTTGTGTTGAAAGCAGGAAAAATAGGCAAGTAAGGAACTGAGCAACATTAACAAGTGCCGAAAGTGATGACTAAATGTGGATAAGAGCATTTCCAAAACTGTAGCTCTTGTAGAGTGATCTCTCTCTGCAGTGGTTAGTACCTACCAAGGTAGTTTATGTCTGATCGATATATAAATGAGCTTTCCATTACCTTCTGCCTTTTGTTTCTGCCATATTTTTAAAAATGAAATACGATTATGGATCATTTTTTCTCTCATTTTGGGTAGACAGCTAAAAAAATGGCCTTGATAAGACTGCCAGTCCAAAATGCCCACTGTTTTTTGGAGATACAATAGCTATTCCTTCACCCATGTGTGTTGACATGTCATTGTTCTACTTGAGAAAGATAGCTTCATGAGCAGAGAAGTCCTCATTCCAACAGATCTCTCTGCAGACTCAGAATCAGGATGTTGATGATAGAAGGAAGAGCCAGGAATTTTCAATGTCTGCAATTATGCGCCACAATACACATTTAAATAAGTTAGGACTTATTGTGAATATTGTTTTGTGAATCTGGTAGGATTTTTGATAGGCTTTGTCCCTTGCACGGGTTAGGGATGTACTGATATGTCAGTTAATGTCACTCCAGATGTCACTACAGAATATAACCTCCTGTGGACAAAGTAGTTTTTAGCCCATTCCTCTTTTTTTGTATGGATATATTCTTTTTGGTATTGTGTGTTTTAACAGTTTAATTTCAACATGGTAAAATGATTTACTGATTAGATGGATGGATCTTAACTTTCAAGCTTACTAGCCGGGACAGTCCGCCTCCAGTTGAGTGGATGCTGGCTCACCTGTGTGATGTGAGCACAGAAGCTACATAACAAACGGGTAAGTTTGTTTGCCGTACAAAGATAGATCACGTTAACACCATTAATCCTCTGGATTTTGTGGCATAGGCTGATATATCGCAGCATACCCAGTTTCTACTTTCTTGCAGGAATCATTTTCTGCTCATTCCAAAGGACCCTGTGCACTGACTAATATTTACCTGTGGAAGTCCGGCAGTGGTTGTAGCTGAAAAGTTAACTTCGATCTATTGAACGTCTCATTGTCTATGTTTTCACCGAACCTGCCTCGGGCCGGCAGCATCGGCAACACTCCCTGGTCTCAGATACGGTGACCACTCTGGCTAATGTATCTGGTCAGTCACCAAATCATTAGCCTTCCTTGGCATCTGTCATCAGAACTTACTGTGAATCCTGTCTTATCCGCCAATCCACCACAGCCTCGCTTCTGTCAGAGTTCTTTGTCTGCTAAAGTCGTCTCGTCCTCGGGCTTTCTCTCTCCTAAGACTTTCTTTCCCAACTCCAGACGCCCGGATTTGTCACCTCCATGTTCGGAGCCTGGCAACCTGTCTGCCTCGCTGCCAACCTCTTCTCTTCCTCCTCACTCTCCCTCTGCTGCAGCGACCACCGACCAAGAAATCAAGCACTCTTGTCTCTTGCACCAAGTTAGCTCCTTAACAGACGGATATAATCTCAGATCAACAATTTCAATTTATAATTACCGCGGAACAGATTAACCTGAGATGGTAATTGTTGGTGACTCAATCATCCGATTCATAAAACATCCTGTTGCAATTACAAAATGTCTCTCAGTAGAGAGGACAGTAGATTTCATTGTTCTTATTCCAGCTTTCCTTCACATCCACCCCTCTATTAACATGGCTTGGCCTCCACAGCAGAGTCCTTGTTGAGGAAGTGTGTCCTGTCTTGTCCTATTTCAACCATGTCCCAAAGCTCTCAGCGTTTTAGTCGTATTTTTAGTCTTCACCTTTGGATGCAAAATGGATTTGGATTCTCTACTGACACCGGACTTGGTTTTATCAGTTACTTTGACACTGGACTAAGGGGGACCTGTTCAAACATTATGGTTAACATATAAACAGAAAAGGAACAGGAAAGTTGACCTAGAATATTATTATCTTTATTACTTAATTACTTTAGGATAGTTTCCCCTGCAAGTCCCTCCTTTGCGTCCTGATTCTGCAACAAATAGCACTGTGTCTGACAGTGTGGGTCCTCCTTGTACCGTTTCTGCGCCCCCCCACTCATTTCCTAATTCCTTTTAGGATCACTCTAAGGCAGCCTGAAAGACAACATAGGCCTTACAGGCCTAACAGAAACTGATCACAGGTAAGTAGACTTCTTCATTTCCCCTCGCCTTTTTTGGTTCTTTGAACATCAGGTTTCTGGCGAGTAAGCACATTTTCTTTAAGGATTTCATGGCTATCAAGCTGCTGGAGTTTCTGATTGAGTTTCTTATTGAGACCTGGCTCAGCGCAGGTGATTGTTTTGCTCTGAATGAGGTTTGTCGTCAAGGTTGTCGTTATTTCCAGCTGCCCGGGCTTTCAGTCTGTGGATTTGGACAGGCTGGGATTTCTAGAGACCGTTTCAGATATGCTCAGGGTTCTCTTGGCAAATTTTCCTCTTTCAAATAACTTGTCCTTATAACCCATAGAAAGGCTACTTTATGTTGGGTTTTGACCTAGAGGATGTCAAACTCTGGTTTTATTCATTAATTCTGTGATCTCTTAGCCTTCATCATGCCTCACTTTCACACAGTCTTTTCAGTGATTTTAGCGTTAAAGGAACTGCTTTACAATAGTTCAAATCCTACTTCTAAAATTTTCGCAATAACTCGCGCAAATCACATAAGTTTTATCTTTATTAGTCCCTCAATGCAGAAATTTCCATCGTTAGTCTGACCCTGGGGTCAGAGTAACAAGTTATTATTAGTCAAAACCAGAAAAAGAAGAGGGCGTAAAAACAAAATCCTAGTGAAATGGCTGAGAAATGTAACTCTTGGGTCTTTGAAAAGGACGTAGTAGAAGTTAGATAAAAATTACTAATCACCGCCTAATGAGGTGTTTGCTTTTTTATCTCTTAACAATGTAGTCGGACCAATTGAGAACATTATTTGTGTCACACAACTAAATAACCCTTCAGCGGCTGTCCAAGCAAAAAAATAAGATACGGACTTACAGGACAAAACTAGCTATACATTTTGTTCTAAAAGAGCCACATGTGGGACTTATAGAAATCAAATACACTTGAGCGTGGCTCACTTTTCCCAAAGATGATACAGATGTTACTGTATTTGATTACCAAACAAGGCAGATGATGAGTATAATATCGGCCTCTGGGTTTTTTGAATCGATAGCAGGGATAGTAAAGTAACAGAAGGCTAAGTGTATTCCCTACAAGGGTGATGCAGATTGAGAATGCAATTAATATAACAACCCTACAAACTCTCTTTTCTATTTCTGGAGCTGAGGAAATTTCTGTAAAATTTAAAGGGAAGTTGGCAGAAATACTGCGATTCACACCTGGAGAGGCTTTATAACTTATTAACAGTATACCGTTGCTATGACATTCACGGTGGAAGTTATAACATTTTTTGTTTTTAGCAATATCGTAGATTATCAACTGGTTGGTAACAGTTATTTGCTGCTCCTTAGATGTATAAATGAAGCGGACGATGAAGGGTGTATATCCATTCTGAATTATGACAAGCCGCACTAAACATCACTCCCCGAAACCGTCACACACGACGTAGAGATATTGTAAAAAAAAAAGAAAAAAGAAAACGATCAAACTTATTCACCGAGCCATTCACGCAAACCTCTATTGAAAAATCTACGTTTGTTGAAAACCAGCCTGTCTCTGCGATAACAGACATGGGTGTGCTGGAGTTTTAGACATCAGCCAGTGGCAAGGATTACTTTGATCTGAATGACACTTATTTGTTACGCCTGTGAGAATCGTCAACATCGACGGTACATCTGTCGCTCATGATGCAAATGTGGGTTCTATCAACTATCCTGCATGCACCCCTTTCTCACAGGTGGATATCAGGCTGGGAGACAGACTTATAACACAATTCTCCAACATTTATCCAATACGTGGATAACTGAGTGTTTAATCAACTATTAAAATAGTTTTAGAATGATTTTGCTGGTTACTTTACAAACACTTCAGGGCTTGTATAATCATTAAAATCCTATTAATCACTTCTAAACACACATCTTTCATGAAAGCCTTTTAGTAATCTAAACACGCAGTCATATTGCCAGATGGTCTCGTTTTTAATATTATTAGTTATTAATTACTGTCATTGTTTCTTGTCTTTTCATTCCATGTTTTTATCCTGTAAAGATTTTTTAAATTATTTTATTAAAAACAAAGTGATTATACTTTCAAATTTTACAGCAGGGAAAGTCTTGTGGGTATTATGTTTTTAATGCCATATGTTAGATTATTTCTCTCTGTTAGATACAAAATAGACAAAAATAATTTGATATATTTTTTCAGAAATTTTCAAAAACATTGTCAAGTGATCACAACATAAAATAACGCTAATAGCAAAATATGTTTATTTGACTGAATCAGACTAGATCATTAGAATTCCTTCTTTTGTTAATCTAGATTTCTCTGTAAATCTCTTTAATGACATGAACAACAATCTCTTGTAATCTATTTCAAGATAAAAATAAAAAGACTCAAAAAATAAAGCAAAGCAATTAATTCAATAAAAGAGGCCCATTTTCTGACTTGGACGTTACGATGAAATTACAGTAAAGCACAGTTCACAAAAAATGTCATATTTATTTGAGGCACTCACTGCCTTGCAGCTCTATCTTCCCACCAATAATAGCCCTGTCAGTTTTTACAAATCACTGTGAAATAAAATGTATGTTTAAGTGCAATCAGCTGTCATGGACAGTGAGAGGAGAAATTCCTGTCTAGGCACACAATCATTTCTTGATTGTTTTCTGAATGAAACCAAGATGATAAAGAATTAGTGTTCTGTTTGGCCTGTCAGAGTTTTGTCATTGGTATGTGCAGGTTGTTCCAGGGTCCCATCCATAACTCCTCCTCATCTGATATGGTGTGATCACTGTGGGACGCCAGTGTCTCCCTACTGTCCTTGTGGTTCACAGCAGAAGCCTCCTGTTCCTTTTTGACACACCGGCCGCTGTTTTTTCTGTCACTCAACACCTTTGCAATATCTAAATTTCCAAAAATTCTGAGATCTCTGATGGTGGATCCCAGCGAGCCACAGGAGGACTGGGGGTTGAGGTTGACATTCACGCTTGAGGGAACACAAGTGCCTGTTACATTTTCTGTGTCCTTTCCTGTGCCCTCGATGCCAATAATGGTAGGGGGTTCTTCATGAGTCACACCTAGTTTTTCCAGTTTTTTAAAATGCTTTATAAGACGGCATGGGGAACCCCACTTCAAATTGTTTGGGTGGAGTAGCCGCCGAGTTCGGATGATGCTGCCATTCTGCGCGAGGTAGATGTTTCCGTTGATGTTGCCGTGGCTGTTGGGTAGTCTGTTGCTCTGGATCTCTGTGGTGGTCTCCTCTCCCGTTGAGGAGGTCTCATTCTCCTGATCTACCATCAGCTTAACCCGCTTCTTTTTCCCAGGCTGAGGAGGAGAGAATGGGTCACTGTCAATAATAACGTTTTTCAGAAGGTACGGTATATTCAATTCCCTATGGAAAACAATACAAATAGCTGAGTCATAGAGATGCCAATACTACAGCATTCAAAAATAATTATCCCACGGTTTCCTCTGTTATACCGGCTAAAATACCTTTGAAATTTTTTTAAAAAGAATTTATACTTGTGTATTTTAGGCCTGCGACTGTCACGTGTTGTATTGGAGATGCTTACTAAGACTTTAACAATAATACAGTTCCTGGCAACCCACAATAAAATTCTGCTTTTAATGTGACGCAACTGTGTGCTTTGTGGATGAATTGTTTTTCTCTTAGGAAAATTATTCATACTCACATGTGAAAGAATATCTTCAGAAAAGAGAACAAACTCACTCAACATTTGTTTATGTATCAGCTCTATGTTGGACTTGATACATATTTTCCCATATATATATATATATATATAAAAAATATATATATTTTCCATATATTCCCAAAAATTACTTCAAAACCAAAGGAAATATTCAATCATAGTAAAAGGTATTGCAACATGCGCAATATCATAGAAGGAACCGGAGCAGAGTGATATGGTAGACGTAAAGGCAGTCAATGCATAAAAGAGAAGAAAGGAGGCTAGGATGTAAGGAAGAGGACAGAATTCAGCAGGAAACCAGCGACAAAATGATTCCTTACTGAGGGTAAATGAGAAAAATTGGATGCTTGAAGCACTCTGTAGAGGAAAGTAATATTTCTTCACTCTCATGCAAGGATAATTGATTTTATTCACTCTTACTTCCCAGTGGACAACATGTCTCTCTAGAGGGCAGTTGAGTCTCCTTCAGATTCTGACTCAGTGTCTGACGTCACTTCTGTGTTTCCTGAGCCTTTTAACATGATGTCGCCCTCGGATCCAGTGCCACTGGCTGAAGATTTGTCAGAGGAGATGGCGTCCTCGTCCACCTCAGTGATAGGAGACAATCCTCCATATGTCTCTACAGAGGTGTCACCCATGCTTCTGATCTCAGAGCTGTGTTGGAAACTAGTGTATGGGGAAGAGGGACCAAGGTCTCCATATATCACTCCACTCTTTTTCAACGGGGCTTCATCACTGAGCTCGCTGGTTGACTCTTTACTCTCGTCAGCAGTCTCTGATTCGCTCTCATCCGCTTCACTCTCTTCTGTGATTGTGTCCTCAGATCCGCGGCTCAGCGTGGACTTCTGGGAATGTTGACTGCCTCGGTTTGACCAGGAACTGTTTGAGCTCTCTTCAATGCCCAGGGAACTCGGGTCTGTCATGTGGTTTCCACTTGAAGACCCTTCTTTAGACTCTGACTCAGACATTTTTCTCAGACTGGACCCTTGAGAAGAAGAACCTTCATATTCTGACTCTGACTTATTGGCTGTCCCTGACTCGTCCTCACTTATTTCTTCACTCGACTTGTCTGAGTTCACTGCACTCACAGATGATATTGTTCCCTGTGACGATCTACGACTTGAGCCAGTTAAAGACGGAGCACTGCGAGCACTACCACTGCCCCTCTCAATAGCACTTCCACTTCTGCCACTCCCACTCTCACCACCACTGCCACTAACACTCCCACTCACACTGCCACTACCGCTAACACTTCCACTTCCACTTTCACTACCACTTGGACTCAAAGCTGAGGCGCTGCTCCCCTTGCTGACCTCAGTAGCTGATGATCTCATAGAGGAGCGGGCAGAAGAGCTACTTTCTCTCGTGGTCCCCGAAGCCTCTTCCTCCTCAGACTCCTCATCAGAGTCTCCTTCTGTTCCTGAACCTTTTTCTGTACTTGTTTCCTTCTCTGTCCCTGATTCTGTGTCCTTCTCTGTCCCTGTCCCTGATTCTGTTTCCTTCTCTGTCCCTGTCCCTGATTCTGTTTCCTTCTCTGTCCCTGATTCTGTTTCCTTCTCTGTCCCTGTCCCTGATTCTGTTTCCTTCTCTGTCCCTGTCCCTGATTCTGTTTCCTTCTCTGTCCCTGTCCCTGATTCTGTTTCCTTCTCTGTCTCGGTCTCAGATTCTGACTCCTTGTCTGTTGGTGATGACTTCTTTGAATCTGACTTTCTCTCTGTGTCTGAATCTCTTTCAGTTCCAGATTCTTTCTCAGTTTCATTTCCTTCAGAATTTGACTCCTCATCAGATTCCCCTGGATCTTCATCAGGCTCTTCCTCTGAGTCCACTGTGCTTTCATTGGCATCATCCCGGTCTAAATCTACTTTCAAATAATCTCTGTCAACACTGCTTTTCTCTGAGGAATCCTCATCTGAGCCTTTCTCCTTGCTACTTCCACTTGCACCTGCCTCTGGCTCACTTTCTGTCACACTAATGGACACTTTAGATTTATTTTCATCCTCGCTGGTTACTTGTGAGGCCTCGTCGTCTCTCTCGCTGCCTGTGGCTGAGCCACGACTCACACTGCTCTGTGACTTTCTCCGGAGCTGTAACTTGTTGCCTAAGTTAATTTTTTTCAAAACTTTGCCAAGTCGGCTGCGGGTATCAGACTTGCTGTCGATTGGTCCTCTTAGTGCTGGCCCGTCAGTCAAACTCTCCTGGCTGTCAATGCGGCGGGCTGACATCAGTTTGGCGTAATCCTTGTCCTTCTTCCCGGCACCAAACATCTTGAAGATCTTGGCTTTCTTCCAGGGGGATCGGCCAGTGGAACCAGCATCAGGTGGCTGTTCCCTTCCCTTGCTAGATGCCAGGAGTTTGCTAAGTTTCATGACAGACTTCAATTTTTTGGCAGCTCTCGAAGGCTCGCCCCCGTCTGCTGGCTCAGTTGGTTCTATTTCATCCTCGGGTGGCATGTCCCTAAATGCAACCCTCTTTGGTGGACCTTTACCTCGCATTCCACCACGGCCCCTGCCTCTTCCTCGACCCTAAGACAGTCACATTCAGTTAAGCAAACGTTCATGATGATAAAGCAATAATGGTGGAAGCCACACAGGATTGATAATGCTGTTTAAAGAAAACACTGGGCACATAACATAGTATGGCAATAATTGAAATCTTTACGTAATCATTTTCACATTTATAGAAAAAAAAATACCTCAAGGCCATGAGGACTGTAGTAATAGCCGTTGTCTTCCATTATTACCTCTCCATATTCATCATACATGGGAGTTATCAGCCTCCTCCGACTGCCGTACTGAGGAATGTCATACCTGAGAAAAAAATTCAAAATAAAATAACAAATTTAAGTTGTTACAGAGCATTAATATGGACAATCATAAAAATGTTCTCATGCGTTTAATAATTCCTAAACTAGATGTAATCTAGTCTTTATTAAATTTTCTAGGGCAAAAATGACGAATAAATTTGTTAATTAAAATGTAATTCTCTCTGAATCTTATATGAATGAATGTATCAAATATGTCTGTGCATTGCTGCCATACTCTGAATTATAAAAGGCCTGCATTTTGTTTTATTTCAATTTTAAATATTCTCCAAATATTTTCCCCATCATATAAGGCTGACTCAATTTATTACTACTTTCGACCTTTTTTTGTTATGCAAAGGAGAATATTTGATCAGAAGGACACTGATTGCTGGGGTAATTTGCAGCTGCTCAGAGAAATCACTTGTCAAGATGGAAGGGACAACATAGAGAGAAAAAAATACAGAGAGCTTTCCTAAAAGCAAAAATGTAGAAGATAGAATTTTTCGTCAAAGGTTTTGAAAAAACAAGAGATGCCCAAAAACATACTGATGCCTAAAAGCCGATTAAAACAGTGATAAAATCAGGTGGCATAACTACTGGGGCGGTTGTGGCTCAGTGGGTAGAGCGGCCGTCTCCCAATCGGAAGGTAGCCGGTTCGAATCCCACCAGGGTCTACTTGTCGTAGGGTCCTTGAGCGAGACCCTGAATCCTTAGCTCCCCGGGCGCTCCACGAGGGGCTGCCCACTGCTCCCTCAGGGATGGGTCAAATGCAGAGAAGTAATTTCACTATGTTGTACTGTATGACTATGTGACTAATAAAGGATTCTTTCTTTCTTCTTCTTCTACTCACGAATGTTCCAATTTTATATTCCAGCACATGTTGCCTTCATGACATTCATGGGAGGATTGCTTAATGAGACTTTCCAACCAGACTCAATAAAAAGAGAACGCATGATTATCTTATATACCTTAGAATAACAGACGAACATAAGATCTTTAATCATTTTTTTAAATAATGTTTTATATATATATATGTATATATATATATGTTTTATATATAGAGGATGACCTAAGGGCTGCATGGATCCTACAGGGATCCCAAAGGGATCCCAAAGGGATGGGACTTATGATTTTATTTTAAATAATATCCACCATTGTGCTGTCTTTATTAGTGTGGTGGATGGCTTCAATTAGTTCGGATGATTGGAACTGATCATATGAATTAATGCCATGAAAAAATACTGAATCAGTTCAAAGCCAAAAGGGAGAGGGTGATGGAAACCTACTCCCTCACATGTTCAGAAGCTACCTCCTGAACATGTGAGGGAGGCTCCGGGGACCACAAAATCTGGTGACGTTAAGTGTGGAACCTCTATGCTAATAGACACAGATCAGATGCAGTCATTGGTAGCAATGATACATTTATTTGCCATGGCAGCTTTGACAATGAACTTTTGACACGTTATTAAAAGATAAATGCAGCTTGTTGCAAGTTGAGGCCGGTGTGTGCCAGACCCAGTATGTGAAGTAATTAGAGTTACTAAAGATAACAGGCAGGTCGGGGAGTAACCCAAGAGGTAATTACAACATTTCATTTCAATATGGACAGTTTGTTGCATTTCATTTGAAGTGTTTTAGGTTGGTTTAAGGTTCTCACAATTCTGACTAACTTGTAAATCCCAAAGGTGGTGTGATTCATCAGCCGTGGAGCTTTTAATAAAAACCTATCTCACAGCAGCTGTTAAGAATTTTTCCTTGTTAAACCGAAAGGGCACGTAACAGGAAAGGCAAAACCCCTGCTATCAATTAAACCATGGGAAAACTCTTTGACAGTCTAAGGTGTCCAACTCAAGGCAGCATAATTGATCTCAGTTGATGGGGCAGGATAGGGTAAATGCTCAGTTGCAGCATGGTGAATGTTGCTCAAGGGGCATCATAAGTTAGACTCATCAATTTATACTGAACCTCTTTATATTTCTCTCCTCCTTCACAGGGCCTAAGTACTAGTAGCTGGAGGGCAAGGTAGCTATAAATAAGCCATAGTCGTGTGATTTTAAATGGACCGTAAAGTAGCCGTGACCAAACTGGCTGGAAATCAGTTTGATGGATTACAGTAAAAACAGAATATTTCAAATAATTGTAATGTGTGCCTGATGCTTGGTGTCTATCTCATTATTAGTAGTATAGCATATTATTAGTATATTAGTATATTGCCAATGTTAAATAATTTACCTTGCTGAATGAGGTGTGGAAATTACAAAAATGGTCTCATGATTCAACATGGCTGACCTCCTGTTGGAGTTTGGTCATGGCTACTGAAAACTATTGTATAGATCTAGGTCTGATTTACGTGCTAACTGAATTTCAGCCATGTAGTTGAATCTCACCAACTGTTCCTTAGAGAGCCAGTGAGCCATTTGGCTACGGCCATTACCATGCTCGTATAACTCTGACCACACGCACATAGCTCTGCCTTTACTGTATGTTCTCTAAATAGACTGATGAGGTCATGTGACCTGGCTGTGTGTCACTGAACACCTGAAGTCACATTAGAGCTGCCACAAGCAGATAGGAAAATTAGCAAAAGTGCACAATGTTCTATCCTAAAAAGATGCTGAACTTGTCCAGATTAAGTTAAGAAATATTAAGTTTAGAGGGGTGTTGAAAAAAATTTCAGATTTCAGAAAATTATTGCTCAAATTTACAAATGCAGTTAATGGATCGTTTTTTTTGGACCGCCTGGCGCTCTTAGTCCCCTGCAGCCCAAACGATGTTTCAGAGTTTGATTGGTTCATTCTGGTGTTAAACAAAGCAGCACGTATTTCTTTACATTTTGATGTATAAATTATAGATGTGGTGTCAGAATTGTGAGATTTATGGCAAGTTCCTCTGAAGATTTCCAACCGACTTTGTCAGTTCCTCTCCTCTCTATGGTCATGTGACCGCGCTCTAGGCCTGTGCAATACACGCTCATTATAACATCTTAAACGGAGCAAAAATTCACCAAAACTTAAATGCAAGGATAAAGTCACAATTCTCCTTAGTTTTTTTTTAACTGATGTTTTTATGATAAGGGAAGGTGCCCTGCAGGTCCTAAACGAGCCATGGATTTGACATATTTTCACAAATATTTTCCATTGACTACTTATGGAAAATGTTTTGTAGTTTTTTGCCATTCTTCATGAAAACTGCTTTGTGAAACATTGCTATAACTTGTTGCACACCATTTACAATCGAGCTGCTCATATTTATGTTGGAAGTCTTGAACATGTGGTAGAAACGTGGTGAGACTAGTTGCGTGGCAAAAAATGGTACAGAAAATTTGGAATAAGACAGAATAAGCACAGAGATGAACAGTCTGTGTGCTCCTGTGCTTTGCTCATCACTCACACACAGACAAGAAAAAATAGCCAGTGCACTGCATGCTCACCCTTGATCATAATTATAGTAGTCTTGCGAGTACAAGTCCTGCCCTGGATCGATACCTGACTCCATGGATAGTTCCTATATTTCAAAGGAAGACAGTGAATAATTACTCAGCACTACTGGGGTAAAAGCAGAGAAGAAGGGCAACAACAGCATACAGGGTGAGTAGGAGCAGGAGCATTTCTACCTCAGGTGTCAGAAGAGCTGGCCTCAGTAGTTGCTGTTGCTGCCAAAGATTAATACAGAAGAAGGATAAGGTAGCGGGGAGAAACAAAGACACAAGGGAAAGTTGTCTCTAATACTTTCAGGCTTAAAGCCAGGAAATGCTGAGCTCTTTTATTACTACATCATTTATCATAGCAAAGGATTGTTCAAATGTTAAAATGAACAAAGTAAGGACTATGAGGGAATGACATTAACAAAGGAATGGTAAAGGAGAAGGAAGACCAAAAATGTAACATCTTCAATGAACTGTCTGTTGACAGTTCGATGATTATTTGGAGGTCAAGCATCCTCGCTTTACTTAGCCCGATTATTTTTTTCCTACACAACAGAAGGAAAAGTCATCCAAATTTGCTTGTTTGGTTGTGACAAGAACATTCAAGTACACAACACACTTTGGACCTGAACCTAAAAAGTGATGTCAGTGTCAGAAGAACTTTCAGCCAGATCTGCTCTTAATTGTATTCAGTGATTTTCCATCAAGTGAGTGGCAGATAAGAATAATAGGACATAAGCTGCCAAGAATTGCCATCAATGTGACAAAATGTCTTGGCACAACAATAAGATAAAAACACGCATCTCAACAGGAATGCTTACCTGTCTGCCGTAGCCTCGTCTCCTGCATGCCACCGAGGGGAAAAAATGAGACAAATAATGAATATGGACTGACAACATTATAAGTGCTTTCATATAAATGGAATATGAAGATCTACAGGACTAGTGTGTCTAGGTTCTGCTGACCAGGGAGATAACTGCAGCTTTACTTACTGTGTGTTTTCATGTTTTAAATTACATTACATAGGGGTCCCAATACCACAGTGTTAAGGATGTTTTCACCCTTGCTTTATGTCAACCAAAAAGGGAGAAAGGATATTCAACAATAAATGTAAAGATCAAAAAGGCGGAGATTGGATTTTGGAAAGAAAATAAAGAATAGTTCACAAAGGAGCATTACTAGAGCATCTGCTTGTAGATTTGAGAGACAGTGTCATTCAGGGAATGACTCAAAGAAAAGTTGTCTTTGGTTATCAGCTCTTTATGTCCCATTTTCTGTCCAGATAATGCAAATTTGAATCTAAATTGAAGCAACACTTTAGGAATGTCAACTATTGGACATATCAGAAACAACAGAGAGCAGAGGATTTAATACAAGCAAACAAGAAATAACGATTAATGGAGCAACCTGGGTTAAACCTCCGGGTTCACAAACATACAACTGTAACCTGTCTGTGCCCATAAATAATGATGGATTCCACACTCAGATGTATGGCCAAACAATGATGTAGGCTTCCTCTGGAGAGCGACGATATATCATTACGGGTAGAGGCCAGGGGATGACACAGAGCTTTATGGCCACACCTCCTAGGCATACTGGGTGATGGGAGTGCGACGTGATGGATGACCTGGTGGCTTCGCTGCTGGCTATGGCTTCATACAACATCAAGGAAAATAGCCCAGTGGATAACAGCCATAAGACGTTTTTACAACAGGGAACTTACAGAGAGACTGGTGATTGGGTAAGGTTGAAATAGAGGAAAAAGAAGTGTTGAAAGATCCAGAGTGCCAATAGACTCTAAATGTTTTGTGCCTGCACCAGGTTACATTGTTGGTTAACTTGTGCAAGATAAGTGTACACAGCAAGTATTGAAATGTCAGTCTTAAACATCTCAGAGTAGATTTTCACTGCCAAAATTGTAAATTTAACACTCTCTGATTCTAATGGTGTTCAGTGTTTGAGAATATTGATGAAGTTGATCCAATCAAAGACATCTTCTACTCCTACATACTACTCATACACGCAGGAGCCAATAACTAACGTTGTAGCCATTGTTGTCTGAGTAATGAGACTATCTCTCCTAACCGCTACAGATCCCTTACCCAACTTGGTCGTAAGTGAGAAAAAAACTCTGTTCTTTCGGAATTATTAGCTGGATTTGAAAAGGAAGTTGTAGATGTGAAAAAGAAATAGGCAATACTTTTCCTCATACTGTGTTTTATCATGGTCTTAATTTAATACTGTGTAATTTATGGGAGTAAAATTACGTCATAAATTGGTTCCATCTAGTTTTTTTTTTAAATAGAAAGTTATCTCTGTGAAATAGGAATTGTACATTCCCTATTTAAATGGCAGGAACTATATTTAGTGTTAAATGGAACACTTTCCGATGTCATATTAGAAATGAACAGCATTTGAGTTTAAATATTGACACGATAAAAAGTGGAACTTTAACTTGGATCTGTTGAAAATCATACAGTATAAAAACTGACATTGTGTTCATTCCAGCACTGAGTTAAATTCATTATTTGGATTGTGCTGTGTTTGGCATAGATCCAGCACAAGATATCAGACCTGCTGAGCAGGAAGGTTTTTATAATGAATTGGGAGCTGTAGCTTCCCACGCAAACAGACCGACCTCTTTGAGGCTTCCATTTCAGAAGGAAACTAAAGCCACATACCTCTCTAATTTTCACATTCCATGCCGGCTTGTTTATGTAGTCCAGACAACACAAAATTAAGGTCCTAAAAACCTGTGGTTTTATGGGCTATGTACTAGGCTATACACTGTAAAAGTCCAGCAACACTTTTTTCTAAGGATTAAAACTAAGAGTCAGGACAATGTTAAGTCTGAGCACTAAAACTGTATATAATGTGTTAATTAGAGTGCTAGTATCAGGATTTTATTTTTGATTTGATGGAGCCAGGCAGCAGTTTCCCCCTTCTCCATGTATTAACAGCCTTGTGGCTTTAACTTTATTATATCCTTCAAAAGTTGGGGATATTATGGAATCGTTATCGCCGCTGCCACATCCGCCATCGTAGACCCTTCAAGCTAACAAGATAGCTCAAACACTATTTCATGGATCATTTTCAAATTTTCTACCAATATAGACCAACAACTGGATTGTTTTTGGAAAGGTCAGTTGTATATGTCTCACATTAAGTGGAGCTTTATCTTCAAAAGTTTAAGGGCCATCATTTCTCAACTGCTGGTCCGATTTAATTAAAATTTGGTGCGTTTGAATCAACTAGAGGAGATCTTTCTTCTAGTTAACATATTTTATTCCAATAGATCATATTTTTCTCTCTAGGGGGAAATTTTTAAGAAAAGACACAGTTTGGACATATTTCAAATTTAATTTGGGGAGTTCAATCAAGTGGGTTGCTTGTACAATGCAGGGGATCTTGGTTGCTTTTCAGGGATATACCCTTGCTGTCAGAAATGACAGTGTAGGCCTAGTTTACCATTTGGACCTGAGAGAAGTATTTTTATTAGACTCTCATAAGACCTGTGCAGTGCAAATGTGATTGAGCACATTTCTCATTCTCATTTTAAACCATCATTGCAACAAACATATGCAGGATTCCATGTGATCTTAGAGCAGAATGACGCTTATTAATGATTAAAACTACCTAACACTTTAAATATGCTTTCCTTGTATTTTTTCATTCTCTGGAATGACAAAAAAAGTGAGATAAAACCACTTGGATTAATGGCATATGAATTAGAAGGCTTTCGATCTTCCCATGAGGGAAATTCGTGATGAACCAAAAATGACATTTCTCTGGAACGAAGGTATGCTAAGACAATTTGCCTTCGGGCATTGAGGGAAAAAAAACACATGAAGTCTGTATGGGAGAAAGACATAGAGGAGAAGGGACAAATCTGGGGACAGAAAAAAAGGAGGAAAGAGACAGAGGCCGATTGCAATGAGTGTAAAGAAGGTAAGAGAATCTCCCGAAGAGGATTTGGAAAGTATTAGAGAGGAAGTGGGATACACACAGACAAGCGGTAGATACAGAAGGTCAAAGGGCTGGAAAAGGAAAAGAGTGGGTAACAGTATTTGACAGCCACCCTGCTTAGTGATTGATCGGTTCCCTAATTAGCCTTTCCAGTGTGCAGTCCAACAACACAGTGACTATTTTACCCTAATATGAAGTTCTCTGGAGACATGTGAATAGACAGGTTCCCCAGAGGTCGGCTCAATACAAGCCTGCTAGGCTTATCCCAAAGCCTTCAACCAATTTAATAAGACATTTTTACTCAGAAGAGCCACGCCCAAGGTTATACCTCAAACTCATTTATCATGAAATGGAAAGAAATACGCCAAACAATTATGTAATCATTTATATAATCTTAATGCACAGCAAATACTTTAATGTGTTGTATAAATATGCGATTGTCTTTCCTTTTATTACATGAGGGGTGAGCTCAGTGGCAGTGAGAAGACCTCAACGTTTTAATTTACAAATTTTGGTATGTGGTACAATTTAAATAAACTAGATTTTGATATGACATGTTCATTTTAAAGTTATGGATTAAAAATATATATATATATAAAAAAAAAAACTGACTTTACTACTACTTTACAACTCTGGGGTAAAATTACACCTTGAGGCAGTTTGGCTCATTTGAATATGCAAATGAACCAAACTGTTAATTTTTATTCAAGTCTCTTTAATGTTCTAATGCAAATCTGCGAGCATATTATACAGTCAACATTGTATAAGCTTACAAAGCTTCTTGGCAGCAGACGCTAAAATTTGATTTACACGCAAAGCATCAAGTAAAAATCCTTTTTCGGTAAAATCAACGAAGTGCAATACCTGCTACTTGGATGAAGCTAAAATAAAACACTAAAAACTGCGATTTTATTTTTTTAAGTATTCAGAAACTGCAGAAAATCAGGAAAGGACATGCATAACCGGAAACAATGAAGATATGATAAGAGAAAATGTCAGAAGATTGTGGACTGAGAGGAAACCCGTTCAGTGATGTCAGCAGTGTCTGAGTTCAACCAGCTGGTCTGCTGAATCTCTGCAGTCATGTCCTGATGACTCACTTCATTTTCATTTCTGTTTGTACTTGTTGATTCAATTTGGATGTCAGAGCTGGAGTTTGTTGTTTTTGGCATGCTTTCCTCATTGCAGGGATCAGTATACTGCAGTCGGTTTGTGCACGGGGATTCTTCAGTCACTTGTGGTTTCTTGGTAAACTTGGGCACCCTGCAATTTTTGTCTACTTGGCTGTACAGGTTGGCAACAGACTTCTCTATTTCGGCAAGATTCTGGATGTTTTTCAGGATCCCTTTGAGCTCTTTCTTCTTTCCAATGTCACTTAGCGATGAATCAGAAGGAGGGGGTAGTTTCCGCTCTGAAACAGGGCGAAGCGAGGATATGGGTGGCAAAGTGGATGGAATAAACTGGACTACCGGGTGTATCTGTTCTCTAGAAGGTGAGGGTGGGGGAGGAAGAGGCGGTGGAGGCGGGGGTGCAAGATGTTTATTGATGGGAGGAGAAGACTGAGGGTCAAGTTGAGGTTTATGAAGAAAAGAGGGCGAAGGCAGAGCAGTAAGTGGACTAGAGGGAAGATATATGGATGGGGGCGGTGGTGGTGGTGGTGGCGGTGGTGGTGGTGGTGGCGGTGGTGGTGGTGGTTGTGGTGGTGGTGGTGGTGGTGGAGGAGGAGGTGGTCGCTGTGGAGGAGGAGGGGGCGGTGGAGTTTCTGGTGGGTCTGGTATGATCTCCACAGTGATATGACAAGGCTGAATTGTCATGTAGTTGGAGATGCTGGAGCTGAATCTCCTGAGGACAGGGGGAGTTGGCGTCTGGCTAACCAGAGAACATGACTCCTCTCCTTGAGGAATGATACCACCGGGGGGCAAATCTCTGCCAACAGACGTGGGGATGAGGGAGTATTCCATGATGGAGAGTAAGGTTTCTGAAGTCAGCTCTACCATGTCATCGCTGTTGCTATCCCTGAGAATGATTGAAGAGAGGGAGCCTTGGGAGTCTTTGTTCTGCTTGAGGGTCTGTTCCAGGAGGGCCTGTTGTTCAAACTGCCTGGCCTGCTCTCGGACCGACAGCTTGGTCTCTCTGCTGCCACTCAAGCGAAGTGTGTCCCAACTCTCTGGCCTTTGCCTGCCTCTCATAGCTGCTTGGAATATCTGCAGGTCCCAATCGTCTGGGTCCATAAGAGGTTGTCTCCTCGGCCCCTCACAACTGTGTAGCCCACCATGAATGCGAGCAGGCATTGACCTGATGCACCCAGACCCTGCTGAGTGTGATGGAGAAAATGAGAGTCGCTTTTCTGATAGACTCTCTCCCCGCAAAATGATGTAAGGACTGATGAGGGGACTGTCATTGTAGACAGGGTTGTGAGTGGTGAGAGGGTTGCAGTCAGAGAGGAAGGTCACGTTGCTTCCTGACTTGGGCAAGTGCAATCCCCCATTGCTGCATGCTGCAATGGTGCGACAGGCAAAGGTGTTAAGAATCCCTTGGTGGTTGGCCTCCTCAATGCCCGACTTTTTAGCCCTGTCCCAGTAAAAGGTAGAGGTGAAGAAGAGGAAAAAAACTTGAAACAGATAAAAACTGATGGTCTGAAGGCAAGCAAAGCAAAGAAAAAATAATTAGAAAAAGCAACAGCGCCATTATTTGTTCCTGCATCTTCACTGTTAATGACTCTGTGTGTTATGACTGTTGATTTTATATTGCTTAATGCCTGTGCTTTGAAAGTCTGATGAGTGTAATGAAATCACCCATGATGATTTGGGTCCAAAGATACAGAATAATACAAATAATCCTTGTTAACCCATATCAGAGGCTTTTGTGTAATCAGTGAGAAAACAAAGAGAGGTAATTTCAAAGGTGAGCGAATATGATGATTTTTTTAACGCAAAGGGAGATGGGATACAACTTCAGGAATGTCTACTCAAGTACTCTACAACTACCCACAATGAATTTACCTAAATCCTGAAAAATGAGATTTTAAGACTAAGTGTACATTTTTTACTAAGCGCACTATAAAAGTTTGCGCTAGCTACCATTCATAAAGGTCTCTCAACAAAGCAAGTTTTTGCCAGCAAAATATTGGCACACTGGTATCACTGATGAAATACAGAAATATGCAAAAAGGCTGTAAGCAAAGGGATCATTGATCATTCTATTTATTGTTTTTTTTACTTACTGCAGTCTGAATCCAGAGAGACAGGAGAGAAAACAGACATGATGGAAGAGATTGGAAGAAAGAGACGGTAAAATGACTAAAACAACACTGCCAGAGTTAGGTATTGCGGATTTCCTTTTTAATACTTCCCTGATATATTTGCTGTGTGTCTCTGATTATATATAACTCCTGACAAAAACACAAAGTAAGCACACCAATCCATCCATCCCTACATTATAATATTCTATATAGAAAAAAATTTGGGTTTACACATTTCCAAGTGTTTCAATGGGGTTGATCATGACATCAACTGCTCTAGTTCCTGGAGGCTGGAAAATAACCCCTAAATAACCCCCTGGCTGTGGCTAAGTGGGAAGAGCAGCCATCTCCCAATCAGAAGATCGGAGAGATAACCGGTTCAGGTCCCAGCAGGGTTTATTTGTCGTAGGGTCCTGTAGCAAGACCCTGAAACCCAATATGATCCCCCTGGCGGTTCAAAGGAGCTGCCATCTGCTCCCTCAGGGATGAGTCAAATGCAGAGAAAAAATTTCACTATGCTGTAGTGTGTATGACTGTATGTGATCGATAAAGGATATATTATTATTTAAATAAATTACCCTTGGCCACTATACACCGCTATGAAAGAGTTTTTTTTTCCCATCCTGCTTCTGCTAGTAGCAGAGAGTGGGTCAACATCTGGTGTAAACACTGCAAAAGCTCCTAACGGCTTACCATTACATTTCCATTGTCTTTGTAACAGCAATTGCGATGGTGGGACAAGTATTGCTTCTACATGATGTAATTCAAAATAATTAAACCCAGCAGGGCATTGATTTCAATTAAAACTTGATAGACCCCCAAACATTGACGTTAACATTATACATTTGGGACAGTATTTAACCTGAAAGATAAAATCAGAGCAAATCAACTCTGGACTTGAAAGAAAGCTGAATAAGATTCGACAGAAGTATTATTCAAAGGAACTGTTAAAGTAATTAATGAAAGCGTTATTATTAAAGGAAGGGCAGATTTTTTATTTTTTTTTCCAGGAATGAATGCCTTGTTGGGCTTTTGGGTCCTGGGGACTTTCATTTGCCACTTTTATTGGAGGAGGAAAAAGCTGGGTGATGAAGAGCCCAGCAGAAAGGGCAACAGTATGAAGTTGAATGCTGGACCATAGTTCGTTTAAAAACAGGAAAACAACGATGCAGTGATTCTAGGATGCAAACTGAAAGTTTCTCCCCTGGGTTCACACGTGAAATTCAAAGAAAGAGGAAGACAAGGGCCCGCTTTTCATGGGGAGTGAAAAGGGTCAGAGTTTACTCACATGCTGCTGTCGCTCATTTCTTCATACAGGTTTGTAGTGGGAGCACCCGCTGTGGGTGTTTTACCTCCTGGTGGTAAAGCCATTTGAATTCTGGCGGTTTTGGCACACTCTGCCTGTCGCCTGAGAACAGTGTTAACAAAAACAGCAACAGAGAGAGGTGTAAAAGGAAAAAAATAATCATATATACAAATACAATGAGAGAAAAATCAACCCAATGAGGACACTGTTGCTTCACTCACTTTTAATATAGTCTGGAATAACAGTGTGTTGAAAAGTGAGCGGAAGCCAGACGCATCAACAATGCATGAGTTCTCTAACATGAATAAATCATGTGTTCTCACAAAGCTTGAAAACCCTATGTGCTTACTACTTTGGAAGTTAAAGCTGTTATATCCAGGTATGTCTTAAGAAATGTTTAGAAAAGGTAAAAGAGGCTTAGGTGCCATGGCTTGATGGAGATTTGAACCTGACACAAGAACATTATAGTTCACAGCAAAACAGCGACGTTACGCTAAAATAGTCCTGTTACTACTTATATTCTAAAGTCTTCCATGAGATTGAAGACCCTTTTCAAAACAATTTAAAAGAACTAAAAAGTGGACATGTTGATTTATTTTCAAATCCACTGTAGTTTGACCTGTGGCCATATTGTATTTTTAATTAGCAATCTGCGATAAATGTGCATCCATTTCATGCATAGGGCAATGGAGAAGTGATGGGGAAGAATCTTTCATTAGAGACAGTTCAGCTTCAGAGCTGAGTGAGAGGTTCACGGCAAAACGAGTGGTTGACTTTGGGTGGATTTTCCTATTGAACTATATTAGATTATACACATGAAGAGAAGCAGTACTGGTAAATGAAACGTCCATTCTCTAGTCTAGTACACAAATCACCGTTTCCTTTTCTTTATTACATGCATCGTTGTATTCTGACATTTCCCAAGGGTCTCATTAACAGGTATGTGTTCTTTTCTACACTCTAACAGCTCATCTTTAAATAACAAAGGAATAATTAGGAGGAGAGGAAGCATACTTCACACACAAACCTCACACTTGATTGTAATCTGATCTGATCTGCAATCACTAATTAATCACTTTGCAAGAAGAAAAATTACTTACTCTTTGAACCTGGTGATTCAGGGAAAACAGAGAAGACAGACGGACAAGAGAGATAAGGGACAAAAATATGCATTAATCTAGGCACGTCGACCACAGTTAAATGTTGTAAGTAATTCATAAACTTAACTCGTGCAATCCCTTTCTTTAGGTGAATCTTCCTGGTTTCATGTCAAAATATATTAATATAAATATATTTATGTATAGAATCTTATATAACTTCCCAACCTTTGGACACAAACAGAGCTGGGAGTGCTCCTTTTTGGCATCTTGGCACCTTCCATAAGTAATATACTTAGTAGACTGGAAGTTTTACTCATAATAATGTGAAGCCAATTTTTCATGTGCTGCCACAACCTGACATGTGTAGTTCTGACTCATGTAACCGAATGCTCCGGGTATGTTTTGGCCTTTTGTTACAAAAACGAATATTGAAAAACAATTTTTTTTTATTAAAAACGGATGTGGTCGTTTACAAGGGTATGACACAGAGCATTGAGTTCTATCAATCATCCCTTTATTCACCAATATGAAGAAGTGAGGGTTGGATTGTTTTTACTGGTCTTATCTGCATTACTTTCTAAGGTCTTTAACACTTAATATGAAATACCTCAGCAGACCTGAATTCAAAGTAATCTGTTTATAACTGCTGACACACACACCTATTAGCCTCAACACCAGTTAGTGGTTCTAATTTTGTGACTGATTTTTGTATATTTTACATAGCTGGAAACTAATGTTATTCTGAAACGGTTTGAGGAAATGTCCCAAAATAACTGATTGATTTCTCTGTTGTCCGTCATATCAGACAGATGATTTACGTTTGTGTATCTGCAGACTGACAGCATTTACTGACACTCCTACTGCATGATCCATCCCGGAGCTGATGAGATAACAGTGGTTTAGGCTTATAAAGATCTCAGGTGGATTGAAATCCAGACTGCAGCTGTACATACCTCATGCTGCCGTATGGTGACGTGGACCATCATAAAATGGGAAATTGTGATTGGTCCAGCAATAGGAACGCCATCATCTACTGTTTAGACTGGAAAACAGTCATTTTAGGCTTCATTGTGTATTTAAAGGAGTCAGTGACTGGTTGTAATGCTGTTGCTGATCATCCTGTTATTAGCAGGTATATTAAAGATGAACCCGCTTTCATGGCTGCTACTGTATTTCCTGGTTGCCGCTTCTCTCAGGAGCATCGCCCTCTTTGGTGCGTTTCTAAATGATCAAATCCGGTAAAAATTATGCTAACAAAAAGAAGGAGGGTATAATAATATCGCAAATTGTATAGGAATGACGTCATGTCGTTAAATTGGACTTAACGGTAGGATAATATTGATTATCTTATTGAGGATCTGTTGATGAAGCATGAACAAAGTGCCCAAAACTTAATTTCATATGTATTGCTTATTTTGAAATATCTTTGAAAATGTATCAGTCTGTTAGCATAAGGTCATAGCACTAGAAAGGATGTAATGCGATGGTACATTGTAATATTGGGACACCTTTTGACCTTCAAATGCTGCTTCAACACCTGGCAACAAGGCATTATGATAACACACAGACAGGAGAAAATGGCTGACAAAATCAGTAGTACTAAAGTAATACCACCACCAAAAAAGTACCATCTGCTGGGAGAGTTTGCGTGTCAGCTCTAATGTCATCATTAACAGATTTGTACTGTTTTTTTTTATCTATGGACATGCAAAAGGGCAACCACTCCACCCATCTGCTGTGGAGAGTGGATGAAGAACCCTAAGCCCGACAAACAAGAATTGAACAGTTGGAATCCTTCATTCAACAGCAGACATGATAGTGCTGTGAGCTACACAGTGTGTGTGTGAATGAGAGGGGTGGAGCGAGCCAGATACAGAGAGCTGTGGAGCACGGTACTGTATGTGCGACAGGCAGAGCTCATTAAGTAGCATAAACACGCACTGTGACGGTTACAATTGTCTGAAGATAGTTGTCATAAATGAGTGTTAATTTATCTGTTTTCACAGAGCGAGAGGTGAGAGATAAGCCCAGCAGAGTGTGCAGTGAGCATGTATGATGAGAGAGAGAGAGATAGAAGTGAGAGAGACAGAAAGAGACGGTAACAATGCCTGCCGGGCCACAGAATATATTCAATGAACGCTACCCTGAATACGTTTATGGAAAGTTAACCTAAGACCTTGTTGAGGTAAGATCTCTTGTAGCACAATATCTTCAAATATAATGGTCTGCTTAATTCAAACATTATTCCTTCATAATTTCCTGACAACAAATTAAAAATCATTATATGAATTCAGAGGCCAGTTATAATCACTCAGGCAAGAGAGCACTCACTGTTTGTAGGTCACCATGACGATGAGGATGGCAGGGATGCAGCAGAGGATGATGATGATTGCCAGGGCGAGGAGAGCTCCCTCAGTGTAGCCCACAGCCTGCGCCGCCTTCTTCACACTAGCCACAACGTCTGGAGAGCGTATTTCAAGAATGCGGCCGCCCTCGCCCAGGTACGGCTGAAACTCCTTGTTGATTTCCAGTACATTCCCATCGAGAAATCTATTATTTGTTAAGCAAAATAAAAAAAAAGAGAATTATTTGGAAATTTTTATATTATTTAGAACTTAACAATAAAAGGCTCTCCAGCAGCACAGTGGGTGAGTTAGAGTGAGTTATTGCATATCTTAAAGCTAATCACTCTCTCTCTCTCTCTCTTTCTATATATATATATATATATATATATATATATATATATATAAATATAGCCTTTATACATAGATAATTGTATTATATATATAAGAATACATAGTAAGCATGGAAGTATTTATGAAAAAATGGAAAAAGATATTCAATCTGTCCCTGTTTATTGCAATTCTTGTTTCTCATGTATCAAAGAATAAATGAGTAAATGAAAAATATGTTTCAGCTTTTTGGTTATGCTAAAGAGTCCTTCATATGAGATCATTTCAAGTCACAGACTGAGCTTTAACTCAAATTGTAACCATGGAAACC
Source organism: Lophius americanus (assembly GCA_037951165.1). Lineage (NCBI taxonomy): Eukaryota > Metazoa > Chordata > Actinopteri > Lophiiformes > Lophiidae > Lophius > Lophius americanus. Next base: position 16,090,088 of record JBBDHG010000019.1, on the reverse strand, counting down.
CATAAATAAATAATGAAGCTTCCTGAATAGCAAAAGGCACCACTTTGAAATTTTCTTTTCACATAGAACATTTTTTTCTTTTATTAAAATATGCTTAACTGTGTGTAATATCTTCTTTGAAACATAATGAAAGGTATGTCTTAAAAATCCTCCCTTTAGTGAGTAAAATATGAAGCATTAGAGTATTGAAACCTTTAAGTCATTTTACATGCTATTTTAGACCGAATCAGACCAAAGGTGGAGAAATGTTAGCCCAGAAACACTTAATGATAAAGCCCCCCTAGTGGTGAAAATGTGTAGCGGACCGTTCCCAAAATCAATCCAGTTCTTCCTCGCACTATAGAGGTATTAAATTAGAAAATGGATCAATGTTATAGATTTGGAGTTTTTGGGTTATCGTGTTAACACAAATGATATGCAGTGGTTATTGTTTTTTGCAAAAAATTACCCCTAATGAGTTAAATCTGAACAATGTCAGAAAATATGATAAATATAACTCAGATCGCTTTGAGGCTGTTCATATAATGTAAATTTGGACTAAACCTGACCAAAGGTCGGCAAGCTATGTTTGAATACCAGTCTTTTTCATAAAAAAAGCTCTCCCTAGTGAGAATAATATGAATAATTAAAATAGAATATGATATTTACAAGAAAGAACTGGAGTTGATTAATCCGCAGCAAATTTGGAATAAATCAGATCATCTTCTGAGAAATGATGGCCCGTAAACTTAAGGAAATATAGCTCACCTTAGTTGCTGAAATATTCAACTTATTTTCCAAAATCAATCCAGTTCGTCCTTGTACTAAGGTCTATGTGAGAATAACATTTTAAAAATAAACCAAGAAAGAGTTTTGGAATTAAACCAAAGGATTTGCGGCTGCAGACGCGGCAATGATGATTCCATAACATCCAAGACTGTTTCGGGGATATAATTATCCACTATGTCACTAACCACCTTGGTCTTATACAAATTTAAGTTTGTTGTTTCGTTGTCCTGCTCTTAAATTAAGAGCTACCATTCACTCTCAACACATTTGTAATGTTGTTATTGAAACAGCAAACAGCTATTTTTAATGGAAAATAAATTAGACCAGTATTTACACCACTAGTTGAACAATTCATGATGCACACAGCATGTGATGAGCTGATGAATAAAGTGATGGTCAACGTTTATTAGCTAGAGTTATATATAGTTGGTAGTCCAAAAACAGAGTTGGAAGACAGGGAATATTTTATTTTATAATATTCTAAAGCAAGTATATCACTGATCTGTAACTGCTGGATTTGTTCGGTTAAAAGCCCCCCTATAAACTTCAACTGTAGTTCTATTGTAGTTCTATTTACAACAAGGTATCTGATCACCAACTGGGTGAAATAAACGTTATAGGTTCTCTTGATGAGAGACAGGGAACTTGTTATTTAATATCATAACACTATACAAATTGTGAAGGGGACAGGTTATCTGTATCTTTTTAGTGAAAATTATTCACTAAAATGAGAACTAACTAATTAATGAAAAACCTTGACTTGATACATGACCGTTCTTCCACAATGTAATATCACTTCGGCAATATTTCAGCTACAAACCGAAGGAATAAATCTACATCAATGTTGCAATGCAATGAACGAGCAGTGTTACGTAATCTTTAACTACAGTGCCATTCAAACATTCTGCATCAAGGGTGGGCATACCGCCACATTCAATTACTATATTTTTTATTCTCTATAGGTAGTAAGATGAACGATCAGAGACGCAGTTCATAAAGTGGCCTGTCTGTCCTCTGGAGAGCTTGGAAGATACGGAATGTTGTATTCAAGGTGGCATAAAGACTCTTGAATGCAAGACAGTCATTTTCAGACATGTGCTGCATGCATAAAGGGCCTTCTTCCCTTTTATAAATGATCTTGATGACTGTAAGGAGGCAGAGTCATATTAAAGGAGGGATGTAAAGGGTCTCTTTTAAATTTGTGATGAAAAGGTTGTTTTTTGACACCAGCATAGTCAAGGACATTGAGATAATGTAAATTAATTCAGTACATACACAGCGCTCCTCTAAATGTCATATAACTGGAGCATTGTGAAATGAACAGGAGTAATCACAATCTCATTCCAAAGAGAAGGGGGGCGATGTTTCTTTGGATATGCACAACTAACAGGAAAGGCAGTAACCACGGATAAAATGGAGTAAAGAAAGATGGTGTCAGATAGCAGGAGAGAAAAGAAGGAGAGAGTGAGGGGGAACTCAGATGGGAGTGAATCCTATTGATTTTAAAATCTCACGCTTTGATGGATTTTCCTGTTTAATACCGATGTTTGATTGTCCTGATGCTCGGGCTGAGAAACACGAACAAGGTTAGAATAAGATTGTCCACAGGTGCTGGCCAAGGCCTTTTTCCTTCTGATGTGATATAAAAGTGTCTTGTTAGCACTCTTTCTAGCCAAGTGAACCCATTTTCTCAGAGGTCAAGCGGTGGAGGCACTAGCAACCCCCACATCGAAAAAAACAAATGTATAACCGTCATATTTTCGAGCTCTTATAACTGCATTTGAGGCACCAGCATGACAGGTTGATGCACCAATTTAAGTAATTCCTATCTCAGGTCCTTCTTACAGACAAACAATTAAGTCTTTCAACATATGTGGAGGCAGTGAAAAACGACCACGGCGGAAGGTAAGGGGGGGCCTGTGAAAGAAACATTTTCTGACTCATTGCATTGATAGAAGTTGCAAATATATTGAACGAACTGTGCAGAATAGCAGGGACATTTGATTGCACCCAAAACCCTTGTGGTGCAATCCATTCACTCACTTAAAGAGCTCCTTGGGCGAAATAGCCCTGTTGGTAAGCGGATCAATGGCGTACACCATCAGGTCTGATTTGCTGTAGTCCTCTAGTTCAAAACCATCCCCATGACGTCGTGGTCCGATTGACTCTACTATCACCCTGGCACCTGGAATCTGGTCCTGGACATGACGCTCCAGAATACTGAAACACAAGCATTACCATAAGTCCAACTTACAAAAGAAACACTGATAGGCGTAAAATATAAAAAAAGACTTTAAAGTCAAGACATCTTTCAGCCAAAAATACCAAACTGCACATTAGTAAAGTAAAAGAGCCACCAATCTTAAGTATTCCTCTGGCAACAATTGCTTGCATGAGCAGCAGTTTCCTGCTCCACATTGGAGTCTTGGCAAAGCGAGGCTTTGAGAATCCTCTTTCAGGCGGGGAAAAATCCAGACTGCAAATTACAAGCCTTGCTGGGAGCCTTTTCCAAGATGGATAAACACTTTGAGCACTCAGGTAGAATGGCCCAGGTTCATCTCCAGCACAAAATTGTAGACCTGTCAAACTACAAAGTGCTAAACATGACTAATATATGTTTTCCAGCCTAAAGAGTCACTTGTGCGGAAGAGACACAATAAGCTCTCCAAAAACATTGCTTTTCAGAGTGGTTCACTTGACTAAACACTGTGCAGCAAAAGCTGCAAAAACATGGTTTTGAATCCCAATCATTAATTAATTAGACTTGTAAAATCTCATTAATTTGACTAGGAAAATGGAGTATGGAGAATGAAATCATTGGTGATGCATCTTCTTAATGAATTGGTTTCTCATTATTGGATGAAAGACTCATTGTACAAAAGGTTTTGCCTTGATCTCGTTGTGAATAAATCCTGTTTATTTTTCTAATAGTTGATAAGCATTTGTGAAACTCAGACATGACGGCAGTCCACCTATTTTTAACATGAAAATTAAGAAGCCACTATAAGTTCACCTTACATCACAATGTGCATCAAGTGTACATATTCTTCAATAGATAATTGTACCTGAAATCAATTAACAAAATGAATATTAAAAGGAAAAGAAAAGCACAGGATGAAAATATGTTGAATGGATGAGTTTGGCGGGACAGATGTAGAGACAACAATTTGTTTATCACAAAAAAAAAACTCCTTGCATTATGGAAATATATTTCTTTTTCCACAATTGAATTTGATTTTCTTTCACATTAAATCCTCTTACCTAATTAGCTGGTCCTTTTTCTCCTCTACTAAAGTGGGTGGGACAGTAGACACAACAACTTGCATGTCCAAAGCGTTGACCACGGAAACCTCAGATAGTAGGATGGGAGGGAAAGAGAGATAGCGAGTTAAGTTTTCTCATCTCAATAAAATGCTTCTTTCAGTGGACACAACGAGACCCCCTAACTGCCTGCCTGTATTGGCGCTCTTCAGCAAACTCAACAGGTCCTAATTCCACATCCACATGCCACAGCTGAATTCAGAGGCAACAGTCTCTTTCCTCTTAAGCCAATCTCCCATGCGGCTCCTGTGAAATTAGGTTTCCCCTTGAAAATTAACAAGCACAATGGTTAAGCACTCGCTGCACTTGCGTATGCAGGCAGTGTCCCGGACCCTCTTTCTGTCTCATTAGAGGCTTGTTAGCCAGACATATTTCACCCGTACAAAAATAAACCTGCCCACCGTCAGGAGAGATAAGCACTGACTTGTGGACAAAGCAGAGCCCAGTCTGTGTGGAAATTATTGGGAGAAATAAATACACAGAGACACACATAAGAAAAGATTGGATTATTACCGGTGGCAGAGTACTGTACCTAAAATAGAAAGGATCCAAGGCATTTAGCACCAAGCAGAACAGAACCGAAAAGTAATCTCGGCTCATGATGACCAAATAAAAACAGAGAAGATGTTTCTCCTGAATGAATATGTTTCTCCTGATGTTTGTCCCGTATATGTGAAATATAATTTCACATGTTTCTCTTCCAGTATTTGCGCTGAACTAACCTACCTAACATACTGAATAAAAGTTTAACAAAACTCCTTCTCATCGTCTAAAAACTTAACTTTTAACATCCATCCATACATCCATCCATTCGTCCATCCAATTTCTTCTGTTTATCCTGCAGCTCATCCTGGGGGATCCCAAAGCTTTCCAAGCCTAGATGACATATAAAATTTGGGTATACCCCAACTGGACGTGCCTGAAAAAACTCCAAAAGTTAAAGCGGCTTCGGTCCGAGCTCCTTCCCGATGTCTGCGCTCCAAGCCTTATCTCCAAGGTTGAGTCTAGAGCTCCTTTACTAATGTTCTCCTGCATCTTGTATTTGTAGACAGGGGATGTTTCCCCCAATACCACATGCAAATCACCATTCTTTGAAGAGCAATGCTACATAATCCTCACATAGTGCTCAATTAAGTCAATGTTTCAACTTTTTGAAGGTAGAATTTGAAGGTGGAATGTAACTCAAGGACTAACAGAACATCAGCAGTGTGTGCACAGACCAGTGCAATAAATACTGTATTTATATATAATATTATATCCTACATATAATGATGTTGATGATCATTGTGCAGTATCAAGATTTCCTCTGTGGGGAATTCAACCATTGAGTCTCTTTACTTATGTATCATATCACTCTCTGTTTCATTGCTGCTGTCACACCGTAAATCATCCATATTTTCTTCCAAACATCTATACAAAGCATTATTCTGGATACTCACCACCACTTCAGCACTGCTGCTGAGACCTATTCCATAGTTATCCGTGGCAATAACTTGAAATTTGAAGTAAGACCGGCGCATGTTTCGAAACATAATGGCCGACTTAATGACACCCGTGTAGGTCTCGATGACAAAGCTGTCTTGGCCTTCTTGTGTAGGTGGGATAATCAGGCGGTATGCCATCTTGCTGTAATTTCCGGTGTCCTTGTCATTGGCCTTTAGCACACATATAGCAAACAGTTAGACAGAACTCTAAACAGCGGGAAAAGAGAAAATATTATTAGGGAAAAATGGAAAAAGCTGAAATGGTATTGAGAATTTGAAAGCAGTCTAAAACAGCCTGCCCGAGTCAGCGTCATCAAGTATTGCAAGAGGTTTTGACAATCAGGCTAGCAGTTTGGTTCCAGGCATATTGCATTTCTGGCCATATGCCAATCAACCATATTGCACAACATATTTTATACCCGGGAGCTGATGGGAAGCAGCTTAAGTGTCCAAAGTGACCTGTCAACTGTTCAAAGTCTACACATACGCTCTTATAGTGGAGACATTTTCTCACAATCCTTTCAACTACCCAGTGGTTCTGTGAAATTTGCTGACAAAAATGAAAAGAGCTGCAGCTGGAGGCTCACTGAAAAGACTGACTCTGCTCCTACTAAATGTTTAATCTGGTTTATGTTAATAGTTTTTTATGCTTTACTCACACCTACTAGTCTTGGTAAATTAATTTATAAAACAACGGCATTTGATTGAAACAAGTTAATTTCACTCAATTAAAAGTAATAGGAAAAAATAATAAAGTGTAAATTCCTTCTCAGAGACTATGACAGAAATCACCACTTCGTTCTTATGGTTTATATATGCTTAGCTTGTTGCTTCACAGCCAGAAAGTTCTTGGTTTGAATCCCAGGCTTTGGCCTTTTTGTGTGGAGTATGCATGTTCTACGTGTGTCTCCATCGGTTCCCTCTGGGTTTTCCGGCTTCCTCCCACAGACCAGATGCAATAAAGATCATTTGAGCAGGCATTATAAATATGTCATGTGCCAATTGTTAACAAACAACCACTCAATTACACAAAAAAGTAATTCTGAGCCAACCTTATGAATAACTTGAGGTTGTATTTCTGCACAACTGCCAAATGTAAATCCAATATATGCTCTGTTTTCTGTTTTGGTCTACTGACCTTTGAGGTATATGTGTGGCTTTTAAGCTACCATATGTTTCATTATGTTCACCAGCTATGTAATGACTGTGTCTGCATGCTGTTTTAATGTTGAGGAGGTAGAGCACAATGATCTTTTAGAGTTTTTGCTGCCCGCTCTGGTTCTACATGGGAGAAGTGAGGAATGAAAAAAAGGTGGGAATTTGAATGAACTAAAGTTACTATGAAGCTGTTTAAAGATAAGACGACCTGCTGAATCATGTGATATCAGTAGCTTTGAGTGAAACCTCATGCGTCCAATATTGCCAGTTTTTATTTTCCAACTATTACTTATTACATTCAATTTATAACATTTTTCTTAATGGTATTGGCCCATTACTCAAATGATTTATCATAAGACATGAAACAAGAAATTACAGGATTAAGAGAAATTTGATCCTCAAAAACAAAAAAATAGTTGATCAGAAGAGATCTAATTCATATTTAGCAAAACTGCAGAACTCCCGACACCTGAAGCATAGGCTCCGAATGGCCGCTGAGTTCACACAAACCAACATCAATTCTCAGATTGCTTGTCTGTCGTGACCGACATTGATAAGTAGGAGCAATCTCTTTTTCCTTCAGCCACCTGCAAAGGAGGGGGTGATAGTGCGATATCTTCAATGGGTAAAGATGATTTAACCAGATCAGTGTACCACCATTTTACACAGCTTTCAGGGTAGAGCTTGGAAAAATTGTTATATGGCAACTACACAGTTGAACCATCAGTGGGCCCGACCTCTCTGACCAATTACTTACTGATTAAATAATGAGGTCATATATTTAAGTGTTGCAAGGAGCAGGGCAGAATCATGTTATCAGATGCATCGCATCACAGCTCATTTCTACCTTATTACTGAATTGGTTTCCATTTCTGCTCCACTGAAACCAGACTCTAAGCAACAGACCTGTCTGCAAAGTTCATTTGCCGACATACAATTGTCCGCTGATTATTTAATCATATGACTCCACTGGAGAGAAATGACATATGTGTTCAAATGTAACTTAACAATATTATTTCCAATGATCATCTCCAGAAAAAGGGTTGCTTTCAGCTTCTTTACTAATTAAGTACAAACGTTCCGCTATATCCACTCTCTGAAGAAACATTGGTTTGGAGGAAATTATAAACAGCACTTGACTCTTAATTCCACACTTGGCTGACTCTTCCAGGCTGAAGCCACTACAGTGTTCAATTGATGTCGCAGAATGATATCTCAGACTTAACAAGCTGGGTTTAATATATATAAAAACTTGCAACTGCAACAGCCATTAATTTAAAACTATCTCCAAAATTCATGATGCCAGAAAATATCATACCGCTCTGAATTACAGAGCTGAAATCTAAATCTACAACAACTTGCCTATCACTGTCTCAGATACAGGTTTTAGTTTGTATATATGTATGTATATACATTTGTATATGTATACATACACATGTATATGTATACATAGTACACTTATGATATTCTATTGTGGGTCCAGGCTGTCAGCGTTCTACAGGGTCTGATCAAACCTTTTAGATTTATTTATAAATAGTATGTTTACATGTACAAAACTAAAGCACTGGCCAGGTGAAGCCTATTAGTCACTATAATCTTCTATAACACTTCTTGTATTTAAGTTTAATGCAGATGTAAGGATGAGGAGTAGATCAAATGTTTGCAAGCTTAAAAGTGTGGCCGTCTTCTAAGTTCAAAGTTATTATATGCAGTAGAAAAAGATTCACGTCACTTTATTAAGTCCTTAAGGTATGTAAGGTATGTGTCCTACAAGAGTATTTTTCGAAGTACCATCAAAAAGATTAGAAATAAACTTATTTCCCACAGTGAAAACAACCAAAGACCTTTATTCGATAAAAATAATAGAATCCCAGACTGCCGCTTATAAGAACAAGGATGAGAGCTGATTTTTCTGAAATTTGTTTTTAAAAAATTTCATTATGACCTCTATACTCCTTAACTTGCCAAAAAGATATTGTACCCACATATTTTCTTAAGTATCCTTTAAAACAAATGAACTGTGGCCAAAATTATTCATAAATAGCTCCAGTGTGACCAGGTACCACTTTCATGTCGTTAACCGTTCCTCTCAATGAAGTTTCCTCTCTTCTACAAAATTTGGACAAGGCTTTGGCAAAACCAATAATCCACTCTCAGTATGCTCTAAATTTATGCTGATTAATTGAGACAGACAGTGGAAATTACCTTCTTTACTTAAAACGGGAAAATGAAGGGTTTGTTTGTGTTACAATAAACAGATGAGAAAGAACAGCAGCCTTCTTTACAACAACATCTACAGCTTATAACGTTTTGTAGTTGGATGCATTTATTATTTCTGAAGCATTCCTAACGGTCACAAAACCTTAAATATACTTATTTCAAAGTCTGGATGTGAAGCAGCTGAACCAGCAGTATTAAATAAGGTATTAGCTGGAGGAAGCAAGCTCAATAAACTTGCAAATTATGCATCAAATTCCAATCAGGTAAAATTGTTGCAATTGTGCAATTGTAAACAGTTTAACCAAACTTGGAACAGATAACAGTTTCTGCAGTTAAGCTTGGCCAGGAAAAACACTGGAGGAGCTATGGAGGCAACCTAGAGAACCTATCTGGATTTTTCTAAATATGTCCTTTTTATTCCAATTTTTTTTCAAGTGTTTTTTTGAAAACTATTTTACGGAGCCTAGGAGGGGAAATAGACGGAAAAAAACATAATTGATTTTTGCATTAGTAAGTCGCCAATGTAAGAAAATAGCATTCACATATTAGTCACATCTTAATCAACTGACAAGCAAAACAAGTGTACCCATATGTCTGCAATACTATTAAGTGTCCACCGGAAACACTTCCAATGTGTTATGGCTTTTGCAACACGTTTTCTTAACACAACAGTGAATGTGTCTTCAAATTATTGAGATGTTTTACAGATTTAATTGTGTTTTGACACTTTATGCATGCATTTTCTTAAGTTTGCAGTGTGTTTGCCGCTGTGGAATCCATATTCAAACAAGCGTTATTTAACTCAAACATGCATGCTATTTAATAAAACCTACATGTGTGTCTTATTATTATGTGTGCACATGTTTAATGCAAAGTAGTTAACATTTCTTTGTCCATATCCCCTCCCGGTCTCCACTGGTTCACAAATAAACTATACTTACCTCCCCCAGCTGTAGTAATAATAATCATAAATAATACATTTCATTTATAACGCACTGTACACTAGGATCAAATCTCAAAGTGCTACAAGGTAAAAGCAGATAAAATAATCAATAAAAAATATAATAATAATTATATAAAAATATGACCAAAAAGCAGCAATGTTCAATAAAAGTTATAGGTTCTACTAAAAAGGAAAGTTTTAAGTCCTTTTTAAAAAAGTCTCGGTTGTCTTTGGAGCCCTCAGATGGTCAGGGAGGGCATTCCACAGACGAGGGGCAGCAGAACAGAAGGCCTGATCAGGAGGAGGAGGAGGCGGTATGAGTGGGTAGAAAGGAGGGATAATGTTGAAGTCAGTGGGGTGAGTAGTTCTTTTAGGTAGGGGGGTGCGTTACCATGGATGCACTGGTGAGTGAGGAGAGAGATCTTATAATCAATCCTGGTGGAGATGGGAAGCCAATGAAAGGAATGAAAACGGGGGTGATGTCTTTGTGTTTACGGACTCTCATCAGGATCCTTGCAGCACTGTTTTAAATATACTGAAGTCTTTGAAGACTTTTTTCCGGCATCCCGATGAGAAGTGCGTTACAGTAATCCAGTCCGAAGGAGACAAACGCGTGGACCAGCCTTTCAGCATCACTTATGGGGAGGGAATAACGGACTTTGGAAATATTTCTGAGATGGTGAAAGGAGATCTTGCAGATGTGTTTGATGTGTTCGTTATTCAAAAGTAAGTTGAGGGTTGAATCTAATGCCGAGGTTGGTGAGGGATGAGGAGAATATCATGACCAGAGAAGGTAATACTGGCTATGGAGGAAGACTGGGTCTGTGGGGCGCCAATTAAAATTGCTTCAGTTTTGGAGCTGTTCAACTGGAGAAAGTTGTTTTTCATCCTTACCTTTATCTCCTCCAGACAAGCGCGGGGTGTTGACAGGGGAGATGAAAATAACGATGAAGATGGAGAAGCTGCGGAGGAACAAGTGACACAAGTGTTTTTCTGAAGATTTGCGTGTCATCAGCGTAGCAATGGAATGAGAGTCCATATCGACTGATGACATGGCCAAGGGGGAGTATGTACAATATGAAGAGAATGGGGCCAAGAACTGATCCCTGGGGGACCCCACAGTGTGTGTCCGGGACCTTGAACTTCCAAGAGAAATGTATTCTGTTCTGTCGGTGAAGTAGGATTGAAAATTGTTAAGGGCGTTGGCATTGAGTCTAATGGTGTGATGTAGGCGGTGTAGGAGTATTCCAAGGTCAACAGTGTCAAAGGCAGCAGACATATCAAGGAGAATAAGTACGAAAGGTGAACCAGCATCTGCTGCCATCCACAGGTCATTTTTGAACGTAAGCAGAGCTGTTTCTGTGCTGTGGGCGGAACGGAAACCAGACTGAAAGTTTTCAAAGAGGTTGTTGTATTTGAGGTGGTCCTGGAGGTGGGCAGCAACTACTTTTCCAGTATTTTGGAGAGGAATTGGAGTTCGGAATTTAGCCTGAAATTTGCAAAAACTTCTGGATCGAGAGTAGGTTTTTCGAAGAGTGGTCTGATTATAATGTTTTTTAGGGCAGATGGAACAAAGCCAGCTTGGAGGGATTGTTTATTACAGCGGTGATCAGGGGACTGATGGAAGAGATGTTAGTTTTCACTAGGGGTGTAGGAAAGGGGTTGAGGGCACAGGTGGAGGGTTTCATCGTCCTGATGATAAACTCAACCTCTTGCTGTAAAATTTCTGGGAAGCACTTAAGAGGCTGGTAGATCTCACACTTTGAATAAGCAGACTGGATAGTGGAGTGGAGGAACCAGAAAGGACAGAATGGATAGAGTCAATTTTAGATTTGAAGAAAGCAATGAAATTATTACAGTGCTCTTCTGTAATTTCTGTAAGTGGGGGAGTTTGTGGTTTGACAAGATGACTGATAGAGGAAAAGAGCTGCTTAGAATTTCCAGGACTGGTTTTGATAATGTTCGAGTAGAACAGTGACCGAGCCTCTCTAAGCGACTTTGAGTAGACCTTTTGGTGTTCCCGAAAGGCTAGCTTGTGAACAGTGAGACCTGAAGCCTTGTAACGCAGCTCAAGGACATGCCCAGCTGCTTTCTTTTTCCGTAGCTCGCTGGTGAACCAGGGGGCTGAGCGGGAGAAGGTGATTGTTCTAGTTTTTACAGTGGCCTGAGAGGAGCAGAGTCAGTGATGAGAAGATCCAAAATGTGCTCCATGGTTTGGGTGGGGACATCAACAAGTTATCTGAGATTAAAACAATCTAGTAGTTGGAGAAATTTGCATGCAAAACGACATGCAGGGGAGTTGACATGAATGTTCATATCTCCAAGTACTATAATATTGACAGAGGTTGTGCAAAAGGTCGAAAAAAGGTTGTAGATCTCAGAGATGAAGGCTGGGTTTGGTTTGGGTGGTCGATAGATAAGAAGTATGGTCATAGAGAAAGGGGGCTTACAATTAAATGCATCACATTCAAAAGAAGGGATCACTGGAAACGGCAGTGGAGACAAGTCCAAATCACTGCAGTAGATGACAGACAGACCACCACCACGACCAGTACTGCAGGCTTTCTGGAGGTAACAGTAGCCAGCGGGACAGGTCTCATTCTCTACCTCCTAGGAGTCAGCCACCACTACAAAACTAGAAAACTATCATTACTAGTAATAATAATGACATATGATTAAAATCTGATTAAAAATGGCTTATATGCATCAACAAGGATAATGTTATCCCAGAAACTAACATTTGGACTCTTTAATAATTAATTTGTTACAGGAACATAGATTCCCCGCAACTAGTAAACTCAACTTCTGCGGATTTAAATAGATCATAATCTCTATCATGGGTGTATTAAAACAGAATGACCCAAAACTGCAGTGTTTTAAATGTGATATAAAATTAGGGCTGCACAATTTGGTGAAAAAGTCCTATTGTGATGATAGTTGACAATATTGTGATTGGGATATAGTAGTTATCAAGGAAAATGCACACATCACTGATCATCTTGAAATATGCATATCTCAGTTCAAACATACAAAGCTAAGGTCTCTCAGTCCTCTCCCATCATTAATCTATTAATAAGACAAACGATTGACTGACACGTCACGTCAGAAGCTCTACTAAGACGGAGGAGTCGGGAACAACCTCAGCCTTCGTTGAAGGAAACCTGCCGGCGAACAGGTTAGCTTCAAAGATTAAGTTACCGCGGTAACTGATTCAGAGTAAAACGAGAGTAACGTATTCTGGAAACTTTTGGAACATAAAAGCCAGAGTTTCCCTCACATCAGGCTTAATCAACTCGGAGTTTCCGCTATGCCTGCTTCCCAAAATGCTCCAAGTTCAGCGCCGTCATCCTAGTCACGACCCTCACTCACTTAAACACACTGATTGGCCATTTCTTTATTGTGGTTGTAGATAATGAGCAGACAGTAAACAAACAGAATAGGTTATCACATCCTCTCACACATGTTTATTTAATGAAATAGCAGCCTTTTGCAATCATATTATAGCACAGGCTGACATCGCAATTGCCGATTGCGATTAGATCAATCATGCAGCTCTATTAAAAATAAAAAATAAAGTATAACTAGAAAGCACTCAGAGAGCGTAAACCTCCACCAAGGCACAGCCTTACCCAAGACAGGCATTATTGTCGTCAGAATCTTTTTGAAAACTTTATTTTTGAAAAGTTAATGCAAATTTATACATTTTAACGACCTCTAAATCCAAAAAAACTTTCAATAAACTCCTGAACACTGGAATTGTCTCTCCTCTCTTACACCTTCCACTTTGCATCTCTGCTTGGTGCGTTGAGCCCCCACTTACAGTCCGACCCCATTTTTCCGTCTCTTCATATGATGAAAAATAACAAAGGTAAAATAATCCAAACTGTCATTGATTAGCGCAGATGTAAAGAGGATTTCTGGATGAACTTTATAACCTTATATCTCTTTTAAATTCATCTATCGGCACCAAAGCAAAACTGACCGAGTTTCAAGACAGCACTTTCACCACCAGGTAGCATCAGTGCTCCAACCGGCATTTGTAAGTTATGTTAGTCTGTGGAGGTGGTCTTAACGCAGCAATTGTCATTTGTGTCAAAAGGCTGAGCCAATGGTAACATATATGTTTCCTTAACAAATATTCTTCCACATTCCCCTGATGCTCTGCTTTTAATAGTTACGCTCAAAGGACATGCATTTAAATAACTATGCCTATGCTGTCATCCCCAACGACATGGGTATATCCCTGAAAAGTCCCCAATCCACCATGTTGTGAGAGCAATACTGCTGAATGAACTCCTCAAATTAAATGTGAATTTATGTTCACAGAATAAGTAAACTCCCCTAGTGAATAAAATTTGAACTATTACTAAAAAAAACTCTAAGAGGGACAGCCCGGGCTCGATGCCCAGCTTGTATCCCAATATATACAAAATAGATGTCCTTGAGTCCATTTGTATGCACCAAATTTGGACAAAATAAGATCAACGAATGAAAAATTATAACACAAAAAAGTTTTGGAGTTAAATCTCTCCCTCGCGTTAGGAATTTGAAAAATTAGGAAATTATCCATGACATATTTTTTGAGTTATCGTGCTAACACGAATGTCTGCGGCGGTCTGCTGCGTCCGCGGCAGCAGTGATGATGATTCCATAATATCCCCTACTGGCATTCATGCTGCACACAGGTTGTATTCTCTGAGATTACTTTGTAGTTCACACACCATGTCTTTGTATGACATTAAAGCAGCTGTATGTTCTCCCTGTAAATCCACAGCAAAGCTTTACAGTACATGTCTGAGTTAAAATCAGATTTATGTATGTCCAGCTACTGTGTGTGTGGTGGCTGAACCACTAACAATAATGGGAGGAATCACAAGACTGCTTGTCAGCGATTTTTCACACAAATTCAAGCGTAAATATAACTTTCCATGAATAAAGAGGAGAAAAAAGATGCAGTGTCGTGCACAGGCCGACAGAATGACAAACCTAATCAACAAGAAACCCAGCCTAGCTGCCGTAAAATCTAAGGACTAGACCACAAATAGGAGAGTGCAAAATTGAAAATACAATGCGGCAAGAGATAGAGTAGTGGTGGAAAATGTGTCGCAAAGAGCATATTGAACGGAATTTTGAAAAAAATGATCAGCAGAATCAGACACAGAAGTTTATGCCTGTTCTGATCTATTTGAGTGATGATGTTTTCTTACCACTATCTTCAGCACAGTGGTGAAGATCTTTGTGTCTTCTGTCACGCCACCGATGTAGAGCTTTCTGGTGAAGACTGGAGGGTGGTCATTCTCATCTTGCACGCCAATGAACACTTTGGCTGTGTTAGCTGCAAAAACCAAATGACTCAGCATGATTCTACGTAGTGCAGAATAATAAAAAACACAGTTTATGTTCGTCCATGTGAAATAAGCAACTGCTAACACACAGCACTGAACGTCTGTCTGTGGACCCTGATGTAATTACTATACCACAGGTATCACGCTCCACCAAAAAATAAAAATAGGGATACACAAAGCCCCAACCTTTATCTCCTCATGGTCGATGGCTGTTGAACAAACACATCTGAGAACTCATCCGAACTGGCAATGGCCAAATGTTTGGCAGTTCAGCCTCAGGACTGCCACGTCAACAAGATGTTTTCACGGTTACAGCTGGGCCTCAACTTCACAAGACAGCTTGAAATCATTCCCAAGCATATTTTGAGAGCCAATTAGAATGGAGACCATCATCATATTTTTTTTCTTTAAATTTCAAATAAAGCTATATTAGTTGTTTTTTTTCTTTATCTGTGGTTGGCTGGTTTCATCAATTTCAAAATCAGCTGAATTACTCATGCTGAATCTAAGAAATGGGTTTCACCTAAACTTTTAAAATCTGACTGAAAAGATTTATAGCAAAAAAAAGACTTTAAAAAGCATATTTTCATTTAGTAGTATCTTCGAGCCCCATCACAACAACTACTTAAAGTATTTTTTTTATCCCCGCAGAAAAAATATGTTCTAGTAGTCCTTAGAAGAATCCCTAATTCAACAGTTTGATAAGCTATTTTTGTGAATCTGAGTCATCAAATAAGCAAAGCAAGCATCAAATAATTTCAATTGAGCAAAATGACATCTGGAATGCTTACAAAACTTTGTACTTACTGCTCCCGTTACATAGATAGAATAAAATGCGAGTTTGTATTCTGTTTACGGACCATATTTGAGACACTCACCCTCTGTCTGAAATATGGCTCTGTCAAATAGAAAAAATTAGGATTCAAATCTTGTCTTCGAAAACATATTTTTTTACAAGTCCAGCTTTTTTCATTTTTGATGAGGAAATTGCTTTGCACCAAAATTTGCTGCAGGACAATATCAACTCTGAAAGTTTTATTGCAGAGCAATTTACACAGTAATAAGAACGATATTTTCATGGGAATCCAAACCGGGAAGCAAGAACATCACTTGTTGCCTGGGCGACAGAGGAAACATCGTGAAAGAAATGGTGAAAAATTTGTTATTAAAAAATGTGTTGGTCAACCAGCCTGTGCAAGAGGTTTGACACATTGATACAGTTTCTTTAAAAGGAAAGTACAGATACATGATACTATTATTATAGTATGAACATTTGCTCCTGATATTGTCAGAATTACACCTATGGTGTGCAAAGTACTGCATAAACTCATAGAGCAAAACATTCTTGCAACGCTTCGGTTTAGGCAAACCATTCAGTGTCCTAGATAATTTTTCAACATAAAAATAGCTCCCTTACTCTATATCCCACTTACACTCTTGAAAGACACAGGTCTATTAAAAGCAGGGTATGCCACTGAGGCTTAGTAAATTTGGGAGTGCATTCTAATTCAGAATTATGCTAAATTAAATGTTACTCTGGATTTATCTTTGTGTCCCTATGAATGTCAGAGTTTGTGCATACTGCACAGTGCAGTAAAGTTCACACGCAAACACATGGCCATTTGAGGGTGCACTCGATTAAACGTACATGGTCAAACGGTGTCTCAAATTGTCACCTGTAATCACATTAATCGTATGTTCATCCCTGACTGATGGCAACGTAACTCAGTCTAAATATTCACACATCTAACGGCCGATCTCTCTTACTTTTAGAAGGCACACGCAGGTTGGACATGACGACCACCATAGAGTCTGCCTGGACACGGAGGACGTAGGTGGTCACAGTCTCATAATCGAGAGAGTTAGCTGTGGAGATGATGCCTGTCCTGTTGTTCACTTGAAAATGCCCTAGA
Source organism: Lophius americanus (assembly GCA_037951165.1). NCBI lineage: Eukaryota > Metazoa > Chordata > Actinopteri > Lophiiformes > Lophiidae > Lophius > Lophius americanus. The sequence goes on along the minus strand of JBBDHG010000019.1, from coordinate 16,072,936 downwards.
AATAAACAATAATCACAGCACATGAAAGAGTAGAACAAAAAGGCAAGATTTGTGATGTAGACATTAAAATGGATGGAAGCACAGCCAGGCCGGAAATCCATTTTTCTGATCCAAGAAAAAAAAAAAACAGCTTGGCTTTGTTTGCTCTGTATGCACCACTATACATTTCTATACATACAGTTTAAGTGCTACCCTTCAGGTATAACAACTGATTTCAGTTATTCTCCTTCACAGACTCTCTCCTCTTCATCGCAATCTGACAGTTAAGTGTAGGGATCAATAGAACCTTTTACCACCTTTCATAAGTGACTAGGATCCCCGCAGGATCATGTAACTTGCATGTGCACACATTAACACTCCTCTTTTAAACCTCAGCTTAACTTGCACCTGCATAGTGTTCCATTTCTCCCATGATGCAATAATGTTTTTCTGTTTTTACCAGCAAGTGAGCATGAAAAGCAGCCTGAAGTTATATCAAAATTTGCCTTTCTACTCCTGGACAAAGACAGGAGGAAACAATACCAACAGCTGTTATGTGCATCCCACAATTTTCTGATCTGATTGCGCACAATTTGACGTTGATAAAAGCACCTGTTTTGTAGTTTTCTCCTCTGTGATGAAAAACCAGGAACAATAGTGCTTTATGCTTCCAACACTGAGCCACTGTCAGCGCGTTTCATGGAAGTGTAGAAAGACATGATTTTTTTCTTTTGCATTGAAAAGTAAAAAAAAGAAGAAGAAAACTGACAGAAGCGATTTGTAGGCCCAATTTACTGTATTGTTGGCAAACACATATGTTCTGTAGTACCTAGTTCATTTCCTGCTACGATGGAGTAGAAGATGGTTTGGTTGATTGCAGCAGCTAGTATAGTCCCCACTCGAGTGCCAAATGGAGCCAGCTCACTAACTGAAGGAAATCTGGAAACATATAAAACACAAACAGTGTTTAGATTCACTGAAGCCATATTCCAGTATCAAACACATCAATACAAATGATTAATAAAAAGTAACCATAGAAGCAAAAGTCAAATACATATGTTTGCTGTGGAATTTGTATATTTCTATGATCCTTCATATCTTGGAAGGAATGTCAGAGACATATCTTCTTTATGTACAGTTTTTATTTGCATACAATATAGTTTGGGAAAAAATATGGCGAATAAATAAATAATTCACATTTTTTAGACAAATATGAAATCACCCAGGACAGACAATAATAAAGTTGTAAAGCACAAAGTTTGGGTTTGGTCCATCAGCAATAGTAACACTGGCTTTGTTTTCTAACGTGGTAGCAAGGAGAGAGCTCAGCATTGTGGGAAAGTTTCTAATTTCTTTACTCAGCCTTTGCTTCTGCTCTTCACTACGACGGTGAACTCTGGGTAATGACAACAAGGATGAGAGTGAAGACTCCAACAGTTATGAGAAGGTTATATCCGCAGGGTGGCGTGTCTCTGTTAAGCTGATAAAGAAACCCGCTCAGTGACTATAAAGCCACCTGTTGCCTCCTTACCGCCTACTTCTCATTGGGGTGTTCAGAAATGACCAAATGAGAGTAGTCACAGGGGTAGACCCAGTCTATTATGGAAGTCCTTTTCCGCACAGTGCTGGGGTTTTCAGCATGCTGAGGTGGAAGAATTTGCAATCTGCTCTCAAAGTAGAATTTTTTTTTTTAGAAAATCACAAAAAACACTGATTTTGTGGTGGGAGTGTAAATCCACAACAGATTGTTTTACTTGCGTATTTATTCAAAAATATTGTTCTATCAGGCGGACTGAGGAATAAAGTGAGGACTATTTTATATTACAACAGATCATATGTATGAATTAGTCCGTCAGATAATTTCACGTTGCCTAGACTCTTCAGGGGAGCAACAAGATAAAGTATTACCTTAGTGATGATGAGTGCACAGTAGACACAGACACAAAGTGCACAAAGACAGTAGAGCGAGGATAGGCTAGCAATGAAGATGTGTAACTGTACAAAAAGATAAAAGGGAAAGTTCTAGATCATGATGTGAATGGCAAGGTGGTGTGAGAAATATGACCAAGGTATGGAAAGGTATAGTCTCTCTGACTTAACTTTCCTTAGAGATCCATCACATTCTTTGAGCAAGTGAGAACGAAGACCTTTTCACCTAAAATATTATGACCTTGTACCACTTAATGACTGTGCTTGAATATGATACATAAGTGGATAATCCTATCCAACAAATATATTTGCCGTTACTCTCCACAGAAATGACAGCCTCTGTAAATAGCACGAGACCCTTTTTTTGACGTGTGTGTCTATTGGTGACGGTTGTTTTAAGCAAATATATAATCAGCCTCTGACACCCTCTGCAAAACTGAGTGCTTTCTGAATCCTTTTCTCTCTTCTCTCTTAGTATGGTTTGTGCGGGTTGATACCTTTTGCGCATGTGTTTACTGCTTATGTTTCTTTTGCAGTTTTCATTCAAAATTTGACAATTATTCACAGCATGGAGAGAAATGTGTGTCAACGTTGGGGGCATTATTTGTTTCACCATAATCAGTCTGCAAATTAGTCGATGTATTGATACTTTTTTTTAGGCACAGGACGCTGTTTTGGCACTCGGAGTTATAAGCATGGACCAGCCACAATTAGATACCTGCAGTACAGATTCATGACTACGGATTATCAAATCTTTTCACATTTCTAATATTTTATTGACCCGTTTCTGGCAAATGTTAATAGAAGCATGACAAATTTTCTGAAGTGAAAGCCAACTTATGACGGTTACCTAAAGATTAATTTCTGTTTGGATTGTTGAATTACTGAGCAACTCCTTATTATGTGCTGTGACAATTTAAAAAAAGGAAGATTAAACCAATTTGCAAGGGTGACGATCAAAATTTGGAAGAACTTAAAGGGAAATGTATTATAGGATGCACACGTGCTGAAACAGTAATTCTATCCCGTTTATTGGTGAAAAAAAACACTGTGTAGCTCGGTAGACGGATGGCAGCTATAGCTGTATATGTGTTCACTTTTTTCAAAGGTTCAGAGACAAACAAAGATTTAAAGGGTATGAGCTTGACGGACAATGATAGAAAACATTCTGTCCATCTTGCAATTGCTATCTCTGGAGACAAACAACCTCCAAGGACATCTCGTGGTGAGAATTATTCCAGAAAAAAGGATCCATTTTCATGGGTATAGGATGATATAGAATGCCATTCTGCAAGATACTATTGTTGACTGTGGGCTCTGATTAAATGACTAAACATTGACATGACAAATACATTGCTGTTATTGATAATAAAAAATGACCTTGCTCAATTTCCTTCGAGGTGCCCTGCTCTGCTCTCACTGAAAAATAGTTGTCTACGTTAATTATTAATTAGGAGGCTGTAACATAAGTAGATAGCCTGTTTGTCTTAGGAACGGGTTGACAGAAACACAGGCAATCCCGGAGCTGATACATGTTAAGGAGCACAATGGGCTGGTGTGTCACTCATCAAACCACTCTAATTGTTGAAAGAACAAGTAGCTGCTTATTAAACCACTGCACCACAAGGATTTCCATCAGGGTAAAAAATTTGAACTTAAATTTGGATTTGGGAGATTCCTCTTGGGCCAGCATAATAGCTTAGAGTGTTTCCTAACGAAGTTAAGTTCTTGGTCAAATACTCCTAGGGTCTGTCTGTTAGGAGATTGCATAGTCTCCTTATGTTTGTAGGTTGGCCCTTTGACAAAGTGGTGACTTTGCAGGTGGTACCAGACCTCTAGACCTTTAACAACCCTGCATTGGATGGTTAGATGGATGTTTTCTTAATTCAGTCCATATTTTATGGATTTATATCCGTATTTGTATATGTTATTCTGTATTTGTATTTGTATTTGTATGAATTCTAGAGTGTCTGGTGACGGTCTGCCTACCTGTTGCTGCAAGTGTACCATCACCCGGAGAATTCTCTATCTGTTTGTTTCATCGTTTATGTCCTTTTCTGTTTGTCCATCGTTGATGTCAGTTTCTTTATCCATCTTGTTCATCACTGCCCCCGTGACACTTTCACCAAAAGCCGTTGTTGATCACTATCTGTGTTTGATAGCTTTTTTCTCGGTATCATTTCCATGAAAATAATGGATACTAACGTCCTCTGTGCGTCTCGTCCATGGCTAACGGCTAATAACGGGCTACTCTCCACGACTGGCATGATGATAAATTATTCCGTCACCCAACTGATGAAATTCAACAACTACAGCACTCCGTTGTGTATATCGGTTATTAAACAACTTGGACTCCTTTGCCGGCCCAGTTACGTTCACAGAAGTTGCCGTTCTAAGTTTGTTTACTCCCGCTCCTATAACTCCATTCCGTCCTTTTGGTCTGACATTCGCACCGTCGCGTCAGACCGTCATCAGAATGCTGTCTCTCTTCCTATTAGTGGCACTGGAGTTTCCTCCATAAAGTTACCCACTGTGCGGGTTAGAAGACGTGGAGTTGATTTCAATCTTCTTCGGCCAATACAGAGACTCACTGTTCCATCTAGTATTAAAATTGAACTCTTTAATACACAATCTCTCACAAACAAATCATGCCTCACACATGACCACCATTTGGAGAAGTGTCTGGACGTGATGTGCCTTACAGAAACCTGGCAACAACCAGATGATTTTTCTGTCCTGAATGAGAACTGTCCCGCCGGTTACTATTACCTCCAGAAAGCCCGCAGCACTGGTCATGGTGGTGGTCTGTCTGTCATCTACCGCAGTGATTTGGACTTGTCTCGACAGCCGTTGCCAGAGATCTCTTCTTTTGAATGTCTGGCATTTAATTGTAAACCCCCTTTCTCCATGACCATATTTCTAATCTATCGACCACCCAAACCAAACCCAGCCTTCAACTCTGAGATGTACAACCTTTTGTCGACATTTTGCACAACCTCTGTCAATATTATAGTACTTGGAGATATGAACATTCATGTCAACTCCCCTGCATGTCGTTTTGCATCCAAATTTCTCCAACTACTGGATTGTTTTAATCTCAGGCAACTTGTCGACACCATGGGGAACACTCTGGATCTAGTCATCACTGACTCTGCTCCTCTCAGCAATCTTCTTGTGTACGATCTGGGTGTGTCCGACCACAAGGCCGTCTCCATGGAATTGCCACTTGTGTTCCCCATCACCAAGCCCAAACGTCAAATCTACTTCAGGAATTTGAAAAACGTCAACCCAGAAACAATGACAGTCGACCTCGCATCTTCTTTCTGTAAACTTTGTATAAGCCAATGACTCAGTAGATTTCTACAATAACTCCTTGAGTAGCATCCTGGATCGTCACGCCCCTTTAAAAACTAGAATAGTCACCTTCTCCCTCTCAGCTACCTGGTTCATTAGCGAGCTATGGAAAATGAAGGCAGCTGGGCGTGTCCTTGAGCGGCGTTACAAGGCTTCAGGTCTCACTGTTCACAACACTGGAACACCAAAAGGTCTACTCAAAGTCGCTTGGAGAGGCTCGGTCACGGTTCTACTCGAACATTATCAAAACCAGTCCTGGAAATTCTAAGCAGCTCTTTTCCACTATCAATCATCTTCTTAAACCACAAACTCCCCCACTTACCGAAATTACAGAAGAGCACTGTAATCATTTCATGGCTTTCTTCAAATCTAAAATTGACTCAATCCGTTCTGTCCTTTCTGGTTCCTCCACTCTACCTATCCAGTCTGCTTACTCACAGTTTGAGATCTTCCAGCCTCTAAAGTGCTTCACAGAAATCTCACAGCAAGAGGTTGAGTTTATTATCAGGACAATGAAACCCTCCACCTGCGCCCTGGACCCCTTTCCTACAGCCCTAGTGAAAACTAACATCTCTTCCATCAGTCCCCTGATCACCGCTGTAATAAACTAATCCCCCCAAGCCGGCTTTGTTCCATCTGCCCTAAAATCCGCCATAATCAGACCACTCCTCAAAAAACCTATTCTCGATCCAGAAGTTTTTGCTAATTACAGGCACATTTCCAAACTCCCATTCCTCTCCAAAGTACCGGAAGAAGTAGTCGCTGCCCACCTCCAGGACCACCTCAAATACAACAACCTCTTTGAAACCTTTCAGTCTGGTTTCCGCTCCGCCTACAACACAGAAACAGCTCTGCTTAGAGTCACAAATGACCTACTGATGTATGCAGAGGCTGTTTCACCTTTCCTACTTATTCTCCTTGATTTGTCTGCACTCACCAGTGTATCCATGCACCCCCCACCTAAATGAACTACTCACCCCACTGACCTCAACACGATCCCTCCGCTCTACCCACTCATACCGCCTCCTCCTTCCCCAGACTAAGCTCAGCACCATGGGTGACCGAGTCTTCTGTTCTGCTGCCCCTCGTCTATGGAATGCCCTACCTGACCATCTGAGGGCTCCACAGACGACTAACACATTTAAAAAAGGACTTAAAACTTTCCTCTTTAGCGGAACCTAAAATTTTAATTAACATTGCTGCTTTTTGGTCATGTTTTTATATAATTATTATTTTATTTTTTATTGATGCTTTTATCTGCTTTTACTTTGTGGCACTTTGAGATTTGATCCAAATATAAAGTACGTTATAAATTAAATGTATTATTATTATTATTATTATTATATACAGAAAAATGTGTCTGCCAATTACTGCAAGAGCCGAGTAGAACAAGCGTCATGTGCCACATTCATGATCTCGCTGTTTTCTACCAGACATTTTCATTAGAAACACTGCACACTGAAATGCAAAAAGGAATATGGGCCACAGTGCAGATCGGGCATAGAAATGGTCTTAACATGGTGAATGTTAACCTGTCATGTTACCTTGCACTTGTTCTGTGTTCTTTTCTCTCAACTCCCCTTCGTCCTACCCTTGTCTCTGTGTGTAAGGGTGTCTGGGCATGGTGTACTCCGTTGGCGCACTTTGGCAGCTTCCCACACCTGTCTTCAATTTTCAGTCAAGCCCTGCACTATCTTACCCAGGTCTCAGCCTCGGCTATCCACCAGATTGTTCATTTCAAGTAGTAGTTCAGGTATCAAGTATTCAATCAAGTATTATTCAAGTGTGTGTTTTTTCTCCTCACACTCATTGGGTTTCTTTCCTCATGCCTCTAATCCTGCCCCACTTGACTCCGCCACCTCAGCCTGTTGTCACTGGTAGTCTCTGCCAAATGTCATGATCTCAGATTAACTTTATTCCTCCTGCAACCATCACCTACCTCTCCCTACATTTAACTTTTAAACCTTCTCTCCCTTTCGGGTCCAGAAACTATACTCACATATTTCCAAGCCTTTCACAAGACCAAAACTGTGTTTCCATTGGTACGGATCCGTTCTCATCATTCTAGGAGACATTAGTTCCTTAGTCCCTGTCCCTGATTTGGTTTCAAAATACGTTTTGTGGGATTGGACGTGGTGGTTGTTTTGGTGGAAAAATGCGACCGATTGAAAAAATAGATTTTTCTTCTTTTCCTGCCCTCTTAAGCATGTCTCAAATTACCTTGTCTTGTATGTCCCAGGAGTTTGTATAGTCCGTACATACATTAGCTTGATTTGTTAGGTAGTCCATGTAAGCTAGTTAAACAAATTTGGTTATATGAAAACCAGTGGTAAGCTGGACACATTTGGAGACGCATCATAGACACAGGTGTAACGGAGTTGTGTCTCGCTGTCCACTTGTGATCCGATCGCCGAAAATGTATTTTAAAACTAAGTCTAAAAAGGGGCTTAGAAACTCCCCCATTCGCAAAATTATCATCCTAACAGTAACCATCGCCTTAATATAGCTTTAATCCATTTGTGACTACATTTTAAGTTATTGCCAATAAAGGGAGCTCCATTTGGTCACTGCATTTTGTCCTCATAAGTCAGAAGGACACACACAAAGACATGCACACATAAACATCACAGACACGGGCACACACACACACAAACTCTTACACTCACAAGACACACAGCCAGAAAGCAACACAAACACAAACTCACAGACACACAAACACTGACAAACACACACCTGCACAATGCCTCACACTGAATGACATGTTTTTAACGTAGATTTAATGCAAATCTATTGATAATTCAAATACCATGCACATCATTACATTGCTGTAGCAGGCTTGAACTGATGTCAACCACTGACAATAATTTGTGCAACAACTAACTAAACAAATGTAGCTGTGAAAACTACTCAAGAGCATTCCATTTTCTAACTACTTTTATTTGATACGGAAATAGTACTGTAATTATTTCCACCATTAACACATTTCTATGAGTAAAGGTAATGAGGTGAACATTGTGAAAGTAATGAAATAACCTTCTACATATTGTATCAACAGTTCACTATAATACTAGAGACAAATGTCAAAAAGTAATTATAAGGAGTTGTGTATCTCATGTATCTCCTCTCTGCGCTGACGCAAACCAGCGCTTGGTATTGAGCTGCTTGCCAAAGTTGGCAAGCAGCTCAATACCAAGCGCTGGCACAACAGGGCAGGGTACAGATGCTTAGGTGTGTGTCAGCACACGCAGAAGGTCTTAGAAAGGAGCGGACATTGAATAGATTTTGGTTAGCTCAGGTTAAGCTCCTCTTTGTTGAAGAATTTTTTCACTTTATATTAGAATAGAACAATAGAATGTTCTTTCCAATAATATGTATCTGCTCAGAATGAGACAAAAATTATTGTTAGGTCTTAGTTTTGTTTTGAGGGCCATAATTGAAACATGGAAATAATTGTTCTGAGTAAATCACATTTAAGGTTGTTAGCACTTATCTATTCGTTGGTTTTCTACTATGAAAAAAAAAACATATTTGAATTTAAAACCTCACAAAACCAAATAGTGATACATTAGTTTATTATTGATCAATTAATTACAAACCATATAATTAATTTATAATAATTATTTATTATAATTGAAATAATAATAATTTTTTATCACCTCACAGCTCTTTTATATCAATTAGGGGGTATCAGGCAAGATCCATTTGAAAAGTGTTAATGCTTACGAAACCAGTGTTAGAAAAAATAAGATGTATTGAACCGTCACAACTGCAGACAATTTTCCATTCATGAATCACATCTGGAAACTTCTGCGTCAGAATCAGACTTATATCCGACCCTTTACACATCCCCATTTACTTATAAATGGTCAATGAAACGTACCTTATGAATGTTGATTTAGAAAAATGAGCCTGCCGACCGATATCTCCTTACCTGGAATCATTGCTACAGCTGTGAGGAAATCAGGAAAAGAGTGCTTTTTTTTTTTTTTTACTAGTGAAATAATTATTTTATTTAATCAAATTATATAAAAATGTAATACAATGTATATTTAAACATTACACCGACTTTATTTTTTGCACAGTAAACCTAAGTAAGAATGCTGAATATATGATGTCAGGCACCTAATGGGAAAGCGTACTTAATTTTGATGTACTCTATATAATAATAATTTTTTTTAAATTATAATAATAGAGGCTTTCTATTATATTCTGTTAATTTATATTCTATTAAGTTATGGCTGACAAATCATTTTTTGAGTAAGTGTTTTTTGGAATTTCTAAACTTTTTACTTTATTAAATACATTCGACTTTAAAGATTGTTTTTGCATTTTTGCATCGTTTCATGTTAAATTTTGTTTGAAGACCCGACACAGTTTAGTTTGAGATAAACACACAAACTAGGGGGAAGTCCAAGAATGTTCTCAGCGCTGTGTGAGCATGTAGGCGTATGTATATGAAAAGACAAAAGCTGATCCTTAGAGAGACAGATATGCAGTAGGCACATTGATCGCTTTGATGGAATAGCCACACTCACTTATGAGAGGGCAGATATACTAAGGATACCAATCAAGGCAAATACATTGTGCATTCAAAAGTGAACTTAACAAAGTCAAACAGTCAATTATGGATAATACGACTCTGTGTGCTGGGCCCGAGCCTTTACTCAACTTTTCATATTCAGATGGGGAAAAATCCCGTCCAGGCTGAGAGAAAGAGCAATAAAGAGAAGGGGAAGATGATGACTTGTCTACATACGGCAGCAAAGAATCCTGCTGTCAACATGAGAGGTTGACTGGAACACCACTGAAAGGTGTGGGCGGCACACAGGTGTAAGCGAGAACTCTGCCTCAGGGCCAATGGCGAAGTGATGGTTATGAGACAAGGCAGAGGCGTATAAACCTTGTCATACGCCACAGGGGCCGCTTTTCACTGGGCCAACTCTCTGATTACTTCCCCGTCCTCTTATGCTCCTGCATCGCATCAAGTGACAAAACATGAAGTGAACGGACACCGCAGGAGACACAGGAAGTGACCTCTCCGGGTTCAGAGCTGTGCCTCTCCGGTGACTGTGGAAATGCATTGCTTTATCCTTTATTAAAGGCTGAGAAGGCAAACTACAGCCTGTATCGCACACACGAAATATTCGCTGCCATAAGTTATTACTTTCAAAACTGCAGCACACTTCTCTCTGACCAACTCTGCATTTTATTCACTCACTAATCTGATGACTGGTACGATGGAAATGTGCTCTGCTGCTGTAACATTGCAATTTCCCCATTGTGGGACTAATAAAGGCTATCTTTATCTTTATCTTTTTATCTTTGCCAGTTAGCTGTTATCCCTGATGCTCACTTGTTTTCTTCCTATCTGGAAACGAATAGTCAAAGTGACAAACATAAAGACTGCTGTTTGGTGATGCATTACAGCTGCTCAACAAACAAAGGCACGTATAAAAGAATAGCACTGCTGTGAAGGAAAAGCTTGCATTCTCAATCAAATACACAGCTATAAGTGGACTTGACAGGGGAGGAAGAGTCAGCTCAGTGTCACGGCAGGATTTACACTGGAAATACCCTTTGAAGCACACTCTTATGTGTTTTCAAATTTCATTAGTCCATCCAGAATCAAAAAATTAAATTACTGTTTGAAAACATAATTATTGCATTTCATTATAATTTCAGATCTACAAACTGGAAAAAAAGTTTGGTAAATAATCTAACCCTGCATCACGTGTACAGTTTCTGTAATGTACAATCTACAAGTTTGTGCTTTTTACAAACTAAATGTACTCATCATTAAGATTAAGTGTATGTTTTTTTTTATTAAAATGAATTCCACACAAGATAAATATTGAACAATCTCTCATTTCATGCAATAATATTGGCGCTATAGTGTAATGCTGTTAAATTAATATTGGAAATTGAAGATTGTAGGTTTTCATCTACTTTTCAAGGTTATTTTACTTGGATGAAATGCTTGGGAGTTGTGCAACAAAAAAAAACAAAAAATGTTTGTGCGACCAATTTAAGCTTTTAATAGGTACAAGGGAATATATAAGAATTGAATGAGGAGTTGCTGCTGCTAAATAAAGGTTAATGAGTAAAGCCTAGATTTAACAGAGCAGAAAAGGATTATGATGATAAACTGTTCTGCAATTGGCTTTTGTTGGCCCAAAACAGCTGTTACTCTGCTTGGATCCGTTGGAGAATATGCCTTGCTTGCATTTTTTTCTGATAAAAGGCAGAGGGTTGAAGGGGCATCTGCCATGATGTATGAATTAACTGCACTCCCGTCTAGTCTTTTTGGTGTTATATGGTGGAAAATTGTAACTTGGGTACTAAAGAAATGGCCTAAAATCATGAAATAAATTCCTATTTAACATACACTTTCATTTTTACTCTGTGGAAATCTGTACAATTACATGTCGCATGTCTGGTCCAACCAGTTCCACTGAATAGAAATCTTTAATGCTAAATGTTTTCAAATTCACATATTAAAATAATACATATATATATATTGCTGTATACATGCTAAAGGAAGTATGGGTAAGAAAATGGGATTACTTTTTGGAATGACTATAATGGCTATATCAATACAAAGGTAATGACTATGTCGTAAAGGATATGACGCAACTTACTCATCCTGCATGTATTTATGGAAAAAATGTTGAATATTTTATACTTGCATTTTATGTAAGTATAAGTTTGTGATTCAAGCTTTCCAGTAATCCATAAATTATGCTAAATATTAAAGCCCTGCGGCTTCAGGAAATAACATTAGCCCAAGCTATTATTACACATGTATCTATACCAATTGCAGATTCTTCAAAATCTTTAAACTTCCACTATCCACCAAATACCTTCTCAATTATAAACCTAATTCAACCCTAGCAGATATTGGCTCTGAATATCTATGAGCTGCTGACTCAGAGTTGCTAGAGGTTTTAGCAATAAAATCTCTTGTGTTATTAACATCTCGGCATCCAACACATCAGACACAAATTAATACCCAAAAAAAGGATTCACATTAAACTATCGCATTCAGAAAGAGAAAAAAAATGTTTACAAACCCTCGCCGGATCATGTTCCTCCCTGAGCTATTCCTGTGATCACTTATCTTGCCACCGCAGACCCTGTGTTTCTCTTATATGCACAGCGAGGCACACAATACAGGAACAGCTTCAATCATAAATATTCTTGGTGTGGGGGTGGGCGACTTGGGTAAGATTGAAAACATTAGCAATGCCGGAGAAATAAGATTTACAATGCTGCCAGACAATAGTGGCACCCTGTACCAGCTTAGCAATGTTTGCCCCCAGGACTTTACTTCACAAATTATCCACTTGGTCAATTAGAGAGCATGGGGAGAGCTGGCTAGTGAGTGGTTGGATGCTGTTTGAAAAAGGGAATCGAAACTGGGCCAGCCATTGAAGCTAGTAATGTGATATCATGTATTAACATGTAGGTACTGATTCCCCATTTCACACTTTATGATATAATCCTACCACAATTATAGAAACCTTTGCCCTATGATTCCATTGACATGCCAAGTTCACCTCAAATGGGGAGGACGATAGAGAAGCCAATTCTCACAAGCGGCAGGTATTTATAGCATCCACTTAGTTTATGAAGAGAAGGTGGTGTGAGAACTACAATACTGTGAACTGCCAACATAACAACATAAAGTATATTCCACCTTATTTCTTGTGAGACATGCTTATAGGTACCTTTTTGTTTCTCCAGGCAGTTCAACAATACTGAATGCCAAGTCAAAAAAAGTCCTCAGACATAATTGTTATCTGGATGTGGATGTTGGGAATTAATTTTTCCACTGTGTGTCTTCTGAAAGCTCACATATCAAAACAAACCGCATCACACCGTACCCGGTGGGGGTACGGTAGCTCTGCGACTGGTCCAAGGTACCGCCACTTTACGCAAAATATGTATCACTACAATTATCAAGAATTTCCCTTGGAAGGCATATTTGACAAGTTAATTAATAACCAATAGAGTGTCGTGGTATAGCTCAATGTTAAAGAATAACCTTACAGCATATGAGGCATAACAGTCTTCATGTGCGCTCAAACACACAGATATCTGGAACTGTCCTTCAGTACCTGGCATTATACAAAGTTCTTTATAAATTAAATGTATTATTATTATTATTATTACATATTATACTGAAAGGTTTTCACTACATATTATTGTGAAATTCATTCACAGACCTGGGCATTAAAAAACACATAATTAAGATGTGACCTTATGATTCTTCTCTGATAACACATTAACACAACATTAGCTGCATAGTTTGTGTTTATCTCCTTAAAAACTAAACTTTCATTTGACCTTTACTTGTTAAATACATTCAGTACGAGGGTTTAGCAATTTGTGCGACAATAGCTCTTTTGTGGCACCGTACAACATAGGCTAGCCTTGGCTCATCTAGCAGATGACCGTCACCAGTTCACCAGTTAGCCTTCTTTAGACTGCTTTGTAAGATCCTAACCACTGCAGACAAGAAACAACAAACAAGTTCTGCAGTTCCGCCCTACAACTCCCCATCACTGCCTAGTCCTTGCACATCCATCAGCTTAATCATTCACCAGCCAAAGCAGAGCCATCGGCCACCACCACCAGTATCCAGAGTCCAAACACTTTCTAACAGATGAATTATCATACATCAATCAATCAATCATCAGTCAATCTTTATTTATATAGCGCCATTTCACAACAACAGTTGTCTCCAGGTGCTTTCCAGAAAGAGCAGGTCTAGACCAAACTTTTTATATAATACATTATCTATTGTAATAATAACAACTAGATAGTAATAATCTTTCTTCATTTTCGGTCTGATTGAAATACTTTATTGATCCCTAGGGGCAGAATCCTTGCTCTATTAAAATCAGGGAAATGAATTTGCATGTCAGAAAAGCAAAAAAATGCTAAGAGCAAGTATGTCAAATGAAAATCGCATTTTTCGAACATTTCAATTGTTACACAACATTTCATACAAAAATGTCGTTTTAACTCTCAATAATAAAGGACAATCTTACAGCTGACCACCTGAATTAAAATAAAATTAATAATAAAATTTTCATTTCATTCACAATTCACTATTTTTTTCCCACTTTTTTCTATTGATAATTTTTGGAAAGTTAGTTTAATAATAGATTGTATTACTATTCTTCTCTTGCTTTCAGCATTGACCTTTTGTTGATATTTGGGTTGTGCACAACATCTCTGACTCAGGCGTCTCTTAAGACAGCCAAGTGATGCCTGCCTTCTTAGCAGAAATAAGTCAAAGGTCAGTGCGCTCAGGGTGTTTAGTAGTTCAATGCTCAGGGCAGCAGATTTGAACCTGGGACAGAAAATCAATCATGCCCTTCACAGGTATGAAAGCACTCCACTTATTCTGGCTGTGATTCATAGGAGAGCAGAATGGAGTGAAACAAGTAACAATATGGATAGAAAGACATGGCAGATTGAGGTATGCTTGCAGTTCATCTGGTGATAGTATGGGGGGAGCACACTGAAGGGTTTACAGCTGCCTATTAACACGGATGAGTCAGCCCAAAAGCACCTGAGTACTTCTTAGTAATTCTCTAAAAGTGATAGAGGAAACATGACTGACCTGTTGTCTTCCCTTCGTTCCCTATGAAATGAACAGAAAGTATGATGGAAAACATTTAATAGTTTGACATTATTATTAGTTTCCTGCTTTTATGAGTAGTGGCTACTGTTTGCGGTGTCTAGTGCAGCTAATGTTGAGATCTATGTCTAATTTAAGCATTGTGCAGGCGTTTGTGAGTCATGCCACTGAAAACTAATCATCCCTGTGGTAAAAAATTTTGCTAAAGATAATTAACACTGGTGGTCTGCACGGGTCTGCAAATATCAAAGATCTCTAGAAAAAAATAAATACGAACATATGTTACCCCACGATTGTACCTTCACATATGCACTTTAAACACAGATTGCACAATAAACAATTTTTTTCAAATGTTCCATTCATATTAGATTTGGTTAAGCTAGTTGCTAACATTATGACTACCTCAGCTGGCACCTCTGACATGGAACCTAAATGAGTGCTCTTCTCAGGACTTCCACGGTGGATGTCAATGAGACAGGTATGGCAAAACGTCTGCTTTACAGACATCACTAATACAGAAATCTGTTGTGAAGAGTATGAATAACACAGTGACATTCCTTCCAAAATTTCATATCTGCCAGTAACTAAAAACATCAGATTTTGAATATGTTGGAAAGATACAACTATTATGGAAAAAGTTGATGTACAGTTGGTACACAAACAAGCTAAAACCTCTCTGTTATAGTGAACTGTATGCTAATTCAAATATTTAAATATGGTAATGCAAACCGAAATAATAATAAAAAAAAAAAACTTCAGTCAAAAGAGACTTATATAGCTGCAGTAATAAACAAGTTATGGTAATTTCATAACTGTGAACACAACCCTTGCTCCAGTCATGAGTTTTTTATACAGAGAAGTACACAAGCACAAAGTGTGAAAATTTGAGGACATAATCACACGCGCACACAGAAATAAATTTCAGCTCCTAACTGAGAAGAAAAGGAGGAGCTGCTGGCCGTACAGCAAGAGAAGAGGACATGAGAAAAACTGAATGAAAGAGAGAGCGAGAGAGCAAGAGTGAGAGTAGCTGAGAGAGAGTAGCTGTGCGGAAAACCTCAAGGGGATTTGGGGGTCTGGGGAGAGGAGGGAAAAGAGAAGAAAATGACATACTCAGCGGTGGTAAAGCATAAGTCTCATGTGATTTAGAGATGAGCTAGAGGTGGAAATGCTGTGGTGGAGATAAGCGGTATGGAGAACTCTTCAGACCGCAGGTTTGTAACATTGGACCAGATACCTAACTGCAGTAGAAGAGAAGGGACTTACATAGCAGAACCATGTTAAATAGTGGTTTGCAACGTTTGTTCTACAGCCACACACAGCCTATTCAAGGCGGTGCACCTTTATTCCAACCATACCTTTCGTATACAAGCAATGGAGGGAATGGGAGTGTGAACAGTTTTCGTCCGTCCGTGGTAGTAGAGATAGTAACAGAGATGTATCGGATATCTGTATAAATGCAAGGCTTTCCGCCTTTCTGACAGGACAGGGGTGTGACGTTTTGATTACGTATTGTGTGTGTGGCTCACAATGTCTAGAAATTTGGGAATCAGCAGGAGGTCTAACAGTTTCTTAACTTCCAAGCAGAGGATGACATCAAGCTCCAAATAATCTCTAAGATACATTTTTGTTTTGCTGCTTTTGAATTAATAGATTAAAAAAAAACATTTAGAAAAACAAAAAAAACCCCAGAATGACATAAATTCATGTGGAAAAAAGAAAAAGGCAATACTTTTTAATCGCATGATAGTAGCAATGCCAGAGATTGTTTTTCTCTGTATAGCTCTCACGATGAATCTGCACATGTATTCTTTGTCATGAATTTACATATGTGGTAGATTCCTTTTTTTATTAAACAGGAGACAGAAAGAAAGAAATATATTCTGAGGATAAAAAGCGATATTCAATCAATAATAGAAACATGATGATATGGATGAAGATGATGATGACACAGCCTAATTGTAACTTAGCAAAACCATCGTGGAAGACGGAATCAGAATGAAAAGCCTTCTGGATGAGAGGTAAAATATCTTCAACTTAAAGAAAAAGTCCAGTTGCATCAGATTTAACTTTCAAGGATCCCCATGACCTGGATGAATGATAATCTATACAAACATACTCTGCAGAGTTCTTTTTACTTAAACAGATGGCAACATCTGTGAGATATAATTAGATGTGATTTTGATCAACAGACTTTATAGGAGCAGGTTTGAGTTGCGTTATTGAAATAAATGTGGTTACTTGGAAGGCTTTGATTTGAGCAAGTTTTGGAAAGCTGCAATTGTATATATTTTTTTATAGTTTTCAAGAGGCTTTTAATTTTAATAGAATGATATTTCTCAAGCAATGCTCAATCTGTCCCGGACAGGCCCTGTACGGTACAGCAACATGGTTCGTTAGAAGATTATATATGAAGTTTTAAAGTTACCGTTACAATTGAGTTGTCTACTTGTTGTCAGGTGAATCAGCAAGCTAAGATTATATCTGAGTTTGATTTGTTTTGGTATTAACACAGAATAAAATACTTATTACAAGATATACATTATTTTGGATTGGCTGATCAAAAATACCTTTTGGAATTCAAAACATGACATTTGTATTCTTATAGACACAACAGACAGTGTTTTGCTCAAACCCTGAAACTGGCAATATGCCGCTACAGTAGCAACCACAGCATGAGCCATTTATTTGAGCCAACAATTACTTTGAGCCTCTCATTTCCCTCTGATAGATGCAAGGGACCAACCATAAAGCAGGAGCAGAAATCATTATGTCAGCCAAAGCCCTGCAGAGTTGTTTAATTGTGTTCTCTGGAGCAGTAGGCATAGCTTACCTGATTGCTGTTGTAACTAACTGCCTTCAAAGAAACACACAAGATATTCTGTGGACATTTGGAGAGTGATTTGTGTCTAGATGGTTCCTTAGGGAGAGACGAGGAACGAGGAGATAGACCCTCGCAGAGGAAGCAGATTGGATTCTGTTGGAGAGCACCTTGTCAGGCAAAAGCGACTTCAGCACCTGGCTAATGCTTCCATGGCTCACAATTAACAGCAGGCCTAACACTGGATATGGTCTGCATTATGATGCTCTATAGGGGTATGTGCCCACGGGTCTGACCTTCCGCATTTAGGCCTCGGACCGAGCACTCACCAAAAAGCATTAATCAATGTCCGTTCAGTGACATTGCTGCTGTCTGTCTACTAATTATTGACACACACACACGCACGCACGCACGCACGCACACACACACACACACACACACACACACACACACACACACACACACACACACACACACACACACACACACACACACACACACACACACACACACACACACACACACACACACACACACACACACACACACACACACACACACACACACACACATACCTCAAATAAGATGTCAAATGGGCAGGAATGCTTCCAGTCTAATTAAAATAGAAATATCAAATTCTGGAGTAGAGGATACTCGACCAAGACTCCTTACTTGAACTGATATACAAGACAGTAAATCAATCCACTTCAGACAAACTTTACATTAAGCTCCAAGTGAATGTCCTGAGCCAGCCAGTTTACAACCAGGTTTTCTACTGCATACTAGGCACGTTTTATCAAAAAGGGATTCTGGCGAATCATAGTTGAAAGTTGAGTCTCACTCCTAGGTTATCATATACACAGCTTTAGATTTGTGACTAACCAAAAGCCATGCCAAGGCATGTCCTGGACAGTAAACAACCAAAAAATAGGATACTGTCACCATTGAGATTGTTCATGTCTTTACAATTTTTCTCTCTCTATCAGGTTGTTGCAAAAAGCATAGCTTTAGCCTTTGCAGCTGAAACATGGATCCAGTCACCAGAGATCAGATTGTAGTTCAGCTACTTTGTCATGAAGTTTTGTGTACATTGGACACCGTAGCACGGGGGAAATGCTTTTGTGGAGCCAGAGTGCATCTGTTTTGGGTTTTTCTTTTCGTTGACATCAACAACTGTTGATGTCAACATTGGGCACTTAGTTTTCTTTTGCAATTTTAACATGACTTGTTTTCATTAAGCATCATCTTCACTGGAGCTAAAATTCCTCCAAACGTATGTGTCTTCAAACTTCTGTTTGAGTTGATCCTGTCCAGGATCGCGGGGGCCGACCCTTAAGACTGAATATGATGTGTTCAAGGACAGTTTGTGAAGGCACACACAAGTGGAAGTATTAATGAAATAAATTGACATGATTACTTTTATTATAGGTTCTGAACATTCGTAAATATGTCCTAATTTACTCCTTGAATGCTTCACAGTCCTGAATCCTGTAGACACTCATAGTCTTGTGCTATTCACTGATCAATACATACAAAGATTTCTTTGATTTTTGTTTTCAAAGCAGAGACAGCTGCTCTTTTAATGCCTTTTTTTGAAATTGAATTGATGACTAAGTAAGCTCTGAGTCATTAAGGATCAGTACAGACAAATTCACCCTAGCCCAGGTCCAGTAAAGTGTATCGCACACTTGGCACAGAGCGTTCTCAGATTATCCTCCCTGATCCCGCATCTCCCTCCGCCACTTTAACAATCTAAACACTTAATCTTGTCAAAAGTGACATTTAATAAACTCAGAGAAAAGCCCTGCTTAGCCTGCATAGAAAAACAAATGTGGTTTACAGCAGCGATGATCTGTGGCATCTATCCTGAAGCTCAAATGCGTAATCACACTCGAAGCCCGTTAATCATGTTATGCACAGAAAAAAGAGCAATGTAAGTACAGAGACACAGAATCAAAACTAGCATTGAGAGCAAAATAATGAACAGCTAGTTATGGTAATTACACGATAATAAATGCCTGAGGATTGTTGACATCAGGGTTGTGTGTAGTAGTTCAAAATGGAAAACATACTTCACAAAGTGTTTAAATATTAATCAAAGTATTAAAAATATCTGGATGGGAGATAGGACCACAGAAGAAAATTAAAGTTATGGTGTTCTTAAATAGTGATTGTTTCGGCAGCTACTGTTTTATGCAAATACTGTTGTTAGTTTTTATCATGTAGAATCTGTTTTAATGAAATCAACCTTTTGTCAAATCTTGGGAATTTTTTTTATCTATTATAGTCAAACAAATGTATTTTGGTTTACATTTGGTCAACGCAAATTATTACCTTCGCCAAGGTAAGGTTTATGTTTTCACTCACGTTTGTTTGTCTGGCTGACTGTCTGCAAACAACATTAAGAAAAAACTTATGGAGGGATTTTTGCATGACATTATTCTTTTGCTACATTTAAAAATAATAAAATGAGCTGTTTGGAGTAATGACCATTATTTATTGTTATTTATTTATTTATTAGTTTCCATTGTTATTAAAGCCATTGTTCCTTTGATGTTCCTTTTGGGGGTATCGAGCTGAGGGGGTAGGAACGAAACAGGAAATAATGTAACAAGGCTGTTTACTGGAGAAGAACAGCAAATGACAAAAGACTTGTCATAAACAGTAAACCCTTTTATGGTTCTATACTATACGGATTGATACTCAGAGAATTTGTCGGAGTTGTCGGTAGATTTAGAGGCTGGCAAAAACTCAGACATTAATGGATAAATCCGCATACATTTTTCCTAAACCTTGGGTACCGTTACTCCTTGTTCCTGGGATGTTTTATCATAGAGAGGAACAGGAAATGATGCAACAATGTCTATTGAAGAGTAGGTTCAGAGGTAGGTTGTGGCTCTTGGCGTAGGTTTTGCACTCTCAAATTGCTTTTTTATTTCAGTCAATCTAGTGCAAACACCCGCTAGCGGGGAGCACCCGCTATCCTGAGGGAAAAGTTGGAGTGACTCAGCATGTTAATGGTTCAACTAGATGTTTGCTTTGCACCAAGGTCGGACAATGTATTTGTGTATCAGGACCGCTGCGGGCCCCTCCAGGGTTTCCTCTGGCCTTGTCCTACACTGTCATAGCATCTTTCAGGTCCTGTTGCACTCACTCACGCTCCTCGTCCCAGACAAAGGGACTAGATGAGTTGATAGACATCTTTGACTTTTTACATCCTTAAGTCATGGAAAAGACAATTATGTATACATTTGCATCATAGTTTTTATCAAACAAATTCTACTATTCTTAAGATACACTGTTCATTTCCCTCCATTTTTTTCAGTGCATATCACTGTCTTTGATGTCTGAATTTAAACGCAGAGACATACCTGTACTCTTCCTGAGTGAAGATTGGGATGCGTGAAGGCTGAAGGACAGTAATCTCCACCAAAGTGCTGTTGGACTTTACCGGCTCTCCATCATCATAGGCTATCACAAACAACTGTGGTGGGCAAGGGAATACATACATAAGCAACACTCATATGCAAGCACAAAAGGTTTACATTTTGTTATTCAACAAACTCCACAAAAAAGAAGTCCCTTTTTGACATTGTCTGGCATTCTAACAAAGACAGGTTAGCAGGAAGAGAATCTGTGAGCACTTTGCAAATCTCCCAGAGTGAATGTATTGATCTTCAATCAGAGACTGTGGTGAATGAAGCCTGGGGGCAAAGGGGGGTAGTCGGGCAGCAGAGGAGGAGAGAAAGGCAGGAACACATAATTACAGGCAATTTTCAAGAAATAGTGAAGGACAAACGGAGTAGAAAAAAGATTCTGATAACGATGAAACGCCAAAATGGAAGTCTAATAGGCAAATGTTGTCACAGCCTGTTAACCCACTCCACCTGATCGACCACTCACAAGTAAAGATATACATTTAGAAGGTTACCTTTACTTTGCCAAACTCCTTCAGTAGAGTATCTGGGAGTGAATTTTTTCAATCAGTAAGAAATTCAATATCACTGACCAAAGAACCAAGAAATAGCAAAGACACTGTCACTCAGACAATTCAGGAAACAAAGTAATAATGCCCATTAACTGCTATTTTATTCTCAAAAGTCCATATGCACTTTCACTGCAGCAGATATAGTCAATCTTGAGGCACAGCAACAATCAGAAGTAGCGGGTGTCTTTGCAGAAGATAAGAAAAGATAAGAAAAGATAAGAAAAGATAATGTAAGGTAAGATAAGGTAAGATAAGATAAGATAAGATAAGACATACCCTTATCAGTCCCACAATGGGGAATTCATAATATTATATATGGATTTAAGAATATTGTCTTATCATCAATATCATTATTGACCTCTATGGAATTATCATCAATCGTTATTACAATGGCAGCCATGCTAACGTCATTGTCATTTACTCAACAAATATTGAAGGCCAATTGAACTGCACACGGAAGGACACACGATGACACTACCCTTTCATTAAAAGTGTAACATCTGCCTTTTTATTTAAATCTAACAAAATTAGTTTTGATAAGTAGACCATAAATCATAAGTCTTATTTGAACTACCTGTCTGCCATCAGATGATTCTTTCTTGCCTCACAACCTCTGATTCGTATCTATAAGGCCATCCGATTGGCACTAATGTGAAATAATAATAATGACTACAAAGCTGTACAGCACAGCCATAATAACCTATCACTCTGCTGAAACGCTAAAGCTTACAATGCTTGCTCCTTCCACAAACACCCCTGTCCTCCTTGTGTGCTACGCTTCTGTAATTGTTGATTTACTAATCCTTTGTATGTGATCAAGTGTTTAATAAGGAGGCTTTAGCTCTGATTCAGCGAGACCTCCCTCAAATTGTAAACCCCCGATTGCCTGATTAACCTTATAATCTCCTGATTATAATCTGACATTACAGTCAATCAGCGATTTAAGCCATAATCCCAAAACCAATAACCTTAAAAGTGACGCTTGGCTCTTCATTGAGGTTGACTTTAGTGATGACTCTGCCAGTTTCCTCCTCCACATCAAATATGCTTCCACTGTACGGTGACCTGTCCAGGTCCACCCTGTAACGGACAAAACTGGCAGGTGTACCCTGTAGAAAAGAAAAAGAACAAGAATCACATACAGTAAATCAAAAAACAGTCAACTTTCAAATAAAGCCATGAAAATGAACAGAGGGTTATTATAGTTTTAAGGCACCATTCCCTCTAACTGTTTACTAGAGTAGACAATTTCATTAATTTTGTTATATCACACTGATGAGGTTTAAGTAAGTTAAAACAAGTTGCTGTTCTCTCTGTGGAAAATGACCCTAATGTCTCGCTGTAATTAGACAGCCCAGTATAATTCACAATCATTCATTGATTAAGGTCTCTTCCCTTTTATTTGAAAAAAAAAAACTTCATTAAGCTCACCCCTCTAATCCCCTGAGTAGCACTCATTAGGGAAAGCCCGGACTTTCTTAAGACCCATCAATTTATATTAATCACAGTCCCTGATTAGGAAGGTTCTCTTATTCCAGCTGTATCCCTTTGGACCTTAAATTACGTCTGACTTTTAATAGGATTTTTCAAGCTGTGCGCCCTTGCATGAACCGATTTGGCTCCCCGGGGTGGGGTGGGATGCGGTAAAACCTGGAGCTAGAGCAGGGTAAATCTGGTTCCAGTAGTGGGACCCTTTGAAGGCTTTTGCTCACACGTGTCTCAATGAGGTTACACAAATATCTGAATGAATTCACTAAGTGGACTCCCAGAAAAAAGCCTAAACTGTGAGAGTAAGCTCCTACTCCTTACTCCCCAGTAAGCAGCAGAGATTGAGTAAACTGCTAGGGCTACATTTGCATTAGCAAATAAAGGACACAATTCCAATATTTCGCTTGAATGTGACAATGAATGTGATAAATCGGATGTTTTCAGGGCTGTGCAATACAAAAATCTGATCTTTTCAAATCATATTTGAGCCACTTTACATGTGGTCTTAGATTGGATGCATGTCCAATATCTATGTGTGATATGAATGGGCGCATTCAGATCTGAATTTAATTAGCGTTTTATAATACACATGTTTTGAGTCCTTTCATCATACAACTTAATTGGGTAGAATTAGATAGAATAATAGAAATATAAATTGTCTGTTGAACACTGTAGGATTAGAAAACAACAAGTTTTTTTATTATGTCACAAAAAAATTACTAAACCTTGAAGTCTCACTGGAACATTTGTCTCCTTGGTGATCTCAAATCATATTTAGAATAATATTGACTTCGATGCACAGGGTTGATATATATAGTCATTTTTTTGAGCATATATTATGCCTTCTTTTGCTTCTATAATGAACAAACAAAAATAAAAATTTGAAGCTGGAAAGGACTCCACAGTTATAACCAAAATATTCAGCGCTCATGTTTGTCACATCAAAACTGCCAGCCTCTCTTTGTTAGTGTGTGCGGTTAATGAACCTGAATAACAGACAGGATGTATAACTACAAACATTTTATGCATTTTCATAGAAAGCTAGCCTTAGCTCTATTCAGTCAGAGGTGTCTCTGACAGATATCCTGTCAATGAAATGCTGCAAGCACCCAAAATCAGGTCAATATGAGACAGGGTTAGCTAATCTGTCTGTCTGTCAGACAGCTTTGCAAAATCATTCCCGTTTCTCACTCTTTGGCACCATGCTCATGGTGAAATAATCATGTTTTCAGCTCTCTATTTTCAGCTGTAAAAGATTCCCCTTGAAGAATGATTGGGGTACAATTCTGCATAACAAAGCACCAGTTCATATTTTAAAGCTGCAAAGACAGCAAGGTGGAAAGGACACTCTAGGAAAAGAAGGAAGAGGAGGAACAAGCTCCCTCTGAAAACAGATTGATGACGTACAACAGTCATAGTGATACGCTGGTGAGATTTTACCATCAAACGCTGGGAGTGACGGTATCTAGTTTATGTGCTGCATGGAGTAGCTCCTCCAGCCCTTTTACAACCCTCCCAGCATAGGAAACACTTTTACAAGATTCAACTCCCGTCACAAAGTGAGAAAACAAACAAGAACAATAAAAAAACAAAAAGAAAAAAAAACTGGAGCTAGAAGCTACAATTACAAGACAGGGAAGTCATTCGAACATATTTCCTTTGTCACTATAAACATAAGCAGCTAACAGCATGTGAAGAGGGGGAAAAATATGTAAAAAGAAAAAAGAGTATCTGACTAAATATGTGGAATAAAATATGAAGGGGGGTGAACAGTAAACCTCATGCTTAGTACCTAAACATCCATGCTGGGCTACTTAAAATTAATTAACGTCTCAAATAAGGGATTCATATGATTTGATTCATCCAAATCAGACAAATAAAATATTATTTTCCATTAACCCAATGCTCATTTTGGTATTAAAAGCTTTAGTCAATTTTGGTTGTCACAATTTCTCCTTTGCATTGTGCAATTTCGTCCCACCCCCATAAAAAAAAAAGGAAAAAAGAACCGTCATAGTTTAAGTCTCAGGAGGACAAGCTCACATAGAAAAGAGGTAAAGAACTGTGAGGCGACTGACAGATGACTCATATGAGTGAAGATACTAGACAAGACTCCCTCTCAATAAATATGCAGCACACTATTACTCTAATGAGCTGATCTGAGTATTGAAAATATCTATAAAATCTTGTTTTTCGGAGAGTAACATTTCATGAAAGGGTAAAATCCTTCACAAAGCCTTTTATCTCTTCTGTCTTTATTGATGACACAATCAGCATGATTTTATGTGCTTTTGAATTTTACCACCGGTGTTGCAGGCATTGCTGGTTTTAAATATACATTTGAAATGTGACAGATGTATTTTTTAATACTCACTGGAGGGTCTTGGTCCTCAGCAAAAACAGCTGTGATCACTGTTCCTTTTTCTGCATTGGGTGCCACCATGCCCATATAAAGTTCTTGGCTAAACACCGGGGAGAAGTCATTCATATCCTAGAAACAAAAAAGGAATTATATGAATGCACGCACTACGGTTACATATCAATAATATTTCAAATGCAGCTTCTTTCACTGTAATTTTTTTTTTTTGCTATATCTACTCATGCTGTCTTCATTTTACCACTTCCACTGATTTCAGTCAATGTTTCTAGCATCAAACTCTTGCGGTTTCAGGTAAATTCTCTGACAGCAGTAATTAATTGCTTACAACAGTGATTAGGCAAAAAAAGAGTTGGAGTGCTTAAAAATATAAATGTAGCTGGTAAATCCCTGACCATGCAGCCTGATCAAAACGAAACATTACATTGTGTGACTTAAAAACCTAAAGACAAAAGGATAACACTACACACAAAAAGCTAATGTCAATTAATGCCTCCTTCCTTTTGGTTTGAATATGCTCTAATGAAACCATGCATGTTACAGTACCTGATGACAAAAGATAAGAAAAGAATAAAAATCAACATTTTCACTGGCAGAAAGAATAATTAAGATAAATGTGAAGATAATACTCCATGAATCTTAAAAGGAATCAGTCTAATCTTGTCTGCCTGAACCATGAGACCTTAAACAAAATAAGAGGATGAGAGGTCTAAAAGGTCACCGTAGAAACATGTTTCATGACAAATAAATGATGATTATCATAAGATTGAAATATCATGAACCAGAATGATGAGATTCAGGGACGCAATTCAATGACTTGGACATCACCAGCTTGTCTCCCCGTAAATAATGAACATCAAAACTGTGAAGGAATTAATTATTTTAAACTGTGTAACCCTTGTGCTGCTTCATCTCTCAGGTGTAATTTAACACTGTGGTGTACCTGCTACAGCCTGATCTTTCTGTCTCAAGACTTTTCTCTTCATACTTTTTTGACTGAACCAGCACTGTGTTAATGTGTTCAGTGAACTGAGAGGTGGAAGCAGTCTCACTTTCATCCATATAGTCAGATACAAACATGCACGCGGTGTCATATGTTCTTTAAGTGTAAGAGAGAAAGGGAAATGAAAATCATTTGGGACCACAAGGTGATGCACGGCACACAGTCCATTGTTGGAAAGCGTACGTAAAGAGATGCGGGGAAATAAAACACAAGCAACTTCAAATATCCCTCTGGAGGTGAAATATGAACGTCATGGAATCGGTGGAATATCTACAATATCTGGTCACTGAGAAGCCAGCTGAAGCATTCTGATTCACATCTGCCATTTCAAACAAGCACACATCGGTTTCATATCCGTAGCTGCGTGATGCCCTATCCTATCAAGCATCATTACTGGGCGGCAGCGTGAACACTTCAACAAAGCATATCCTTATAAGAGGACAAACCTGTAATTGGGGCGAGCCTTGAATCAGCTTAAAGGCTGCCTCACATTCACTGTAATATATTAAAAAAACCCTGAATAATGCAGATACTTCAAGGCAATCACTAGCATTGGAGTAAATTCATATACCCAGAGAAACACAGATTATAAGGCACATAAATACTCAGAACACATAAGTATTAACACTCTAAAAGACTCAATGAATAGTATCAAAGCATGAAGCCTCTAATTATTTTATTACAAACCACCTGTTAATGTCTTGAAATGCAAAGAAGCTCCTGAAAAACCTGAAAACATAATTTCTGCTGTAAAACTGACCAAGTCATTCAAATCTAGAAAGACGTAATATGCATGGCGGAAACACCTATCCATCAGCATGTCCTTGTCCTGTTGATGCTGAGAGGACCTGCATGTTCAGAGGCCAAAATGTTTTTAAAAAGAAAACGGACTCCCCTTCTGGACTGCCGTGAGAGCTTACTGTTAAACTCTACTAACGACTCGCCAAATACTCAATGCCACTTCGCTGCTCCTGAGGGACAAAGACCCGAAATTGAGAGAAAAGAGTACCACTGAGGGGTTGAGGTGGATTGATAGTTGAGGAGCTCTTACCGTGATGCGGACCGTAACAGTAGCTTGTCCTGGGGGCATTAACCCTCCTTGGTCCACAGCTTCCACTTGGAATGTATAAGAAGCTCCCATGCCCAAAGCTGCCATGTCCTCAAAGTCCAGGGTGTGAAGCACAGCCAATTCCCCCGATATAGCGTTCAGAGAAAACAGTTCTCTGGCCGATTCAGTCTTGATTCGATAAGTGACATTGGAGAAAAGGTCTGCATCTATGGCCTGTGAGAAAAAAAGTGGATGGGGATTGACTAGAATAAACAATTAAGATATATTAAATATAGTATATTAAACCAACCAACACTCTCTGGAAGCAAAGTGGGGTGCAGAAATATAGGAAATTAATATTAATAACTTTATTTTAAGTCTGCGTTTTAATACTTCCCTACTTCAATTAATCATGTATGGCTTCTGATTAAATTTAACCACTACGTACTCTCTAAGAAATGTGCAAAGCATCAACAAAACTGATATTGTTTGATAAATTATAAGGATGCTGAAGCACATGAAAAACAGAGCACAAACTATTAAAACATAAAAAAAAATTAAATACTTCCATGTATATGCCAGCTTCCAGCTACCAGCTACCAGCATGGTCTCTTTTTACTATCTCACATATGAAATGTAGGAGCTTTCTGGCCATCTCCATCTATTTAGAGTTAAGGTGATGTTGTCCAGGAGATTTATGGTGTCACATTGCCATTGTTAAACACACCCCTCATCCCAACCTAAACTCTCATCCTATCACTTCTCACCCTCTCCTCTTGCTTCATCCCTCTCAGAGAAATATCAGTCAAAATATCCCACCAATTTCTTTCCCTTCTGCTCTTTGATTTCACTAAATATTCATGTTTCCCCAATACGTCACTTCAGTGCTAACAGGAGCACGGATGTATGACATTGCTCAATTAACATACATTCATAATTCATGGAGCTTTACATGATTGTTTGTCAGGACCACTGACAAAATGATCCCCTAGAAATGGCTGATTTGTTTATTTTAAGAGGCCCAAAGAGCAGTCAGGACAGATTTATTCTTGTGGTGTGCCAGATGCTTAGAATGTTTCTGTCTCTCTACTATTTATATCAGAAAAAAGTGGACATTTTGAACACCATAATTCATCGTCTTGGAGTACCAAGATGCCACCAGGCTGTAGCCTTATCTCTCGCTATAGCACTCATGCTGCATTATATAAATGGAGGCATAGGACATGCAGTGTGGAAAAACACTGAACAGACTTACCATTAGCTTCAGAACAACTGTTCCCACTGGGCTGTTCTCAGGTACGCTCACCACATAGGTTTGCTGAGAGAAGACCGGGCTGTTGTCATCGATATCTATAACCTGGATTGAGAGGATCAAGGTGGTCCGCCGTGGATCCACAGCCCCATCTGAGGCCTCTACCACCAGATCATAATGGCTTGTAAGCTCCCGGTCAAGAGGTACTCTTGTGTAAATGCTGCCATTAGAACTGATCGCAAACATGTCAGGATGATTCACGATCCGGTAGTGTATTTGGCTGTTAACCCCTGCGTCTGGATCCGTGGCCTGGGGAGATATCAGAGGGTGCCTTGTGGGTTAATAAATCCTAATTTGCCTTTATTTTCTCATGCATTATTTTTCATGGTGCTGTTTTGCCTACTTTAATTAAAAACTCTACAAAATATTTTGTTTGACTAGAGTTTGGTTGATGTGATGTCTGACAGTTGGGTTTTTGTTGATACTATCACAGTTAAATGTTGCCAAGTTCTCAGAGCAAGTGAGCCGTAATAAACGCAAATCACTGCAGCAGTATATCTGCATTTGTTTGAGTGGTGTTTGTGCAAGTGCAAATTGAGAGACAGACATCACAAAATATTGTACGGGTTAACAGATGGAAGCGTAATAGTCAGCTAATGCTCCACCGGCCATTATCTTAGAGTGGACTGAGGTTGTAAGGTGAAAAATAAAAAATGGGGGTGGGTTTTTAATGAAACAATTGTAAGAGCCACCAATAAGTCCTTTCTTTCTCCAAATGCTGCAGAAGTATCCTGACAACCTTTTGAAAAAAACATTTTCATAAACTGTTAATTCATAACATTATAACCATCGGCCTGATAATTTGCCACCAAAGCAGCTCCGGCCCATCAATGCATAGACCTCTAAAGATCTCTGAAGGTGTTCTGTGTTATTTACCAACAAGATGTTTGCAGCAGATCCATCATGTCCTGTGAGTTGCAATCTGGGGCCTTCCTGGATATGACTTACTTGCGTAGCACAGGTACTCAATTTTGTACGATCAGAGGAAGTCTGAGGCCATGTCAATACTCTGAATTCATTGTTTGGTTCCGAAAACCATTCATGAACCGTGTTTGCAGTAGAGTATGGCACATAATGAAACTGAAAGAGGACACTGACATTTGGGAGCATAATTCCCATGAAGGGATGTCCTTTGTCAAGTGTCAAAGGGACATCCACAATAACAGGACCCAAGACTTCCCCACAGAACATTGCCCAAAACATCACACTTCTTCGCAAATTGCTTCCTGGTTCCATTTCTTCCCCAAACAAGTCATACACACACTTATGGCTGACCAGGTGACATTAAAGAAAAGGTGATTCATCAGGCGCCTTCTCTTATTGCTCTGTGGTCCAGCGCTGATGCTGATGTGCTCCTTGCAGAGGCTTTTTGACTTCCACAGGGGTCAGCATGTGTACTCTGACTGGTCTTTAGTCAGTGCTCTTCTGTGGAATTGATCAACATGAGCAAGTCTCTGTTCCTGACATCTATGACCCTTGGCACCCATATCCCTGTCATCGGTTCACGGGTTGTCCCTCCTTAAACATCATTCTGAAGGTACTTACCCCCTGTGAACTGTGAACACTTAACAAGACCTGTAGGTGCTCTGTTAATTAAACACATCAAAGTCAAGGACAAAATGTTCACTGTGCCTAATGTATCACACCCACTCACAGATGCCACTGTAATGAGATAGTATGTCACCCGCTTTTTCCTCATTAGTGCGTATAACGATATGGACCATCAAGTTATATCAATAATTACATACATAAGTAGATATTTACTACTCCACCACATGTGAAATGTACATTTTTGAAATTACATTTAAGCAACCAGCAATTACTGTGAGTATCGTGTGAGCAGATTAATAAAACACTCATGCCTCTGAGGTGAAAATGAAAAACGCATTCAAAACAAATGTTCAAATACCCTTGAATAGTGTGCATGTGTTCTAAACTAAAAAACAACGACAGACATATCGTACTACCGGGTTTACATAAGTTGGCTGCTTTCCACAACTTGTTTCCCAGTAGATATGACAGGTGCAGAACACACTGTAGTATGTATTTGTTCATATACTGTACCTCCTGTGTGGCGGTGTTTTTTTAATTGAGGGAAAGAGAGAAAAAAATGAAAGATAATGTGAGATCAAACTTTATTTCTTCCATATATTTGGCAATGTGTTCTCAAACTCACTGATAATAAGCATAAGGCAGTGGAAAGAGGGCGAAAGCCACACGTAGAACAGAGGAATGGTAAAATTAGTTTTTCACACCTGACAAATATTCAAAGCCAAGGCTATAAATTTGACCTAAGCTTAGGCCTTTGCAAAGTAGACTCAAGCACATCATATCCTCAAAATGTCAATAAGGATTACTATTTCTGCAGTGTTTACTTTAAAAGACATTCTCACCAAAATCTGCACTATGTGAGCTGTGATCTGATTCACAGCCAAAGTAAATGATATGCAGTGCATATATATAACTGCAAGCTCAAAGTACTTTTTGTCAAGTATTCAGGAGCACTGTGCGGGTAGATCAGTCTCTAGTTCCCACACCACGTGCATCAGATGTTGGCGTGCATGACAAACATAGGGGGTCGTGTTGCGATACGTCGTAATGGTGCAACATTTCTCCTGAATAATTTTCGTACTTGTTGCCATCAGTGACTGAAAAATTTAGCGAGTAATCTGTTTTGCAAAAACTTAAACTGTTGTAGAAATTAGGATATACTATGATTATTTTTAACAGCCTACCCAATGAACAACAATCTAATACATGATGTGTCAGATGCAAATGCTAACTAAGTCATCCTTTGGCTATTTGCATGCTCAGATTGTGGCTCCCCACTCTGGGCACACTGAACGGCCTGTACAGTGCAGGATTTGTCAGTCGCAAACTCTATTAGCACAACCGGCAATATTGTCGATAGTGACAACCTTGCGAATCGCCTCTGTCTTTGTGAGTTTATGCAAAATAAGAACAGGTAGGATTCAGTTCCAATTACTATAACGATAATCCAATGCTTCAGGGCCAACATTAAGCTACTTAATAGTATTATGAATTTGCACAGCAGTAATCCTCAACATTAGTAACAGCCTAAAGACTTGAGGTTGGCTGCATTATTATTCCTTCTCTGCAGGTAAATGCAGGGCACTACAGGAAAGGATAAGCTGATTTCACAGCAAATCACCATATTTGAACATAAAATAACTGAGTAAACCCAAATAGTAGCTTAATTCATGCAGCCTTTATCTCATCCATTCTGTCATCTGTCAATAGTCTGCTTAGTGTGTCATGTGACTGCGGGCTGTGGGCTAATGTTTTGAGAGGAACAACATTTGCTCAATAAAACTACTTGCACGTGCACAAAATGCTCATAGAAATATCGACAAGATGTTATTCAAACTAGCGGGATCTCAATAACAGAGCAATTTTCAAGCTAAACAGAAACACATGTACGCCATAAGCTGTTGAGTAATTTATAAAATAAAATAAGCACTTTTGAATCATTACCGGAAAACCAGCGTAATTATTTTAGATTAGGCTTATGTACTCAGTTCTCCTGTATGAGCAATTTCATGGTTTTTAGTTTTTGAAACAACCAGATGAGATATTAAAACAACAGCGCATGCATCTTGAGACACTTTTATGAAGATAGGACTTTTGGTTTGTAGCTTGTGTTCCAGTACTGAGCACTAACTATGAACCTAAAGATTTCTAACTTTTCATTTATTTTCAATATTAACGATATTAATTAATTATCTTACTTATCTTTATGTACATATATATTTATTTATGTTGCGACTGCACAAGCAGTAGCAGTCATTCTCCAGGATTTTGGACAAATTAACAAGGTCCACAGTCAACTATTGTAAAAATATCTATTACAAACCAGTTAATATGACCTGTGGAAATAATCTATAGAATCATAACCATTGTCATACTTACAAACATGACTAATTTGTCGCTAAATATACCCGTGTTCTTAAGACTGTGCTTGTATGAAACAATTCCACATGAGCAATAACAGGCTGAGCAGTAGCCTGCTAATGTACATGAGCATAGAAAGCAGGATTATCTTTTCTATGAGTCAGACAGGCGAGCCTCAGCTCAAGCTGGCAAGGTACCATCCACGGCAGAGAGAGTGAGGTAGAAAGAGAGAGGGAGAAAGAGAGAGAAGGAGAGAAAGAGAGAGAGAGAGAGAGAGAAAGAGAGAGAGAAAGTTTGGCTAAGCCGTAATCTAGCTGCTGGCTGCAGTTGAGGGAAAACACTTGGAAGTTAGACAGATGGCAGTTTCACCTCACATGAACACTAACTTCCTTTCTGTGCTCCCTTGTCTAATTTCACAATTCTTACCATTCAAAAATATTGAAATTGTAAAGATATACCAATATAACTCCCATGTTCATAAAAGTGGATGAGATAATGGTCAAACTGAATACATTCATTTACAATGAAATCACTTCATTATCTTACTTGTATCACGACTACTTGAAGATTCGATTAAAAAAACAGCAGATGAGCACAATCTCAGAATAAATTATTCTAATGTTTCATGTAACATGAGATACACTATCATTACGTGATGTGATTTTGGTGCCGCTATTATATTCAACAGGAGTTGGAGAATCTGATGAGGAAGTATTGGCAAAGAATATTAAGACCAATGATGTGCAATACCTCATCAGCCTCTATGTGAACTTGTGCAGTGTGTGCATACTCCCAGATATCATGTTATTATCTCATAATTAATTCACTGACAAACATTAGGCCAATTCATATTCAATAATTAGAATATCAGGCTAGTTAGTGGTGCTCAATAAAGGCAGTTGAAGGCATGCAGCAGTCATAGAAAAGTCTGTCCAACAGCATTACTACGTTAGACAGTGGTTCTATTTTAATGCACACCAACAAGGGAATTAAAGAACATTTGTGACTCAGTCAGTAGTATTTATGAGGAAACAAATTGTGGATAATACAACAGTGGAAAAGAGAGATATGCTGGTAATGAAAAAGAATGATAACATCTGTCTTATGAAACATCACACTTACCATAACTTGTCCCACAAACAAATCGGCCTCTTCTTCCCGGACACTAAAATTAGTGGGTATGATGAGGTCAAACTGAGGGTCATTATCATTCACATCCGTGACGACTATATTCACGGTGGTAGTGGATGTCTGAAGAGCAAGAAAAATCACAAAAAAACCCCAGAGAGACCAGTTACTGTTGTTATTCAGTATTCCTTTTAAGTGAGAATTCATGTAAGAAATGAAAAGGTCACACACACATAATGAAGAGGAGTATAATGCATATGAATGCATTAGTCATTATAGTCAACTCCACCTTATGGTCAAATGAAATGAGTTATACGTTTAAATTACACTGAGTAAACCTACTGGGAACAAAAAATTGTTAGTCTGACCTTGTGAGAAAAGACGTCTAAGAATTATAGTAACGTTGGGTTGATAAAACATAATTAACCATCAGAATATGTCAATTAAGTCAATGGAAAGGTGATATTATGTATGTTGGGTCTTTAAGGGATATTACTTTGCAGAATATGTAAGAAATGAAAAGGTCATTCACATCCGTGACGACTATATTCACGGTGGTAGTGGATGTCTGAAGAGCAAGAAAAATCACAAAAAAACCCCAGAGAGACCAGTTACTGTTGTTATTCAGTATTCCTTTTAAGTGAGAATTCATGTAAGAAATGAAAAGGTCACACACACATAATGAAGAGGAGTATAATGCATATGAATGCATTAGTCATTATAGTCAACTCCACCTTATGGTCAAATGAAATGAGTTATACGTTTAAATTACACTGAGTAAACCTACTGGGAACAAAAAATTGTTAGTCTGACCTTGTGAGAAAAGACGTCTAAGAATTATAGTAACGTTGGGTTGATAAAACATAATTAACCATCAGAATATGTCAATTAAGTCAATGGAAAGGTGATATTATGTATGTTGGGTCTTTAAGGGATATTACTTTGCAAGAAAATTTTATACTAGAAATTGTTAAAAATAGGGGGTGTGCTACAGTTCATTTCAAAGAAACAACCCCTTTACTACAAAAGGCTCCAGCGCAAATTGGTCAATTACACTCATGTAATCTAGTTAGTTATGCCATCTGGCACTGGCATATAGCTATTTCACTTAGATCCTCATCAGTACCAGGTCCAACAACTGAATCAAAAACTAAACTAAAAGGGCAATCTTCTAAGATATGGAAACCTTAATACGCAACCACAGCGATGTTATCACTCAAATCACTGAGGTTATTTCAGAATAAAATTGATTAACTTGTTAGCCATATATCAATAATAATCAATGTTTTCAAACCAGGAAAAAAAGTTGAAAATAAAGGACCTTAGCTTACTTGACAAAGGCTTCACGGTGGTGGACATGACAGTGTTGGAGTTCTGCTGTGGCTAATACCTATTAAACGTAGTCTCAGGATAGACAACTTCTGATCTGAGTCATGGGCACCCAAAACTCAGTAGGTTTTAATGATATGGCTTTCCAAAGGTTATAATGTCAAAAAAAAGAAGGGCTGTGCACACATCAGAACCAACTCCAAATCATGTTTTATGACCCACTAGAAGTGTGCGGCGGTGTCTGGAGAGTGCACCTGTATTCTATTCTTGTCTTTATTTGCTGTGTTGGGGATGATTCTGCATGTCAGACATATTTCAATGCCCAAACTAATAATGATGCAAGGTCGGACTGCAGGATGAAAGCGACCAGGTTGCATCGCTTAAATTCTCTCTCCTACTCTGTCTGTGACATGTGTGTGTGTGTGTCTGGGGGATTTAGTGTGTGGTATGCACATTAACTGAATTCACCTAAAATTCATCAATTTGTTACCTTCCAGCTGAGGTGTGGTCGTGTTTAAGAATCTAACCGCTGTGAAACAAGTTGAATATAACATTTGAACACAGCTCTCATTCAGTCAGTGCCCGTTATAGCAGCGGGAGAGGCACCAACCTCTGAATCCTACGCATTGAAAGCTGAAAACGAATGTCCCATGGTTTGTATTATCATCCAAGTGTACCTTATCGGTTTTTCGTACTCATGAATATCGAGACAAATTGACCAACAATCCAGAACAAAACCAGGATCTTGGTGGTGGAGGTTGTTAACTTTATGTTGTAATCCTATGAAATCTGTTAATGAGGTGCAAAGGTTATGGATGGATTATATGAAGGTTCTCATTCCATGCACCTTTCCGAGATGAGATTTCACATGACAGAATGCAGAGCTCAGTTACAGAGCAGACGCATCAATACAGACACTCTTTATGACAATGTGTTACCATACTAGAGTAAAACTTCCTTTTTGATCTAAAAGCTCAAAGCAAATCCCCTGCGATGCCATTTGAGGTGTTTGTTCCAGTGTACAACCTTTAACTGTCAAACAATGAAGGTTACACACACCTACAACCCTCCAATAAACAAATATAGAGAAATGTCTACATATGCATCTCTAATCTCTCACTGCACTGGAATGAAGATCCAGAAAATGATGTTGCAAATGTTCTCCTTATAGGGAAGAAGGATGTCAGGGTTGAGGGAGGAGTTGGCCTTTGAAAGAGAAAATAGTTCCCAGAAGACAGTTGTTGAAGTTGCCCTGGTAGTTGAGACAAATCCCCAGTTAATTTCACAAAGGAAATAGCCTAGTTATTGTCACCTTCATCTCAACGTCTGCTGGGAATTAATTTGCCATTGTTTTCTTGGCTTTAGCTTTGGAGATGTACATAATCAGTCTTTTCATGTATAAATTTGACGAGGGAACTGATGCTGAAATCCATCACACTCCGTGCTTCTTTTGCTGCTACAAGTAAAAGAGCACAGCTCACCATCAATGTGGTGATGGAATCTACTTATTCTTCATTTCATTGAGGAAAGACCTGAGGCCAATTAGTGTCTCTATCTTTGCGTGGGTGTTCTTATTAAAGGCAGAAATCCTACCTCAATGGCCACTGGTGTGATAAATGAGCTTCTATTATTTATTCAACATAAATCAGATTGAGCTGTGTGATGTGTTGCTTTGTGCCACTATCTGAAAGATGTAGAAATGTGGCTTTTCAAGTGAGAGCCCTGATCTGAGGTTATGCAGGGTCTGACATGATCAGTCTGTCATGAATTCTCTCCTCGCGAATCAAACAGCTAAATGAATTGATTAACAAATTAACATTTTGAATTAATGATACACACATTATGTTTCTGTACAAAAGTAGATGTAATAGCTCAAATTCAATATGCATTATAAATAAAAGTGGGTCTCTTTAGACGTGACTACGCCAGAAGACAAGTAGGCCTTATTGGATTGTTTCGGGTTTCCATGGTTACAAAAGTTCTGTAATAACTACACATCCAAATCTGTAGTGTCCCTGTCCTTTATTCACTCTCTGCAATCTGTCCTTCATCTTCCTGGGCACATTATTACCAGGTCAATTACAGTACTTCTTCACTCTAAATGAGCTCATCACCTCCACCCTTCTGTAGCTCTTCAACCCTTACTCTCATTTTTTGGTGACATTCATCATATGATACATGAAGCACATTTGAGTCTGCCGATGATTCACATTGTGGCCAAGGATTTTCAAACACATAGACATACCTGTCCTTACAGTATTGGATTGGACAATCTGTCCATCGTTAGGCTTTTAGTCTCCTAATTCAGTGACATGAAGCTCCAGCTCTATTTATTGGGTATATACTTTCTGAACTTGTCACTGTGCATTTCCTCCGCCCAACTCCCACTGGCTATAACTTTCCATACCCCACCTACACTCATACATTTCTGGCATGCTTACAAATATTGGGATTAGCCATCAGCAACTTACGACTTATATTGTTTTGACTGACCAACACCTATAGTCTGCCAACAGATGATAAAGAGCTGTAAATCTGAGTGTCTGTCGTATGCAGGTCAGCAGGGGGCAATCAATACCCGTAGCTCATCAGCTAATGTTCATGACCTATCACACACAGCATCTTAGAAAGGAAACCACATTGCTCCTTTGTCTGGAACAGGAACAGCTGCCAAAACGGAGTTAAGTGAGGTGAATTTTAATTAAATGAAGCTGGTGTATTCGATTAACAGCTTTGGTGTCAGATGAACCCATAGCAATCCGCATTATTATAACAATCAGTTTCACAGTGAATGCTTCTGTAAAAGAGAGGTTTTGACGCATTTACACATGACTTTACTTTATGTCAACTGAATCCAGAGGGAGGCAGTTTAAATGTCTGTATCAAGGGTTTTTCGAGCATTACCTTATTAGGAATTGAAAGTCTAGAGGTGTTTTGCTCTGCTGCGTTGATCTTAACCAATCACTTTTTAAAAGTGTAACCAACTTTATCAAATATTTTGAGTACTCCTGTACACATGATCATTGTACTCACAAAGATAGCAACAATGTTAACGTAGATCCTAATAAAACCCAATAGAAAAGTGCAATTTCCCACTCGTTTGTAAATTCAATGTATTGAATTTTCTCTAAACCAGTAGAGCTTCTCTCACTACCATCTTGTAATCATTTTCCTTCACTCTTGCTGCTACTGTTCTGTCACAAATAATCATATTTAAATTTTAAGTAAATAGGTTTGTATGAGAAGATCTTATTGAAACTTCATCAAACTATATTAGAATCATCCATTCCAAAGAATCCGACCGGTGGTTTAATAATAAAGAAGGTTAAGTCTCACCCCTCCAGGGTTGCCATCGGAGGCTGTGACAGTTAGGCGGTACTGGTCTGTGATCTCTCTGTCCAGAGGCTTTCCCAGAAGTAAAAGACCAATCCTGCAAGAGAATGGTCAGACAAGACAATGGTATTAAGATTACATATAAGCAACTACAGGCATTAGTAGAACAGCATCACAAACAGAAAAGGTC
Organism: Lophius americanus; assembly: GCA_037951165.1. NCBI lineage: Eukaryota > Metazoa > Chordata > Actinopteri > Lophiiformes > Lophiidae > Lophius > Lophius americanus. The sequence continues at coordinate 16,034,096 of JBBDHG010000019.1, read as the reverse complement.
TTTGTGCAGACATGTTACCACATCAGTTCTTTCTGCCACATCTACAACAATTGTTGACAATGCTTTGCCACTGATGCAGTAGGGGGTGATGGAGAATGCTATGCCTCAGAGGTGATATACTTCCAGGTTAGACAGTTTTATGAAATGCAGTCAATTGAGGAGAAGAATGAGTTTAGGGAGAAGTCTAAGTGGGTTTTAAATATTTTGTAAACACATGACTACAGACAGGATGATTCCGGTTTTCTTCCCAGTGACTGCAGCAAAAACAGTTGCCCTCCTGCTCGTTCACAAATGTATAATCTGGCACTGTGGCATTCCAAACACAAAGTGTGGATGTACTCCCAAGTGGAACACAGAATTATCTTTGTTTGCACACACAGGCACACAAGACACATCAGGGCAAGTGCAGAGACACATTAACATGCACACAAGCAGCATGCATAAAACAATTTTGGTGTCACACTCAGAGAGGCCCTGCTGCAACAGCTAATGGAAGGAAAGATGAATGCTTTCGAAAACAATGCTAGATTAATGTCCATCACAATTCACGCCTGTCCCTTCACTCCTTCACATTTCTAATCTCCAGCTCCTTTGGCCAAGCAGTCCATGCAGAATCTGGAGGCTTCTTCTTTTCGACTTTCCAGCCCACATCTTTAAACCTCATCCACAAAAATGACAGGCAAGGCACCTAAACTTTGCTAAACATTTTGTATTTCTTTAATTACTTGGCTCAGGTTATGTTGAGCCCAATCCATATATGTGATGCTTGGTGGTTAAAGAGGGCAACTACAGCATTCCAAAAACACTATAAAATACAGCACGGTTGCAGAGATCATGTTTATTTATACATGCTTTGCACATGAGAGCATAAAATAGCCTGCTGTGCTGCTAAAAGTACAGGAGGCTTTGACGGGAATGGGAAAATGAAGAAATATCATGATTGTCTTAGATGCAGTGATAATGATGATGAACGATTAAAGCCTGCCTGGAGAATTTTCTCTTTTTCTTCAGCTACACCTGAGCGGCTGAGTCTGAGAGGTTCAGTGATGGTGTATGATAGCGTCCTGCCTCCTGTCCCCAGTCAACACAAATGAAAAGATGTTGCACGGACAGGATGCTGTTAATAGAGTATTACAGAGCTAGAGCGGTACAGGGTAACAGCAATGCATCACAGTCACACAGTCTGCTGATCTTTTATTCTGCCCATATCCTGTTTGAACAAACTGACTGGACATGATGATAGTTCATGGTGGCATGAATGTTTCACCTCAGATACAATAACTCTTTCATGTAAGAAAAGAGTTAGTCTTTCATGTAAGACGGAAAAAAAAATCAAGTTGTTCCAAATAGGGAAACTGGATATATGTATTTGTGATACCAATTTTTATTTTAATTGTTAGGATTTTATCTTTTTTAAAAGCGGTGTTGAATATATATCATATATCAATATTTTGATTCAGAATTCAATCCAAAATATTTGATTTTATCAGTAATATAAATATATGTGCTTTTCCTTTACAACTTCAGTTTCAATTTCCTTTTTAAGCAAGACAATAAACTACCGACTGAAGAAACGAAAGCCAAGAAGGCACTAGGAAGTATCAAAGTTGATGGGGCCTCGAGGTGAAGTTGTTTTAGACTGCTGCATAAAAATGTTTCGCCTTCAAAAGAATACTGTCGTAAACAAACAAAAAGAAAATTATATAATTACAAACATATACACTTTTAATGCAGTCAGAGGATCTGTGCATTGAGTTGAGACTAACACTGAAATTTTAAGGATGATTTTAAAATTGATATTTAATGCCTCAAATATTCTGCTAAAACTATTTCAGTAAACAGCAGACATGGAGTTGTGTTTGGGCATAACAGTCCTGGAACCATCCTTAAGTACTGGGAGAAGACGTACTTTCTCCACTTTCATTCTTAATTACTACAATTTGTGTTTAATAAAGAATAAAAACCCTTTCCTAAATTAGCGCATTTGCATCCGATTGACACAAAAATAATTTGTTAATGATGTGAGCAATGTGTGAGCAAATTGATTTTAAAAACACATACGCTAACTTGTGACTTAGAAAAGTAATAATAAGTCAAACTTGAAGAAATAACTATGAGATACACAATTTCAGGGAGCATTCGGGAAATTCCATTGTATCCTGCCCGATAGCTTCTGAAGGAAGGTGGATAAATTATTCCTTGTTATGTTGGAATAAAATCCAAACCATGAGTTGCATTTTATGGGTACATTTTTAATGAGGATGAGGAAAATCAAGAATATACCCAGGGATATCCAAGTAAACAAACTCTGGTAAGAGTCTTAAGATGGGAATAGAACTGATTATAACATATTTCTTATAACGGTAGACCATAATCACTATCACTGGTAGATGTGGGCAAAATTACATGAACGTCACCTGGGTCTCTACAAAGCGAAAAAGAACTGTTATGAAATGCAAACCTTTGAGAAATCTAGAGAGAATTTGTGAAATAGCATTGAATTTGTGGATAGACACTGTCTCTTTCATGATACGCAGAGCTTAATTCTTCTTCAATGCAAGTGTAAAATTCAAATTTCATAGAATTCCGTTGAGGAGATATGGATGGACCCTTCTCTGTTACGTACTTACGACGTGCGGTGGAAAATTATACCCTTTGTCCCCCTTGGTGGAGGCAAAAGACCATATGATATTCATGAGGCTAATATTGTAGTGTAATCTGTGTCACTGGGTGTGTCCTCTTTCTGTCGGTTCCAACCCTAAATAAATAAAGGACAGGGTTTCAGTAGGGGCATGATGTCAAAAATCTGTCCCAGTTGAAATATATGAATGGAATACTTCAAAGGTAGAGACAAATCTGCTCCAGTGATCCCTTATCAGTAGAAGCCAAAAGAAGAAGAAGATATGTTTAGTCTTTTACCAGGACCAACTAAACCAGCCCATTTCAGGTTCAGCCAGATGTGTCTAAGTGTGAAAGATGTTCAGCAGAAGACGTCATCAGGATAACGGTGATATAGCAGTCTCACAGAGCAGTACGACACTACTCGACACGGCTGCTGGGATCCTTTTCTTCAAACAGTAGTATTTTATCTCACCATTTCTTGGTGTGACAAACATTTCATGTGTCTTTTAGCCACTATCTGAGTCTGCAGATAGATATAATAAAAGACGGTAGGCAAAATTTGTTTGAAGTAAGTTTCAGATATTGGAGACAACACCTAAATAAATGTATTTTTAAGGAAAAATTGAGATAAGTATTCAAATAGAGTCAAAAATCAAAAGCGGCTTCATGTCATTTACACTAATACATATTTTATTGAGACAAAGAAATTAAAACGGAGAAAACATTGTATCAAGACACCAGCATACAGAGTGCTCCTGATGAGATAAGCCTCTTTTCTGACAGTGCAGTGCGCCTCGTTATAAGTCAATCTAAATCATCCATTTAAAAAAAAAAATGAAATAATGCAATTATATGCATAATGAGCACAATCGAACTCATTTAAAATCATTGTTGTGTCTCGTATTAAAAAAATAGAGTAAAAGTAAGTAATGAATCCAGTTGCTGTCTGGACGCTAAAGGGAGAGGATGCTGGCGTTGTCTATTCGCCGCTTTTCCATCAGAGGTCTACAGCCTGCAATACTATGAACCGACAAGTATACCTTTATTATTGCTCACCGGCAAACCTTTTGGATTTATATCCGTATTTGTATATGTTATTCTGTATTTGTATTTGTACGAATTCTACAGAATCTGGTGACGGTCTGCCTACCTGTTGCAATCACCCGGAGACTTCTGTATCTGTTTGTTTCATCGTTTATGTCCGTTTTGTGTCCATTGTGTATATCGGTTATTAAACAACTTGGAATCCATCACCGGCCCGTTACGTTCACAGAATTTGCCGTTCAAAGTTTGTTTACTCCCGCTCCCGATAACTCCATTCCGTCCTTTTGGTCTGACGTTCGCACCGGAGACACGTCATCAGAATGCTGTCGTTCTTCCCACTAGTGGCACTGGAGTTTCCTCAATAAAGTAACTCACTGTGCGGGTTAGAAGACGTGGAGTGGATTTCAGTCTTCTTCGGCCAATACAGAGACTCACTGTTCCATCTAGTATTAAAATTGAACTTTTTAATACACAATCTCTCACGAACAAATCATGCCTCACACATGACCACCATATGGAGAAGTGTCTGGACGTTATGTTCCTTACAGATAACAACGGGATGATTTTTCTGTCCTGAATGAGACCTTTCCCGCCGGTTACTGTTACCTCCAGAAAGCCCGCAGCACTGGTCGTGGTGGTGGTCTGTCTGTCATCTACCGCAGTGATTTGGTATTGTCTCCACTGCCGTTGCCAGAGATCTCTTCTTTCGAAAGCCTGGCATTTAATTGTAAACCCCCTTTCTCCATGACCATATTTCTAATCTACCGACCACCCAAACCAAACCCAGCCTTCATCTCTGAAATGTACAACCTTTTGTTGACTTTTTACACAACCTCTGTCAATATTATAGTACTTGGAGATATGAACATTCATGTCAACTCCCCTGCATATCGTTTTGCATCCAAATTTCTCCAACTACTGGATTGATTTAATCTCAGGCAACTTGTCGATGTCCCCACCCACACCATGGGGCACACTTTGGATTTAGTCATCACTGACTCTGCTCCTCTCAGCAATCCTCTTGTGTACGATCTTGGTGTGTCCGACCACAAGGCGGTCTCCATGGAATTGTCACTTGTGTCCCTCCTCACTAAGCCCAAATGTCAGATCTACTTCAGGAATTTGAAAAACATCAACCCAGAAGCCATGACAGTCAACCTCCAGCACCTTCTTTCTGCAAACTTTGTATCAGCCAAAGACTTAGTAGATTTCTACAATAACTCCCTAAATAGCATCCTGGATCGTCACGCCCCTGTAAAAACTAGAACAGTCACCTTCTCCCGCTCAGCCCCCTGGTTCACCATCGAGCTACGGAAAATGAAGGCAGCTGGGCGTGTCCTTGAGCGGCGTTACAAGGCTTCAGGTCTCACTGTCCACAAGCTAGCCTTTCGGGAACACCAAAAGGTCTACTCAAAGTCGCTTAGAGAGGCTCGGTCACTGTTCTACTCGAACATTATCAAAACCAGTCCAAAAATTCTAAGCAGCTGTTTTCCACTATCAATCATCACTCCCCCACTTACAGAAATTACATAAGAGCACTGTAATAATTTCATGGCTTTCTTCAAATCGAAAATTGACTCAATCTGTTCTGTCCTTTCTGGTTCCTCCACTCTACCTATCCAGTCTGCTTACTCACAGCTTTAGATCTTCCAGCCTCTAAAGTGCTTCCCAGAAATCTCACAGCAAGAAGTTGAGTTTATCATCAGGATGATGAAACCCTCCACCTGCGCCCTGGACCCCTTTCCTACAGCCCTAATCTAACATCTCTTCCATCAGTCCCCTGAACACCGCTGTAATAAACCAATCCCTCCAGGCTGGCTTTGTTCCATCGGCCCTAAAAGCCGCCATAATCAGACCACTCCTCAAAAAACCTACTCTCGATCCAAAAGTTTTTGCAAATTACAGGCCCATTTCCAAACTCCCATTCCACTCCAAAGTACTGGAAAAAGTAGTTGCTGCCCACCTCCAGGACCACCTCAAATACAACAACCTCTTTGAAACCGTTCAGTCTAGTGTCTGCTCCGCCCACAGCACAGAAACAGCTCTGCTTAGACTCACAAATGACCTACGGATGGCAGCAGATGCTGGTTCACCTTCGATCTTGATTCTCCTTTATTTTTCTGCAGCCTTCGACACTGTTGACCTTGGAATACTCATACACCATCTACGTCAAACCATTTGACTCACTGCCAACGCCCTAAACTGGTTTCAATCCTACTTCACTGACAGAACATAATACATTTCCTTGGAAGTTCAAGGTCCCGGACACACTCCGTCACTTTTGGGGTCCCCCAGGGATCAGTCCTTGGCCCCATTTTCTTCATACTGTACATTCTCCCCCTTGGCCATGTCATCAGTCGATATGGACTCTCATTCCATAGCTACACTGATGACACGCAAATCTACATAAAAACTGACACTTGTTCCTCCGCAGCCTCTCCATCCTCATGGACCTGCTTTGCCTCAAACAACCTCATTACATATTTAAGGACTACAGGGACTACTGGGGGTCCTTGGGAACCTAAGAAAAAATAACCTAAGGTATATTACCTTCTGAAAACATTATTTGTGTAAATAATTCATATTTTGTGACACAAAATATAGATCATACTTGAATATAACTATAACTGCAATTAACATTAATGCTTTTGGTCACGTTTTTGTATAGTTATTATTTTATTTTTTTTATTGATGCTTTTATCTGCTTTTGCCTTGTAGCACTTTGAGATTTGATCCAAATGTAAAGTGCATTATAAATTAAATGTATTATTATTATTGTTATTATTATTATTATTATAAATTGAAGAGTTAATCTTCATACCATAGAGCACATTAATGCATATTGTGAAATTGAAATGCTGATTTGCCATCCACTGATTTTAGCAGGATTTAGTTTTCATCAATCCAAAAAACATTTATATATGATACCATCTGCTGTCACTGAGTCAAATTTAGAGGAATACTACATAAACTATAGATCATCACCACATATTGGTCTCATTATTTCCAATGTTGAAATGGATTGAACTTAAATTTAGATTTTTCAATACGCATATGGGTTGTTTACAGAGAAGTATGAACACAATAGGCGGAGCCAAACTTGGCTTAGACTGGTGTCTGACAGGAGGAGCAAACATTTCTGTCCTCCTCTCTCTTCTTGGTAAGCAAAGGCAAAACTCTTTCCAGTATTTTCTAGCTGAGCATTGGACTCCCAAAGCCATTTTTCTCACCCACATGATGGATATTGTTCATTGGTGCATGACAAACTATTTTACAGTCATTTATTGTTTAATAAAACAAAACATTTAATGTTTCAGTCCTCCATGTGTTTTGTAGGGAAATCTAGTTATCTATCTGCTTCTTTCCTTCAAAATGGACAAGACACTTTGCCATGTGAAAGACTGTTTGGATTGATAAGCATGACTTTCACTATTTAATGTTGTCTGCCGCTGCAAAAAAAAAAAAAAAAAATTACAGGGAAAATTAAGGCTGAATTGTATCCCATTGGGATGGTAACAACACGGTGCCATTTTCATCTACTTTAATGTAATCACTATAGACTAAATCAAAGAATTACCCAAAGCTTGATCATATGCTGTTAGAAGTTCAACTTTGAAGGAAATTGAATGCAATGCAGTCTTTCTGGTAGGAGCACAGGAACTGATACCACTTAGAAACATTGTATCGATGATGTTTAGTTCTCTCTATGAATATTTTGACAAATATAGTAATAACAGTAATGTATGCCACTGGATAACTTGAAATTAACTATGACTGAAAAACTAAAATCAGACTGATTGATTGTACTCTGTTATGCCATAACATTATAACAACTGACAGTTGAATTGAATAATATTAATATATGGAATATTAACTCGTTAGGATATAATTTTGTCCTGATGCTGATGGGTTCGGAAGCAGGGAAAAGTTGAGGTCATATTAACTTTTAATTATCATTGCTGCTTTTTAGTCATATTTTTATATAGTTATTATTGTATGTTTTATTGATGCTTTTATCTGCTTTTACTTTGTAGCACTTTGGAATATGATCCAAATGTAAAGTGCGTTATAAATTAAATGTATTATCTGCTCTCTCTCATCTTGAGTCACGTTTTGTATGCATATTAAAGTTACAGCTACCAATGTACCAAGTCGGCAGTGTGGGGCCATTTCAGATATCTACAAAATGTTCTTGGGTTGTGGTAGATGATGGAAGTCCAATCTGCAGAGCCTGCTGTCGGAAAGTTGCTCCTAAAGGCTCCAACACATCTAATATGACCCAACCTCTTCAGGATAATCATCCATCGCTGTATGCCCAAGTCATGTTTTATTCAGATGTGTGGCGAGTACATCTACTTGTGTGCCGCTCCATCGGTCAAAATAAATCATGGTCTGATTCTAACATAATGAATTGCTTAACTGAAACTCCATTGCTAATTATGCAGTGTCTGCTCAAATCAGAGACCAGCGAGTCACAGTCGCGTTGCCAGACATTTTTTTTGTGGGTGCTGTGGGACAGCTTGACTTTTCAGTGAGGGTGGTCTGAAAATTATGGTATGTAATTATTGTGCCAGATACCATGACACAATTCACACAAGTGCAAACCCACACACAAGTGCATGGACACACATGCAAGCAGGGATATTCAGCTCTCAGGATATACACCTGCCAGCCACATTATTATAACCACAGACAACAGAAGTGAATAACGTTGATAATCTGATCATTACTGCATGCTGTTCAGTGTGCACATAGTGACCCACTATGGGAAGAAGGCAAGTCGGGGGACGAAGTGTGATGTTTAGGTAATATTCTAATGGGAACGCTAAGGTCCTGACAAGTGGATGTGACTTTGAAATGCACCACCAACTCAATCTTTGTTTTAGACGAAGGACACCTCATCATGGAAACATTATCTTCAATGGTAGTTACCTCTTTGAGCAAGATACTGTACCAAACCCCAATGGATAAAGGGTTCAGGAATGGTTTGAGGAGCTCAACAATGAGTCCCAGTTTTGACTTGGCAAACAATAAATCCTGATCTCAATCCATTTGAGCCCCCCCGGAAATTCCACCTCAAAACTTGGAAGACTTAAAGGATCTGCTGCTAACGGCTTGGAGTCAGATACCAATGGACTTTTGACTCCACTCCTCAGCAGGTAAGAGCTTTTCTGTCAGTAAAAGGGAGCCTAATTAATCCTAGGCAGGTGGCAATAATGTTATGCTGATCGGAATAGTGATACCAATTTGAATTACCTGACATCAAAACACATTGGTTTGAAAGCTACAGGTAATGTAACTTTCAAACCAATTAAAACTACAAGTAACATGTAAGACTACTGCAGACACGTGGGACATTTTTCGCCAGTCCATCATCCTAAAGATCAGAAATACCAGATTACATTTGCAATGTGTTAAACTGTGTTCCCAATGTGATTTTTTCTTAGTTCATATGTCATTAAGGTTTCCTTTAATGATAGCGCCTGGTGGTTGACACCGAGTCACTGATGTAAAGGCTGCATCCTGCTCACTTCCGATGATGAGTGGATCTGAAGCCTCCCTCAGGGCAACCGGCCCCATTTATAGAGAGTAGTAGACTTGAGAGCTCATTATTCATAATAGCTGGACTGAACTAGTACCATATGGAGCCTGAATCTGAGGATGCAAAATCTCAGCATTGAATCACATTGAAATTCTGGAGCTTTCAAAGATTAAAGCGTGGACAAGGCCTATCATCAAGTGTACCAGCTAATCATTCTTTGATATATCATTTGCTATCATCACCACCTGCTTGAAGGTATTCCATTGCTGGGATGCTGAGAGTTTGTGATGGGGTTGTAATAACTACTACTTAGGAAATGTGCTGAAGGTGAATGTCAGCATTTCTGTCACATATGCTTTGAGAAACAAAAGTTGTGTTGGCAACAACAGCAGTCTCCAATTATTAAGATAACCTGGCCATGCTTTGATTACCATAAGCACTAAGAAACCATAGAGTGAAAATCATTTCATAATACTAAATTTAACACGGCAATCTAGATAAAGAGTAAACAATTAGCCCATAAATAGCTCTGCAACACAGCTTGCCTTTGCACAGCTGAGAGAATGAGGATGTAGACAAAAAAGGCTTAAATCAATTAGTGAGAACTATGTGTGGCAGGATTGTGGATTTTCCGTCCCCCCACATCTTCTATTTACTTGCCTATTTCAGGGAAGGTAAAAAGCACTGACTACTTGTCTTGCTCGCTATCAGAGGTTGTGTGTGCTTTTTTTTTTTTTAAGCGCTAATTCTCATTAGGAGATGTAAGGTCAGATATTTAGGATCCTTGTCATCTACAAAATATTGTTTGCTTCCCTAAGACAGCTGAATACCTTAGAAAAGGACAGAACTAGAGAACAAGGAGAGAAATATGAATAAAACCAAACTTCAGCGATAAAATGCTGCACCCTTATTTATGTAGAGCTACATTACAAGTTAGATCTGCATATCATGTTCTGGTTTCTCAGATCTCATTGCCATGCTTTCCAAAAATGCACGTCTTTCATTGTTACATCTTAGCTTATAGGCTACAGCAAAACTTTAACGGTGTACTGATCATAAATAAATTAAACGTGACCTTTTAATTTGGCCACAAAAGGTATTAATGCGTTGGTACTTTTATAATCACAAAATAATCTATTATTTAAAGATCCAGTGTGTAAAGTTTGGTCAGGGGGAGGTACTATGAGCTCCTTCCCTCTCTATCGCTAGTTGAATTTTTTCCTAGCCTCCTTTTCACGGGGCTAGTGGAAGATTCTTCATCTAAATGTTTCATGAGTCTTCGTATTTGTTTGGACAACAAGGATGTTGATATTTCTTGTTGCAAATAATAAGCATAATAATCCATTTGTCAAAAGACATTATTAATTACAAACACAAAATCCCTCTCCAAACACCTTTACGAACATGGTGGCCTCCATAAGGACCCACTACATGGAGATGATAAGGGCTTTTTCAAAACAGTGCTTTAAAAAGTATATACTTTCAGCTGAAAGTACACACAATGAATGAATATCGTGTTCCATTTATTTAAAGAGATAACCCCTAAATTGTAAACACTGGACCTTTAATATAAATGTATTTATGAATAATAAAAAAAGCCTGATGCATCTTGTTTCCATATATTGGTCTCACTGCGGGTAGCTTACTACCAATTGCACATGGAGTTGGTTGGATTGAATTTGAATTGAATTATGCATTTGTTTGCCCTCTACTTTCATAATATTTGTTTATACAGTTAGTTATTATACTATTGTATCTCTGGCCACATGATACATGTCTTTCTAATCTTAGTGGATCACACCGCAGGACCGTTGTAACATCTGTAATGTTCGGTTGCATGAATCCAAAATAAAGTCCCAGGAGCTTGTTGGTTGTTGTACTGTAATTTAGAAAAACATTTTATATCCATTAATTTACTGTATTACATCTGCTGTCGTAGTTCAAGATATATTGGAAAATAATACCACCAGTAAGATATTTTCTGTCAGCAGTTGACTTTCAGTATTCCTTGAGGGTTGAATCTGAAGGATTACCATGACATGTATGAATGTAAATCCACACAACACACTTATTATAGCCTCTTTAATAACCAGAGAACCCATGCATCCACAAGACAAAGTCGGCAAAATGTCCTACTTCCATTTTCATTTTAAAATATTTTCTTGGAGGAACTGAAGTTCTGGGGAACTTACAAAGAAATGGTGGTGGTTAATAATTCACAAGGCTTTCCCACCATCCATAAATCCATATTTCATCTCAAGTAGGCCTTGGTAGAAAAATCTAATGGTGCCTGCCGTCACTTGAAAAATGTAAATCATATGGACTCACGTTTCAGTGAGGTTGAAGACCTTCTGGATATCCCCACTCACGATACGGTATGTGATCGGGTCATTTTCTCTGTCTGTGGCCTGCAGGAAGGAATGGAAACGAAGGTTTCAGAAGATTATATAGTACAATTAATGTTGTAATAATTGTTGTAATAATTTTAAAACATAACAGGTGAGCAACATTGTGCTGGGTCGGAGTCAACATGAGTTTATTGTATTCTGGAGAGACTAGTATCAGAGAGAAGGGAAAAATCTGGGGGGGGGGGGGCATGTATACACTTTTTACTTAAAATGCCAACACTTTAAAATATGCGACAAAATAAAGAAATTTGCCACAATATTTGCATATAGATGTGCGGGACAAAATTATCAGATTGTGCTCAACCTTGTAGGCACCAACTACTTAGAGGGGTTTTCAAGCACACCAGATTCATGGTTGTTATTAGGTTTTTCCCATCTTTGTGTTTACGCATGTCAACCAATCTCAGTAACGGGACATCGCGATTTTGAGAAATCCCAATATTCTATCTGGCGTGATCCCAAAGAAACAAGGGATTTTGTTATATCAGCATGTCTTATTCCAAATTTTCGTAGCTGAGGATTACTGAGTAGGCGCTGAGTAACATAGAAGAAATGGACAGTATGGTGGAAAATTCAACAGAAATCACAAACTTGTTTGATTGTGCTTTTGTGAACTACAAAATGTTCAGCAATCAAGCGATATTAACCCCATTTGTTCAGCCCGACAGTGACTTGTGTGTCATGGAGTTGGAGCTTCTTACGTTGTGTGTTAAGTCTCATAGATGCTTCAAATATGTAAACATGGCCAGTACAAGGACACCATATTTGTACGAAAATTCACTCCATCATCACGAGTCCCTCCCACTTGTCACATCTCCATACAGTCACCCAGCGCTTCCTTTTCCTACGCTGTGTCAGACTGACAGACGCCAATGTTTACTATTGTCTGTAGCTCTCGTCTCCGTTCGCTGGTAATAATTTGAATTAGCCCTCTATGCTTCGCTGCACTGGCATTTAATAGCACTGAGCCCAATATAGCTTGAAATTACCAAATTTCTGTAGCTACAACCAAATTCAATTTAAGCTACAACGAATTTAATTATAAGTTAAGCTATCAATTGCAGAAGTGTTACATTCAAATTAGTCTCTTGACTACCAATATTCATCATTTAGTCAGGGTCATAAATGACCAGATTTCTCCGTTCTCCCATCATGTTCAAAACCGGGAAGAGTTTCATAACCCTGGATACCAATGTTTATGTGAACACAGTCATCGTGTTCCTCTGATGCCAAATAGTGTTTCTCTTACAAATGAATTAACATGGTGTTCAGGTACCGGACAGGTTTAATAACAAATTGAATGTTCCTGTATAAGAGAACGGTGGTATCTGCAATTGATTAACAAAAGAAAGTGACATCTGCAGATGATCCGCATTGAAACATACACAGAGTAATATAAAATCAGTCCTATGACTGCGCTGAATCTGGTGCAACCTTTCCCGTTTCATACCGTCCTTCTTATGTCATTTGATATCAGCCTGGAAATGTCCATTTCTGGGACCATATCAAATTATCATATCATATCAAATTTACAAAGTCAAAAAAGCCATTCCACATGAAGGGAAGAAAAGCTTTGCCTCCCGAGACCCAAAAATTCAATTTGTTTTCATCGGGATAGACAAAGCTAGTGTCATATCGACTGAATGTGAAAAAACTGAAATGAAATACGCTAGTTTCAAAGGTGTCTAAAACTGTAAAAATAAAAGGATTGAACAAGCCAATTACAGGATGACTCCTTTAAGAGCCCCAAAAACTTTGTCTGAATTTCACTGAATTTTATCAATCAATATCATCATAGTTTGTGAATAATCTGATCTGTGATCTAAATTACAAAAAACAAAAAAAAGGTCTTTGAATGTGGCTAGGATTGTAAAAGCAAGCTAATCTAATAAACCAGTTGTGGGATGTACATCATTAGACAAAGGACTTAGTGACATTTCAATGCATTCCAACCAGCTGTTTTTGAGGAGTTTAGACAAGAATAACCCTATATGTGCCCTTTGCAAAGAGTTTAAAAAATCTGACACACTCATTAACCTTCCAGAAATAGGGTGTGTTTTTCAAATAATTTCCATAGACTATATATAATTATAACCCTGAACCAGTTACACTGTCAAAACCAGTTACACTGTCATTTAAAGATTGAAAAAAAAATAAAGCAAATTGTTTATAGGGCTGTGTTGCAATTGTGTTGTTTGTAATAGTATTTCTGGGAGAAAATGCTCAACTTGTTTTATGGGTGACTCACCTGCAGATTGAGAAGAATGGCTCCCATTCTTGTGGCCTCGCTGACTTCTAGGCTGTAAGTGAAGAGAGGGAAGCGAGGGGGGCTCTGGTTGTTGGGTGGCAGAACCTCGATGTAGACGGTAGTGATGGAGCTCCTGAAATAATCAAGAGCCAACATTCATTCATACAATAAATCCCAGATCAAAGTTCCCTACTGTGGGGGTTATCTGCAGTGAAGAAAAAGGAAAGGCTAGGTTCACATTTCTTTTATTTGAGATCTTCATTTGAATAACAATGGTGTCATGAATTTGATTCATATATTCACATGTTAAACGCTGTGTCAAGCCTTTCATTTTTGATTTGATCAGCTTCTTTACAATCAGCCTCAGAGCTGATCATGTAAAAGTGCTTGCATTATATATTTATTCACAGTGTGAGTATTTTTGGTTTAACTGTATTAGAGCTGCATGTCTAAATGTATTTGAGGGTGAGCTTACAAATTGCATTGTGCATGGTGTCATTATGACACGCTGTATCCCACTCTGGCTTCTTTGAAATATTTGAAATGCATCTTTGTTTTACTTGGCGACAACAACCTCTCAATTTGTCAGTGGAACAATGCTCCAACCATCACCTATGGCCTTGAGCCATATATATCTCCTCTGGCCTGGTGGAACTCTTTGAGATCCTTTTAGTTGACCAGGAGATTTTAGCTGGAGAGAGGGGTGCCTGGAATAAACTGCTTAGCCTGGTGCTACGGCGACCTGAGCCCAGATAAATTGAACAAAATATCTAGCAATACTACTTACTTTGCCTTTGCACAGACTGAATGCATGACTTCCAAATCAGGATTAACCCTGAATGTTTAAAACACATGACAGGAATTCTACATTGTCGGATTGAACGGAACAAAGCCATTGACTCACAACAGGTCAAAAATGTTATATCCATAATTCTCCAAAATAATCCTGACAATTGAGATGCTCACTTGGGACCCACTATGAGCACTGTAGAGGCCTAAGTCTCGAAACAACTTAGAAACCAATCAGTTCTTTATTAAACACTCAAAGAAAACACTTCACATGAATGAATTACAATAACCATAATCAATGCAGTCTAATGGAGAAGAAACAACATGTAAGAAGAGAGACAGCTTGAAAAGCTACCTTCTCTGGGTTTCTGGCGCATTGTCGGAGGCCTTGACAGTCAGTGCGTAAGATCGTCCCACAGTCAGTGTGACACCAGATGCCACAGTGATCCGACCAGAGAACGTATTAATGTCAAAGTCTCCCTGGGAACCAGCCAGTATCTCGTACGTCACCTGACCGTTCAGTCCCTCATCAGCATCTACTGCAGTTAACTGGGTAAAGAAATAGCAGGAGAGAAAGAAACAGATATATCATATGTTTACAATCACATTTGTACTATGTGGTTTTACACTGAATGTTCTGCACAGCTTCCAGCTACATCCTTAATTCTTCTCAGCAGGTTGCTGTGACTTTATTCAAATAGCCAACCTGCAGCAGATTAATTTTTTTACCCTCTTACCATGTAATGGTCGCATGACCTTTGTTTCATGTAGATTGAAAAAACATTGGCATTCAGGATATAGTAGGCAAATGCCATTGCAATCTGACCACCTATGTGCGCTGAGAATATTCTACTCACTCCCAGTGGTTGCAGTTTTTTGAACTTCGGGATCAGTAAAGTTTGGATTGATGTATTAAATGTTTGTTGAAAGCGGACAGACGTTTTTTGGAAAGCAAGGTAAAAAAAAATCAAACAGGATTGGATCATTCCTTTCATGTTCTGCCACTAAATTAATTAAGAAGCCACCATTCCCTCGAAGTCAATTATTTAGGGAATCCCATTGCTTGCATTTATGAGACATCATGGTGTGGTTGGCTTCATATCTTTAAGGACTTTAAAATGTAATCCAGGCGGCCCCAACCTTCCTTTTCGTGCTCCTCATGTTGGAAGTAAATACTGTAGAATCAAATAAACAACAGTATCCTCAGGGGCTTTGCGACTCTCATAAACTGCTTATAAGAAATCGGTTAAGCGGTCAAACTAGACAGTCTGTAACCCCTGGCCCAATTTCAGGGAGGGCACAACTGCTGTTTTTTCAAAAAACTGCTGAGAGTTCAAACCTGACCTTTTCACAGTCTGACATTTTATTTGGCATGGCTATACTGGGAGGACAGACAATTGAAAGAGAGAAAGATCATGATCTGACCACCAAATAAGACACAAATGGATTATGGAACAATCCACATTAATGTATAGCAGACAATGTGTATGTGGCAGTGCGTATGTGTAACTGTCCATACACACCTACTGTATAGGCATGGACGCTTGGTTTTATTTGGTTTTACTATATGTGTGTCAAATGGAAAGAGAAAAACATTAAAAGTCAGTTTCAGTTTCTAACTTATTAAATTAACTAGGCCTATGCGGTCGTCCCTGACTGCAAGGTTATATCCCGGAAAAGTCCCCAGTCCCCTTCATTTTAAAAACAATCCCCCTGATTGAACTCTTCAAATTAAATGTGAAGTTATGTCCACAGTAATTTTTGGAGAAAAAAGGTTTATCAAGTGATTAAATATGAACTATTTGAGTAAAACTTGATTGGATCAATGGTTGAGAAATTATGACCAGAAAACTTTTAGAGATAAAGCTCCCCGTAGGATCAGAAATATTCATCCAACTTTTACCAAAATCAATACAGTTCTTGCACTCACTAAGGTCTATGTTTGTATAACATTTTAAAATGATCCATGAAATCCTTTGCATAATATCAGATGCATGAAGGATGTCCATCAAAATTAATTTACATCCGTCACAGAAGTAAATTTATTTCGATAGCTAAATCTTGCAATAATAATCATAATAATAATAATAAATAATAATAAAAAGTTAGAGACAAAAGACTTGCATGTCTACCTTGCAGTTGAAATGAAGGGAAACGTTACCTGTCAAGACATTTCAATGGATTGTTGTAGTTATTTGCTATGAACCTGTAATAACGTGTGTGAGAGAGACTCTGTGAGATGGAGACAAAGAGACAAAGAGAAGGAAAGGATAGGGGGTTATGATTACCTGTAGTACTGTCTCTCCTGGTTGCATGTCTGTGAAGACTTCAACGCTATAGGACACCTCTGCAAAAGTGGGTGTGTTGTCATTGGCATCAATGACAAGGATATTCACAGTTGCTGGGTTACTCTGCTGGACGCCATCTGATGCCACCATCTGTAAAAATGACAAAGCTTTAGAAATGCAGAGCACCACTTGTTGAAATGTATCACAAAACATTATACACGCATGAGATGAGAGTAGATAGATACAGAGGTACAAAGCTTGCATACAGGATAGCTAGCAAACTGAACGAACCTCATGTTAATTAGTCCCTGGCACCTCTAATCTGCAGTATTTGGCATAGAAGAGAAATGATTGAAACTGTGAAACTGCGGCAGCAGTGAGAAATTTACCCGACTAGAAAATGTGTGTCCAAAACACAGATGCCCCCATGACTGGAATAAGAACTGTATTGTAGGTGAATAAGAAATAATCCGCCATGAAAATCTCCTAAATTCAAATCTGCCTTAAATGTGAAAACAAGCAAATTGAATATTCTAATTATGAGATGAACACCTGTAGGGTCACTAAGAAATTTGTAAAATGTTGTTGAATTCTGTCCAGTGGTTTTTGAGGAGGTGTGGATGTACTTTAACCCATTACCCATAGAGGGATAGACGGTGTAACCAAATAAAATATAATAAATACAACACATTTTACCGGCTACAAGGTACATTATCAATCAGGAGGCGGCTTTTAGTTGCTGTTTATCATTTGAAGCCAATGTGTAGATCATACATACACAAAATGACAGCAGCTACTGTACAATCAAACAGTTTTTGTTTCTAGCCAGTCCCCGCAAGAGTGATGCCAGTTGTGGTAGAGGAGACGGAAAGCAGATTTGAATTTACTGTGTCATTACAACTACACGTATAGACTCGTAGTTCTAAAATTTGCAAGTACTGACACATGTTGCTGAACCAACGGATACCTAAATGAAACACACTAGTAACATTAGCACATCTGCTAACTCACCTGTCACTCACTCACAGTAGAAATTTAACAAAATGCATACACCATAATCTGGGAAAACTAGGATGACTGATTTTTACTGATGAAAACTGATGTTTGTCTTTAGATGAAAGAGAGTTTTTCGCCAGGATTCTATTTCTCCCTTGGCAGATCTGTTTGACCCATTTCAATTACAGAGTTGAAGGAAATACCTTGCTCATGAAATGGATTTATTGTACTCATTCTATTGACTTTTTGGATATGAGGTTTGGACACAAAGGCAGGTTGTATTTCAGATATGAGTACGCACAACCACAGTGTCAGGGGTTAGTTGATTTTTTGAAAAAATCTTTGAAACCAGTTTGTGATGGTGAAAGCAGGATGTACGCTGTAGTTTTTCCTTGAAAAAGATCAAGACTAGATGTGACCAAGTACTGGACACAGGTAGTACTGATGTGTAGGTCTGCTGTGAGTTTTATTCAGTGTTTTTCTTTTTCCTGCTCAGAACAAGAAATACAATAACTGTAATGAAAAGAATGGAAATTAAAGAAAAGACCTTTAAAGCCTGGGTCAGGTCACAGTTACATGGTTAAGTGTGAATGAAAGCAGGTATTCACCGCAAATGTTGTTTCACCAGTTGTTCATCTAAAGCTACAGCTCAAATGATTTCTGTAAGTTCATGTAAGAGGATTTACAGTGGGAAAAAAAGTAAAAAAACAACTTTTACTACCTACCTAAGTGTGGTTCCTCACTTGAAGGCCCACAATAGGGATTCTACATCATTTTTGCTACATTTCTCATTTATTTAGCTGAGTGTGTGCCTATAGCTCCCCCTAGTGGACTTAAGTGTTATTTTGCAGCCAAATCCCCCTCTGGGGAAAGAAAATCCCATTTGGAACATTTTAGGTCCATCAGATATTCAACTGTACCAAACAGGAAATCTGCTAGGACTTATCCGAGTAAAAAACTGTTTAGCATAACAGATACTTTGAGGTACACCTATCAAATTTGATGCAATTGCTATTAAATATTTCCTGAATACATTCATTGATTGTTTTGCTAGGTGTTACTATAATGTAATAATGTTGTAGCCTTTTTTACAAAATTAGGTTAGGACAGAAGTATTAGATTAATCATGGATTAATCACACATAGCAACAGGTAGAATGTTACTGACAATTATTATTTTAAGTCTTACCTGTCCATAGACACATGTTATAAAAATACACCAGATAATTGTTGAGCTATTTTAAGTATCATTTGGATTTCACGCTAGAATTAACTTAAAGTACCTTTTGGCCTTAAGTGGTTAAATATTACGGGTAAAGACAAGAAATATATTTTTGCACCTCATTTAATAATTTTTATTAAAGGATTAGAATAATTATTGAGGGCACCGGAAATTACTGAAATTGCAACACAACAATCTCAATAACAATCTCTTTTTCTTTTATCTCTATGATTCTAAGCATCCATTCAAATTTTTTGATATTAAATCCTGGTCAGTCTAATAACTCCCTTGGTCGTGTGCAGGTTCCATATTGGGAACCAGAGGAGTACCTTCGGCATGATCCATGATCATTTTCAACTTTCCCGCTTGAGAATCTTTGCTGCATATTTCCCCGTTTTCCTATCTCACCGCAAGCTGTTCTATCAAGAGAAGACTAACCAACATATATTCATTGTGTTGTTTACAACACCCAGCTTTTTTTTGGTATGTATTGATGTCTTCTGTATTTGCTAAATGTTTTTTTACGCTGTGCTGTCAGATTGTTGTGCGTGTTTGTTAATTTGATCGTGATTAATTTGCTGTGTTTTCTTAATGCAGCGATTGCAGAGGTCTTCTGTGGCTTGCGATTTATCTATGGACAATGGCTTTTCAATCAGAGTAGATCCGATACTTCTGTGTATGGAAGAGAGATTTTAAGACTAATGGTGCCTTTGGTCCACATGTGGATGTAAATTTGAATATTCAACGGTATTTTGAATAAATAATTCAGCATTAGGTATGCCTCTTTCACATATTGTAAATACATATGTAGTTTAGTGAATTTGATATCTAACATGTATATTTGTAATACACTTCAAGGGCAAAATGGAATCAACTGTTTTGCCTCACTGCAGATCGACACTGGTAAAGGTCAAATTACTCCAAAAGTGTCAGGTCTGCTTTGTATCTGAAACTGCCTGTTGGTATAAAGCTAACATGTGACTTCTATTAATATACACAGAATAGGAGATAAAGTTCATGGGGCTGTGGTTGTCTCTCAAAGAAAAGCTACACCAAGTCCAATGCCTACCGTGAAAGAATAGACCATCTGCTTCTCCCGATCCACTGGTTTGAGAAGCCTTAGGTGGCGGAATATCCCGGTGGGTGTCAGGCTAAAGAACGTGGTGTAGTCATCCAGTGTAATCTTCAACATGGGGTCTTTCATCTTCCAATAGAAAAATATACAAAAGGAAACATGTTTCCGTGGTGACATGAGTTTTTTTTTATCAGTTTTCCAAGGCTGCAGCTGTGGGACTGAGGAAACCTATCAAACATTACATTTTGATCTGCCAAGGAGCTGAAATTTTTAATCAGCTGGAATGTCTGTCATCCACAGAAAAGGGTAGAGAAGAGGTGAAGATGGAACCAGAAACCAATCTTTTTTATCAGTCTTTTTTAACATGTTATGTCGAACTAAAGAAACGAAGAGAGGCTGACTTCTGCAAAAGCATCATAACCCAGTTATTTCCCTGTTCCCCTTATCATTGAAAAATAAGGACCAATTTGTGCTTTCACTAAAAATAAGGGGTTTATTAATTTTGTTTAGGTTCTCCAGGAGCTGAATAAGCTTAAAAATAATTTCAGAGGAGCCATTTACCAATGGAGGCAGAGCTGGGAACGCTGAGGTTTGCAATAAGAGTGATAACAGTGGACAGGTTCAGGAACGAACACATTAAGCTCCATTTATGCTCACCATCAAAGACAAATTAAAATACAAACAGAGCCTTTCATACAAAGTTCTGATTGAATTTGTGCGCAAATTCAGAGAGCTTATGGATATTGACGAAACAGAGTAGTACGAGTGGAATTTATTGGAGACACAGTGCAGCTATAAAGTAATAAAGACAACAAATGTATAAACGCACCATGAAAAGGAAAGGAGTGAAGTTAAACAGTCAAAAAAAAGCCTGTCGTCCACATGTCAAAGACCCCCAGTCAGTAAATTGTTTCCTGCGTGTTTGCCATGTTCGAAATGAATGACCCTTCAGTGCCATCTTATGGATGTATCAATATCATATCCTTGCATTTCATGCATCATAAAGGATGCATGGAAGTATGTACAACGTTTAAGGGACGGCACATGTTGGACAGATTGGTGATATGGTGAGGGATCCAAAAATGAAGGTGGTGTGAAAACATCAAGAGAGGAGAGAGAGAGAGTTAGGAGGAGAATTTAAACGGCCAAAGAGACACTGAATGGATCTGTTGAGAGAGGAAATGAAGATGTGCGATTGATCCGTAATCCCTCCTGATTAAGGACCACCTTAATCCTTAATCAGGTGCAGCAAGAAGAAGAAGAAGAAGACTTAATGTCTTCACTGCTGTGGCAATACCGCTAACAAATAGAGCTGGAGAATGCTTTGGTCCATTGCTGTGAGTCACCTTTGATTTATGTCCATCAGTGACTAATTTTAAGACAGTTTGGACTGGGTGGCTTATTTATTTTGGCATCTCTGATTCCACTAAAATGGGATTAGTTGATCGACTCCAAAGATTAAGAAAAAGGATATTTTGGAGGATTAAGTAAATACATAAGTAATTTGTTTTATCCATGTGTGCGTTTGCTTTGTTTTCAACAGTTTAAATATTAATCTTTCAGTGGACTGAGGGTGTGGACAATACTATCCACTGCTTGGGCAAACACACACAAATATCCACACAATCACACAATTACACCCCCTTAATCCAACAACACTCAGAAAAAATTATATCATAAAACACACTGGAATTTAAAGAGAACAATTGCTTATGTTATGATGTGATCAAGAGAAAACCGAACACCAAAACACTCCAAACACTAACCCCATTAAGAGATACAACTCAGAGCACGCTCATCAGTACCGGGAGAACTGTTTAGTAATTAATTCACCGCTTATTCAAGTTTGAGATAACAGATGGCATTTCTGCTGTTGTGAACGCAGACATTTCTAATTGCATTTTGAGGATGTCTCCAGCAGTGATGAATGCTCTCAATTTGTTGTTACTTTTTTGCAAAAGTGATGCATGCAGTCGTAGGAAGGATGTCCCAAATCAATTTGCAGAGTAGTTTACTAATATGTGTTTAAGAACAGGTTCAATTACTGATATCCACGTGGAACAAGTACCTCTGAAAACAAAGCTAGTATTTTTACAGCTGAGCAAAATTAAAAATAATTAACTTACAACATGCAGACAAGTTTTTCCAAAAGATATTCCAAATTTTCCAAAAATATCTTATAAAACACTATGATTATTTATAAAATACTGTAAAAACCAATTAAAACTGTCTTTCAGATTTAATGTAAAGCCTTTGAGCGATTAAATCCATGAACTGAATTGGTTTCACTGATATAACGGTTAACATACTTTAAGATATGATGCTCACTGCAGCTCTATCATATAGGAAAATATCAATATTGTATTAATCTACATATTATAGAACCTTCTCAATATTAGATATCTCTTAGCTGCGATTATAGCAAAACACTTGATCAGGACATCCCTATATTTCAGTTTTTGTGTTTGTGTTTGTACGCGTGCGTTTGTGATTGCATTTCATAGCAGCCCCTTTACCTACAGGTGTATCACCAGGAGCCAGCTAGAACAAGGGAACAAATACATCAGGAAACAACTCATAAACATTGGCAGCTTTACAAAAAACAAAAACTACATGGATGAATGTGAAATTAATCACTAGCCCCTTTTACACAGCTTGTTCGAGGCGGGACTGTCACACCTTTATTGTGCCTCCCCATCCTGTTCAAACATTGAAAAGGTGTAGTCAGTAGCCATGTATAAATGGAGCAAGCCAATGAGATGGAGGGACAGATGGTGGATGGGGCAATTGGCATAGTAAGATGAGTGTGTTCCACAACCAGAAGATATCAAGCAACTAGCAGCTAAAACTTAAAAAAAAAAAGAATCAACTAAAAGATCTCCAAATTAGAGACACCGCACGATCTGTGAAATCTTTAGCCTCTGAGCAGAGATTGAAATCCACTGTCATGTAACTGGTTATGTAAATTATTGTTTTTGTTTACAAAATGCTCTATGACATGATATAAAAGGTCCCAGTAAATGATGCTGTGCTAGATGTCCAGTCCCTTCACCTTATGGGACAGAAGCAGCTATCTTAAACTAAACGCTGGCATTACGCCATCATTGTTCAGTGTAAATGATCAGGGGCAAATATAGAGAAGTGTCTTGTTTGTGGTTCTGTTGCACATGTCTGTGTAAAAAGGGCTAATCTTTACTGAAAGCACAACAAGTGTTGTGTGTTTAGTTATGTGTAGGCATTAATCAGCACAGACTGACATGGGTGCTTTGTTTCTACCTCCTCAATGTCATTATCCAGTGCGATTATTCCCAGGGGGGCAGTGAGGTTGGCACTGACTGAGATAGTGGTACCCACTGGTGAGGACTCACTCACGTAGCCCTGATAGGTGGCATACTGGAAATATGGTGCCTGGTTGTTTTCATCCAGAATCTCAATAATGAGGTCAGCATATGCTGGGAGGGGATGGCCGTTGTCCTGCTCAGCCTGAGAGAGGGTGACAAAGACATGGAGTTATTGTCAGTCTGTCAATTTTCAGCAAGCTTTTAATAAGTATGAAACCCATGAGCTGGAAATTTATTGATAAGCACGAGTAATGATGCTATTCCTTTTTTCTTCAAAGCAGGCGCATAAACCAATAATTTCTCCCAACTTAATTCTATTACAAAGATATAAATTGACTATATCTAATCAGGGTTGACTTGGATTACACCACAGCAGTTATGAGGGCACGACATGCAAATTCCATGACTTGTGGGGGAGGACCTTAATTAGTGGCTCTTGCTATTTGGTCAAATTAGTACCAAATGACAAAAGAGGACTAGGGGAAAATATTATTGATTAAGTGTGTGAAGAAATTCAACAATTAACTAGTACATGGGTTTACTAGCACTCCTTTCCAGATTGGTCCCTATCAGTTCTCGATGATATTCTTGTTGATATTTATCTCCAAAAGAAGACTCCACATCCAGCTATAGAACGCAACATATTCAAAAATATACTAGGGGCTAGAAAAGTAACGCGTTGACTTAAGAAATACATAGTGAGCAAAGGCAAATGCTTTAATATTCCACAACTGTAATAACATTTGGTGTGTTGAACATACACTTTCCCCCTCTTTTAGAATGTTTGCATAATATGTACTCCAAATGTATTTGTTCTGTACCCGGAAAAGAAACCTTGAAAACCAAAGAAAACATGCTTGGCTCTCTGGTTTAAGTGCTTGACTTCTGTTCCTGTTCAGTAGGGTTCAATGCATTTGTTGATTATCTGAAAATAACAGATATTTCCCGTCATTTTAATTTCTTAGCGTACGTGCACTTAACCAACAATACTACACAGTGACAAGAATGTTAGCATTGCTTCCTCTTCCTTTTTCCGTGGCTGTGACATGGATGTCTCTGAAATATAGTTTACTAACCTGACTTTACCTGAGTTGCGTCTGACACTCAGGTATAAAGGTGCACTTCTACTCAAATAAAAGGCCCAACCTTCCCCCTCGACCCAGCACAGGATAAGCGTTTCTTCAAAGCATGCATAAAAAAAGAGGCATAACAATACACCTAAATCTCAGAAATAAACGTATAAAATAAATCAGTTTTCAAAATCGATGTAATATAAGACAGTCATTTACCATGGCAGGGCTCTTGTGACAGGTTGATCCACACTCAAGGACCTGTAACACTCAGATGCTCGGTCCCTTTTAGCTTTTAAGCATTAGGTGTCAGCGGATTCCTACCTGAAGCTCTCAGACTGCACTGGTAGGTGAGGAGATCGTAGTTCTAA
The DNA here is from genome assembly GCA_037951165.1 of Lophius americanus. Taxonomy (NCBI): domain Eukaryota; kingdom Metazoa; phylum Chordata; class Actinopteri; order Lophiiformes; family Lophiidae; genus Lophius; species Lophius americanus. The sequence goes on along the minus strand of JBBDHG010000019.1, from coordinate 16,009,081 downwards.
AATGTAATAAGGGCCAAAAAGGGCTCTAAAAGTAATAAGCCAAATCTTAAAATCAAATTAAAAAAACAAAACAAATGGCCAGCCAGTGCAGCCAGTGTTTCGGCAGATCCCGCTAATTTTCACTAGAACAAATGTTTTAATTGTCACTGAAATGTTATGCCACACAATATATCCCGAAAATCTTCTGACTTATATTCTTGTCAGATTACTAGTAGAGAACACCCACACTGCACCATCCCAAAGATCCATCTGGTCACAGAAACACCTGAGGGAGAATACCTGTCATTGACTGAAAAAGCCTGTATCTGGGTCTTCAACACTCACATACATATTATTCAGAAGAGAAGATAAAAAAATGGAGTGACGGTTACTGTAGTTTTTTTTAGTCTTGAGCAGTGTCCCTATTTCTGGGATGCTGTGCTAAACAACTTGCATTCCACGGTTGCAACACATTGTCTGCAGGAGAAGCTCTGTTACTCGAAGTTACTCAATCGATCTGGATTCCTCTGTCCTGATTAATCATCTCTCAAGTTACCCTGCATCAATAATGACCTCTGATGAACAGATGTGTTTTTCTAGAATATGCTTGAGATGCTGAGTCTTATTTCAACAATAGCATGGAAAATACATTGTGCGGCCACAGACTAGTCTGAAGTCTTACTCTTATTTCCCTTCTTATTTTCCCTATGATCATTCACACTTTAATCCCTTCCTCTTATAGAATTAACTTCTTCCTCTCATCACTTAGCTCATCCCAGTAAACTACAGGTCCAAGAATTCCCAAGAGGTGTCTAGAGGTTAGTTTTGGTTAAATGGAAAGTTTGTCTGCATCCTAGCATCGACGTTGATCCCTTCTCTTTAAATTAGGATTCATGGAAGTAAAGCAGACCAGCCTTCCAGCTAAGCCCTGTGTCCAGAGCAACGGGTGATAAGGTTAGAGGCCTTCAAGCATGTTATGTATGTGTGGCAGGACAGGGTGCTTGTTTAGGTTATTGGGATATCAGTTAAGATATTTCCCTAAAATAAAAAAAAATAAAAAACATTGAAAAATGTATTACAGATTCAAGTTATTGTTTTTTTTAAATCTACTACTTTAATCCCTGAACTTTTTTCTCTCATAGTATAACATAGATTCCTTACAGTTTGAGATAATGGCTGTAATACTTTGTTGTACACTGAATTCATCACTATCCGATTTGAGTATATGGACATTTTGTTTTCTTATTACAGACAAATAACAATACCTATGCTGTAGGCAATGGCTTTTTTGGTAAAATGTCCATTAGAATTGAAACAAAAAAACAAAATAAGCGAGTAGGAAAGATAAATATGCTTCATTACACATATTATTAACCCTAAACAGAAGATGGAATGGGTCAATATTTGAATGGGTCAATATTTGTCATGTCAGGGTCAGGTGTAGGATTCCCATTTACAACAAAATCCAATATGTTAAATACTGGGTTAAAAAGAAAAGAAAAAAATGTATTCAGTTCTGCTGATCAGATGCTACACTGCAAAACAAAGACTAGATTTCTGCAAGAATGTGTGAAGCAATATGTATCAGCCAGAACCTGTTTATGTGAGCATCTAACTCCCAAATTAGCATCATGTCTACTTATTAAGATACATGCTAGCTGCATGCACAGCTTCTGTCATATAAATTGTCTGCACTAAACATCAAAATTTCGCTTTGCTTAAAAAACAAAGCTATAAAAAAGCAAGGTAAAGTGCGTGTGTAACTGCAGGTTAGAACAGATCAAACTTATTAGGCAGAGCAGTGTTGTTCTATACACCTGTACAATGTTTTATGTCTGAGTGTGTCATCAGCTATTGGTAATAGCACCTCACTAGCACCTCGAGAAGAGCCAGGACAGTGAGCTTAGACACATCGCTCTTCCTGGCAATGAAGGGAAACTTTACCAAAGAGGTAAGCGATGAGTGTCACAGAGCATTAAGGACTTTAGTGGTGAAAGGACTTCAAAGGCTCTGAGGAGTTGTGTGGGTTTCTTTCTGAATGTGATTCTAATAAACACAGCACGGGTTCTGATAATGATCTTATGATGGAAGATGATGGAAGATGGCGCTGCGGAAGTTCGCCTCAGTGCTGGTTTCTCTAGTACTTTGTCTGTTTTTGTTTACTTTTCCCATTTACAGTAGTCCCTCATGTGATCACATACTCCAGAGAGGAACTTTTAAACATCCGCCCATCGACTGGGAATACTTTTTCATAATTCCCCGAAGAATTGGTTAACCTGGGTCAACTTCTAACTGGAGGAGCAACAGCTCTCTGTGGGACCTACCGGAGACGTCAGCGGTGATTCTGAATGGCGCTTACCCCGATTTGCCTTGCAAATATCCGCTCTCTGGCAAATAATATGGATGAGCTGCTGCAGCTCAACTCAACCAACTCGGACTTTTGCAGAACTGCCGCCCTGTGCTTCCCTGAAACTTGGCTCAGAGAGCACATCCTGGACAAAGCGCTTCACCCGCCGGGCTTCCAGCTGCTCCGAGCAGATCGCTTAACGGCGCTCTCGGGGAAGACGAAGGGAGGCGGTTTCTGCTTCTTTATTAATGAAGGTTGGTGCACGGATGTCACAGTTCTAAAGAAATCATGCAGTCCTCATTCGAAAGTTTATTCATCAACTGCAAGCCACTTTATTCTCCGCTGGAGTTTTCTTCCTTGATACTGGCTGGAGTTTACATCCCACCTCAGGCCTGCGTTAGTGAGGCGTTACAACACCTCGCTGACCAGATTTCTGATCAGGAGCATGACCAACCAGACTCTCTACTAGTCATTCTTGGGGATTTTAACAGAGCAAACCTCAGCCACGAACAGCCAAAACATATTCAACACATCACGTGTCCCACCAGGAAAACTAACACACTGGACCACTGCCACACCACAATAAAGGATGCATATCGCTCTGTCCCCCGTGCAGCTGTGGGACTCTCTGATCATTGTATGGTCCATCTCACCCTGTCCTACAGGTAGAAAATAAAATCTGCTAAGCCTGTAGTCAAGACTGTTAAAAGAGGACAGTCTTTTGACTGTCCTCGAGGCAAAGCTGTAGCTACAGGCCTGCTTTGACTGCACTGATTGGAGTGTCTTTGAGGATGCTGCTTCAGACCTGTATGAGTTAACTGATACTGTGACGGCTTACATCAGTTTTTGCAAGGACATGTGTTTGCCAACAAAAACCTTCTGCACATACAATAACAATAAACCCTGGTTTACTGCCTAACTCAGGCAGCTTCTTCAGATCAAGGAGGAAGCTCACAGGAGTGCTGACAGCAGGCCAGAAACACACTGACCAGTGAGGTCAGAGCAGCAAAGAAGTGTTACTCTGAAAAGCTGAAAAACAAGTTTTCAGCCAACGACCCAGCATCGGTGTGGAGAGGCCTGCCAGAGGTCACCGACCACAGAAAACCAACATCCCCTACTGTGGAGAGCTTTCAACTGGCTGAGGAGCTGAATAAGTTTTATCGCAGGTTTGACACCCGCTCTGAACTATCAACACTCCCTGCCCCCATCACAGCCCTCCCCACTGACCCCAAGCTTAGAACCTGTGAGACGGCCTGAAAGCCTGTGCTGATCAGCTGGCCACCATCTCCACACAGAAGTTTAATAGATCACTGGAGCTGTGTGAAGTCCCCTCATGCTTCAAACGCTCCACCATCATCCTAGTCCCCAAGATATCCGCCATCACAGGATTAAATGACTACATACCAGTCACCCTGACGTCTGTGGTCATGAAATCCTTTGAGAGAATGGTCTTGTCCCACCTGAAGGACATCACAGGCCTCCTGCTGGACCCCCTGCAGTTTGTCTACCGTGCAAACAGGTCGGTGGATGATGCAGTCAACACAGGACTGCACTTCATCCTTTAACATCTTGACTCTCCAGGGCATACGCAACGATCCTGTTTGTGGACTTCAGTTCAGCGTTCAACACAATTATACCATGAACACTTTGCTCCAAGCTCCTGCAGCCCGCTGTACCAGCCTCCACCTGTCAGTGGATAACTTCCTGACGGACCGGAGAGAGCAGGTGAGGCTAGGTAAAATATCATCCTCCACCAGGATAATCAGCACTGGGGCCCCACAGGGCTGTGTGCTGTCACCTCTACTCTTCTCACTCTACACTAATGACTGCACTTCTGTCGACCCATCTATCAAACTGGCATCAACAATGTGTCGGCTGTGGAATCCTATAGGGTCCTGGGAACTATAATCTCTCAAGACCTTTAGTGGACATCCAACACAGACAAAATCATCAAAAGGCGCAGCAGAGGATGTACTTCCTACACCAGCTTAGGAAGCTCAACCTGCCTCAGGTGCTGCTGATCCAGTTTTACACTGCAGTAATCAAGTCTGTTCTCTGCACATCCATCACTGTTTGGTTTAGATCTGCTACCAAACAGGACAGAAACAGACTACAACGGACAATTTGATCTGCAGAAAGAATCATTGGATCCAACCTGCCCTCCATCCAGGACCTATACTCCTCCAGAGTCCGGAAACGGGCAGAAAAGATCACTGCAGACCCGTCACACCCCCGACACAACCAGTTTCAACTTCTCCCCTCTGGCAGCACTAAAGAACACTGTTCGCCAAATCTACCAGACACAAGAACAGTTTCTACCCATAGGACATCAACGTGACAAACAATCCAACCAGTGTCAGTGTTGTACAATAACCGGTATCACCTCATTATACAATAACTACCTCCAACTGTCATTACTCTGACATCTTTGTACTTTCATATATATTTATATATACATATTAATACATATATATTTAAATGCATATAGTCTGTAGACAAGATCATCTCCATTTGTTTATAGCTTGTATATTTGTTTATTGCCTTGTCCATTTAATGTAAAAAGATTTATATGACGTTCGTACTGTTAGAGCTCAGTTAGCCGGAGTCTAATTCCTTGTATGCATATACATGGCAAATAAAAATGATTCTGATTCTGATTCTGATTTTTAAAAAAGCCGTGAATAAGTCACACTGAATATTGCTATTTACCTTGATGATGAGCGTAAACCTTTGATGCAAGTCTCTGCTGATCGGCTGTAGAACACGCAGCTCTGCAGTTGTTCTGTTCAGGGAAAAATACTCTCGATATGTGATTGGATGACCTGCAATGAAGAGCGAAGACTTGCAAATGTTTGAGTACACTAAAAACTACTATCCACAACATCAGGATGATGTAAATGAAATCAACTGATGCCATGTGCAGAACATACCAACCAGGATGTAGTAAAGAATGCCAGGTCTGTCGGAAGGTGGCTGAATGTTTCTGTCCATATCCATAGCCCGGATCGGAGGGGTCACATTCAGTGGGTTCAGTTTACTCTGCAGAGCAATAACAGGAATCTTGTATTGTCTGTTGACTTTAAAAGCAACTAAAACAACTTGGGGACATCATTATACACAAACAGGTGTTGTCGAGTCGTATGAAATACAAAATTCACCTGCCCTGCATGGACATTATTTGTGAGCTTTATACTAATATTTTGATATTTTGATTGTTATATAATCTTGTGTCATTGCATTAGCTGTAACCTCCTGAGATGAAACTTTTATGTAAAAGTGAGTTCTGACATCTTTTGGTCATGGCCCTGTATTTAGTTTATTCTTTTTTTTTTTAAACTCAATTTTCCCATATTCCCATAGTGCATAGTGTTCTTGTAATTTAACTTTTTTAAGTGTATTTTAACCGTCTCCTCTTGTGTCTTTCATATTTTGCCTATCCCTTTCAGTGTGATTGTCTGGTGTCACCTGAGTCTCCTCAGTCTCCTGGCTTTTGATTCTGCAATCTGATTTGGATGGTTTGCGTAGGAACGTGCACTACCCGTCTGTGGATTTGGAATAAGCAGCATTCACCTGTAAGCGCCTCTATTGGCCTCCTATGTCGGCATTGTACCCTTGATCCTAAAATGCTCCTATCACTCCCTCACCTCCACTCCATTTAAGTGTTTACTGCTTTTAGGGAGAGTGAGATGAGCTGCAGTGATGGGTCATTCTTAAAACGCACTCAAGCAGATACTTTATACTTCTAATGTGCTGTGTTCTGCTCTGAATGAAATTCTGGACACCAGAGCTTTTTCACTGACCAAAGTTTTCATAAGGAGTTCTCAGTGATATTAGGTCAGTCACGTAGCAATAATAAATGACAGAGATCTGATTATTAGAGTGTTGTTAAATCAGCTGCTAAATCTATTCCTCAAGAGCGTGTCTTTAAATACCCTCCAAACAATTTCACAGCAAGCATAATCTGTTGTTTTGTAGGCCACTTTTCCTGTTCATGCATACAAAGGCACCATCAGCACTAATTAGCTAACACTACTGATACACTTGTGTACTAACATATGGCTAAGTGGGAATATACTTAGCACATCAGATTAAGAATACCTCTCGTCTTGCAAAATAGACCATATGCTCATACCATGCTGGACCTTATGTCAGTATGCTAAGAGCACTGTGCAGAACTTCCTCAGCAGACAGGCACATTCCTAACAGCTCTCTGGCAGGTAGAATCCCTCCCTTAGGGAGTATATTTATATCCCTCAGCTCTAGAGTAATCCTTACACCCCTCCCTAACCAGCCCTCTCGCTTTTACAATGTCTGGAGGTGTGCTAAATCAAATCCCTCTAGCGCTGCACAATGGTGATTAGCTATAATATCCTCCTCCAGCAGTCCTTATCCAAGGGACTGGGGAGCCCACATTATGTAAAAAATAAATACAAATCAACGTAATACTGTATGTCAAGCTATTGTAATTAATTACAATACACTCATCAATTATGAGAAAACAAATTTCCCCACGGACAGACACTCTTGCAAAATTATTACACGACAGAATGAACAAAAAACAGAGACCAGCAAAAAAATCGACCTACGGCAGCACATCCAAAAAATAGGGATTTAACAAGACTATTGAAGGAAAGAACGTTTTTGAAGCTAATACTGTAAATGTCTAGAGGAGACAGTCTATTTGGAGTAATGTATCTTAAGGGTTGTAACACCAGGTTGTGTTTCAAGCAGCAAGGTGCAGAGAAAGGTTAGAATTTTCTCCTTTTAATGAAAAAGCTCGTTTTATGTAGCTAGTGCTCCCAGGTCCTGCATACTTAGCAGACTGCATACCTTTATAATAAATTAAATATTACATGGACAAACTCTAAATACAAGACCAGCAGTGAGTCACATGGCTACTTTGACATCAAGTAAAGCAACAGTCACTTCACATCCAGAACCATTCATTATTTTTGATTTTCTTGATCAATATTTTCCACTGTGTCATTTTACTGGCTTTTGTGTTACTTAATCTCCCTCTATCTCAGTTCAATTTATTTCGATTCTGCCATTTTAACCTAGTAGAATTCAACTCACACTCCATGCAGATTCTTTCTAATTCGGCTTCCAAGCAGGGTTCTCATTGTATCCTAAATGCCACCTCTTTTTAAATCATTGCTTAAATCATATTTTCACAGGAAGCAACACGATTATTGCTCGTGTTCTTTTATTGTCTACTGTTTTTTCTATTATAACTTTATTTATTTATTTTGATTGCATACACATCATGTATTTTGGGAAGCAATTTGCAACTATGTTTAGATAAATAAATTAAGTGATTAAGTTATTATAATCACAAAATGTAATCACACGTAAGAGAACACTTTATAAATTGTAGGTTGGTTTGTCAACCTACCATTAACAGTTGTAGAATATATAGTAATTGAGCTTCTAACAGAAACTTGAATTTTTCGATGTTAAAAGGATTCACATTAACTGTAAACCGAAAAAAAGTGACATAATATGACTGAAAAGTCTACCAGACATAAGATTTCTTATCTGCCAAGGGCTAATTCACATAGAAGAATAATTCCACTTCAAGATCATGGGAAATTCTTTATGTTCCAATGAACTCTAGTAGGAGGTGCAGTGTCCCTCTTTGTAAGCACACTTGTTGTAAACAATCATTTATCCATTTGTCAATGGAACTAACTGAGGGGCAGGTCCTTCAATATACAACAAATAGCAACCCACATAACTCACTGACTGTTTGGGCAGTTCTCTGTGTGCAAATGTGTCCGAGTAACGTTTACAAATGTATGTCTACTTGTTGTACATGTATTGTTGTTTTCTAATGTTTTATTTTGCTTAACTGTGGTGTCTTGTAATGTCCTCTAATGCTGAAATTAATATAGAAATAAATAACATTAACTACTAACTATTCTGTACTATACTTTAATATACAAACTATAAGGTAGAGACTGTAACGGAGTAACTATGTGATGGCAGAGAAAAAAGATAACTTCCTCAGTATCTTTCCCCAAAGAAACTGAAAGAAAAGACTGGGCTTCAAATCATCCTGCTCTCCGGACACCACAATGCCAACCCTAATCCACTCCCATTCCATAAATCCTATCAAATCCAATCTAGACTCCTCCAATATAATTCAATCCCGGTCTATCTTAGACTGCTGATGAAAACTGTTATATGGTTTAAACCTTGTGAAAATAATTGTAGACCTTGACTTAAGACAGTCACCCTAGTTTTTTTTCTTCCAAATTCCACCATAAAGAGCAAACCGTCGAGCCTGTCTTTTAAGTCAACATGGGCTAGAGGTGAAATGATCATGAAGTCGTAGAATAGTGATACAGAATAGGCCTTAATAATGGGCCTTGAGGTTAGATTACCCAGTATATATAGAGCACCAGTTGTTTCTATGCACCTGCCTGCCTCAGCTGCCACACCATCTCCTTTGGCACTTTTTAGGAGCTCCGGTGGTGTTTAGCTGTCAACCAAGGTCAACATCAATGCTAATTGCTACTTCAGCAGAGCAGAAAATCCCTGCGGAATCAAAATACTTTAGATGAAACAGCAACACCTAGTCTTCCTCCAAGCATGGAGGGAAAAACCGACAATTAGGCGATTTAACAGGTGTTCCATAATTTAACATTTAACACAACTCTTAAGACAAATCTTTATTACGTGGTACAATGAACATGGACACGTAGGAAAAGGCCGCAGGCCTATGTGTATGAAAATGCACAAATGAACATTCTATTAACAGGGAAATTAAGTTTAAAAAAAATGTATGGTGTAGCAGCGTGTTAACACTTGCTTTTCTACCTGAAAAAAGGTAGCAATTCTTACCGGGTCAGTGAATTCAGGAATGGCAACACGGTAGGTGAGGGGGTTGCAGTCGCGGGTGTTGTTTACCAAAACACAAGGAAGGAACATAGGGCCTAGGTCGTCTCCATCGAGAACATCCACGGTCAAAGTTGTTGTAGCCGTTCGTCTGTTAGGGGGGTACGGAGCACGATCCTGGAGGAAGTAAAAATACTTTCAATTCCAACACTCAATCTCCTAGACAATTTGTTGCTTTGTGCGCTATAGCTACCCACAGCTTGAACTAAAATCAATATAACATGTTTGAAGATATGACAGACCTCTGCAGCTTTTTTTGGGTATACGGTACATAGCAGCAGTGGCTGATATTGATTAGCTTGTCTGATGTGTCTGGACAGTGTCCAACATCAGACCACTTCAAACCTGGTGGAACAGCAAGACCTGTCTGCTTCCCAGTTAACATTTCCAACTTCACAAAACGAATGTTGCAATAGCACGTATTTTTTTACAGCAGTTATCCTTAAAGAACCCCTTGGGGTTCTATACTTTCAAGAGTGGTACCCTCGGAAAGGATCGGGCCGGTAGATTTGTAATGTCAGTATAATTTAACTCTTCACACAGGAGGTGCAGTAGTTCCTGTAAATATCATGTTTCACTATTTTTCTCTCTGAAATCCCCTTGCGTGAGAAAAAGAAATCTCCCTGTAGGACTGCTTACCAGGCGAAAGTGTTGATTCTTTTGCTCCTTTATATAGGAGTTGAAGAGAATATTTGCGATGAGTTGACTACTAAATGATCTATCCTGTAGTAAAGGTCTAAGGTTTAACTGCTGCTCCTAAGAGCGAGAGATTGTGTGATCATGTGACTGTGAAGTGATTATAATGACAGGAGACAAGATAGCTGTCATGGCTACCTGGTTATCCTTAAAAGTGGGGTCGGTGGTAGAACTTCATTAAATAAACACACGAAAGAGACCTTTCCTGCAATTTGGAGAAGTTTATAAACTACTGTGCAATTGTTTGTATTTTGAACCTACTTACATTTTTTTTATATTATTCTCTATTATCTTTGATAATTTTATATCATTTTCATTGGATTTGGCAAATAATACTGTTACTCAGTTTTCAAGTTAATGAGCTTTCATAGAATCAATAATCAAAATATAAATGCAAATTTCATCTCCTATTTCACTTATAATATATAAAATTCTCCCTTATATATGAGCGTATGATCCATAGCTATCTCGTGTAGCTTCTTCCTTACAAAAGGCACATTAAATTTGGAAAATCTATATTTAATTCATGCATACCAATGAAATATACAATTATTTTCATTCAAACTGTCTCAATTATTTGGAAATGAAAGCTATATATAAATAAGAAGTGAAGATGTTTCCACTCCAAGGCTTATAGATGGGGGTCCCGCTGCCCAGTTTACTCCAAGACACTGACGCTAATTGTTGCTTGTTTCCACCATCCAGAAAATAAGGCCTTGGAAAATACTGCATCTCCATATGAGAACAGAAACCTCTTAGACTGCAGACTCAGTGTTTCTCTAATTAAAGTTCTTGGCCATTGGCGGAGGACATTTAAATAGTATTTTATCACAGATCACACTTGTGTCATTAAGATTACTTATTTTAGAAAATTTCCCAGTCATGTTGCCTAGTGACAGTGAAGCTAAAATGCCTTTACTCAAGGAAAATTTGTAATTACCAATCATGGCTTGTAAAATTGCTCTGAATATACAGACTAGCAGAGGTTATCTCAGAATAGCTCAGAGACAGCCTCCATCACTCCTTACTCTTGGTTGTAATGAAACTGTGGAGGGTTTAATCTGCTCAGCATATAATTGCTGACTTTAAGCATTCTCAAGATTGTATTAGGCAAATGTGAGTTTATTAATGTGTCCTTACACTGACTGCCACTTGTGAAATGTCTAATGACTTCTGAAAAGGTTTGGTGGTTGGTTCGAAATTAAAAATAATTTACATATAGCCAACCTTGCCTTAAAATGGCAACAAGGCCCAGAAACATACAGGATGATGCAAGAAAACAAAGTGCTGGTGTGTTTAAATTTAATATTCCAGAGGGAAATTTGTGAATATAGCTGCTCCACCAGAATGCAAAAGCAAATCTTAGAAGAAGAACAAGGGCGGCACGGTGGCGCAGTGGTTAGCGCTGCTGCCTCCCAGCAAGAAGGTACCAGGTCTGCCAGCCTTTCTGTGTGGAGTTTGCATGTTCTCCCTGTGTCTGCGTGGGTTCTCTCCGGGAACTCAGACTTCCTCCCACATTCCAAAAACATGTGATATAGTTGAATTGGTGACACAAAAATTGCCTGTAAGTGTGTGTGGTTGTGTGTCTGCCCTGCAATGAACCTGCAACTTGTCCAGGGTGTACTCTGCCTCTCACCCAATGTTAGCTGGGATAGGCTCTAGCCCACCCGTGACCCTGAACTGGATAAGATGTAGAGAATGAATGAATGAATGAAGAAACTAACTTGTCATTTTATGACAAGCATACAATGAAATGGCAAACTCCCTGTGGTGCAAGAGGTAACAATGCCTATCAACAAACAAATAAAAGATAAAAAAAGAAAACACTAAAATTAGATTCAAGCTACTCAGTGGCATCAGATACTCAGTGGCGCGACAATCAACATGGAAGCGGCCTGGATCGTCTCGTACAATCCGCCGGTAGCCTTCTGACCTCTGGCATCGTGATGTAGTCCATGTTTTGCTAGCTACTCATTGCAAACTGGTTCAACTCTCTACAAGGTGCTTTATAAATTTAAGTTATTATAATAATTATTACAGGTCATTTAATCTCCTCTCACTTGTCACCCACCGGACCGGCGTCTCCCCGGAGCGGCACCTCTCCTGGTGAACGGAGGTGAACGAGAGGGATAACCTATCTTTGAGTGTGAAGAGATGCTCACTGCCTCAAATTTGGGGTTGATAAAAAGACAGACAAAGACTGACATACTGTGATAGTGACTCCTGGGGTCGGTGAATGTGTGTTCTAACTGGGATTCCTTGGATTCTGCACTGCCATGAACTGACACATTAGGTGGGTTTACATGGGCCCCTTATTCCGAATTAAATCAGAAGAAATCCTCCACGTAAACATCCCTTTTCCAAATGAGAAGGCCATTTCCATTGAAATCTAGACCTCAGTAACAACGTTTGTTTTTAATACTAACTCTCAAAAAAATAAATGGAAAAGTAAAAAATAATTAACTCTAGAAAGACGTTGATCAGAATCAAAAAAATGTATTTCATAATATAATGAAAATGTTAATTGAGATTACATGCAATTGAATAGTTTGTTCCAATCAGTTTAGTAACATAATTTCATTACTTCCCTCCCAGGCAGCTTCTAGTAGGCTCATATAAATTACAGCTCTGTTTTATATATCAGTCTTCACCAATGCAGTCTCGCCTTCAGATTTTTAGAGTGAATCCCACTCCTGTAGAAACAAGCGGGATGATTTTTTATGAGTATCATACTCTTTAAACCAATCAGATTACTGATGGAACTGAAACGCAATTGCATTTTCTACGACTGTGTCACTGAGCTGAAAGCTTAGGAAATTCATATGAATTTTTATGTACTTACCATAGCTGTTGATTATTGCAGGTTTTAGATGGTTGATACTGTTTTACTGTAAATGATGTCCGGATTCAATGAACTGACGGTGCTGGTAATGGTTTCAGTCTATGTCTATGCAATAAATGTATATCGCTCATAGGTTTTGAACCTTGTTTCAACGATTCAATTCCACTAGAGAGAGGTTACAGTCTATCTGAATATGGGCTGGTTAAACAGTCTGACAGTCACCATGTCAGACTGCCTGCCACGGTGAAGTTCCTGGAGGGCAGCTTGATTATAGGAGTGTAGTACAGAAGGCTCAAGTGGAAAATCCACAAACCACCACTGGTCTTAACACTTGTATTAACACAAATCACAGTTTTTTGTATTTATACAGATTAGCTCACTTACATTGGCTTGGACCACGACCAGGTAGCGAGTTCTTTCCTCATAGTTTAGTCTCTCGGCCAGAATAATGTATCCTGAAAGTGTGTTTGCAACACTCACTGTTGCGTTAGATTCCTGAAAGAGGGAGAGACATATTGTAAGCAATATGTCAGTTGTTGAAAAAATTTACAATGGTGCAGGGAGTGTTTATTGTAGTTTGACTTATCCATATACCAGGTCATTAGGGTTGAAAAGGATGCTGTATTCTATATGTCCATTGGGGCCATCATCAATATCAGTAGCGCCGTTATTTCCTGAGAAGCCAGTAAAAATGGTGGTTCCAACTGGTGTGAGCTACAGAAAAATGAGAGTTGGGAAAAAGAAAAGTCAAACAGCCCCCCAGCAAATATAACATCTACTTATGGCTGCCAGTTCATGCATATGGCCATTACTGTTGTCACTCTAGTCCATTAGTCTATTAGAAGAAAAAAGACAGAAACATTGCAGTCAGTGGGAGTCAGGGGGCTTATGCACACTGCTGACAGAACTACAAAAAGAAAGAATGAGAAACACTGCTGTTCCCCAGCGACCTCAGCTAAACCCACAACACCAGACAGAGGGCAGGGGAGCTTGTTGAGGAGAGACATTCATAGCAATGGAGAATGACTCACTATTCTGTTGGAGGTGCTCCTTACGGCTACGATGAAAAACACTGACATTTAACTCAACACGCAATGTACAAGAGTTGTGAACAACAGAGGGTACATTTGTTTTTGTTGAGAATTCAGCAGGGAACTATCTTGCAATCTTTAAACCCATGCTTGGAGGTCTTGATGAACTGTAGGATCACTGCATGTGATGCATGTTTATATTTTCTTGCTCATGTCTATGTGGTTTGTCAATATATACCTGGGTCACGTTCCTCACTAACAGTGAGTCAATGACTTAGTGTGACAGTTCAGGACTGTTTTCAAAGTCAATTGGCACCAATGGGTCCAAATGTAAAACAACTGTGTTTGCAAATTAGTGAAACATCAGATATGAGTGACTCCACTGCCGGCACCAATAATCATTCAGTTAAATGACTGCAACGATTGCCATGACGTTTACCAGCAACAATGACATAAATGAACTGAAACTAATATATAGACTTAACGTATTCTCACCAGGATTGGCAAAAAAATCCAAACTTGTGCCACCAAAATTGTTTGGAAGATACTAAAACTAAGACGGACATAATTATGAGATAATTGTTTGATTCCTATTAGTATTTGTAATTATTTTGCATGTATTTTAGAATTGCCTATATATATCTGCAATACAATAGCTGGATGAAAATAAGTCACTTCTCTACCACTACCTCCACATTGTTTTCCTCCCTCATGTTTGACTAGTGCTGTTTAATGACATCATCTGGTTGTGCTTTTTGAATTATCCTAAACACCGGCTTTATTATTTAGCAAGGAGCTAGACGCTTTGATGAGCAGATATTGACCATAACACCACAAATTATTTAGTCACAAAGACAAACACCACAGAAGCACTTTGGGCACATTTTAGTTTTCAGCCAAACAATAAAGGAGATTCCCAGTGGACACACCACTTATTCAAAATTGATGATTTTGATGCTATAAGATGGCAGTCTGAATATAAATGTGTCAGTAAATACATTTTTTTTACAAGTAGTACTTTTTTAATTATTCATTGCTTACACTGATACTGTAACATTGGGATAGAATAGACTGAAGAAAACAATTACTTTTTTGAATTAAAAATAATTTGTGAGTCAAAAATTTGTACAACAATTACTTGTCAGCTAAACTTTCATGATCATGACAGCCTTAGGTACAACAACTTAACAACTGAGCACATATGGCTGTGTCCTTATTTGAAAATCCTGCAGAATAAAAAAAAAAAAAGGAGCTGCTCCCTTACCTCATTTACTGCAACATAGTAGCGTGGCTGTTGAAAGCGAGGGGTGTTGTCATTCCTGTCCCTAACAACAATCCGTACCTCGTGCAAAATAACAGTACCAACCAGCTCATTGGTGCACTGGACCTGCACCACAATGGTTGTGATGTAGTTGGGGGGCTGAGAGAGAGAGAGAGAGAGAGAGAGAGAGAGAGAGAGAGAGAGAGAGAGAGAGAGAGAGAGAGAGAGAGAGAGAGAAAGAGAGTGAAGGACGAGAGTGAAGAAAGAGAGTGAAGAAAGAAAGAAATAAGGTGTTTTTGCAAGTTTAGTACTGGAGTAAAAAAATCATGACTATTATCCTTTAATTTCAAGATAGAGGTTTCAGCCTTAAAAATCTTTTGGAATATTAAGTATAATAAATTACTGAAATTGCTGATCAAATGAAGAGACCCAAGCCTTTGTGCAAAGTTCTCTTCAAACGTGCATTGGACTGCCGCAGTCTGGGCCTCTGTATTTAGAAACAATGTTGCTGTCGACTTTTATAATCTATATCATTTAATCAATGGTTTCCTGGCCTTCACAACACTTCACAGACAGCGACAACCCCTGCACCTCACATCTGATGTTTTGTACTGTAGCATTTATACTGAGACAGCATGTATTCACTACAGGTTTACTGCATATCCATAAGAACTGAACTGAATATATTGCTTTTAGGAATCTGAATTAATTTATTCCCTTTTAACTCAAAGGATAGTGACCGCTAGGACAGCATGCCACACTGACACAAATGGACGCAAAAGTATGTAGTAAAATGTTAGTAAAATGAGGGAGCATCGGGCAAACAATAATAGTTAGTTAGATTTATGGTGATGATCATTTATCACATTATTGCCATTATCAGTCCATTTTTCAATATACTACTAGGGGCTGCCTCTCATAAGAAGTTTGATTTACTAACCTTTTTTTTTAACAGTTTCATATCAGATGACAGAGAGACAGAGAGCAAATGATAGATTTCCAAACTCTCTGTTGTGCATGTACACTGTAAAATATAGACAACCTAGCCCTGGATAAGTGGAAGAAGATTGATGGATGGAAATGTGTTTCAGATGCAGTGGTATACCTTTATTTGACAATTATGAATATTTGGTTTTAATTCAACCTTTTCTTCCACTTTAAAATAAGATTACCTTTATAAAGGATTTATAATACTTTATTTTTTCGGTTTTAACACTTTATAATTGAGTAAGATTTTTTTTTAATTATATAAGAGCTCTGAATAATCAATGTGGGTTCACTATTTGGAAAGGTCCACAGCAGCACTTTCTAAACTGAGACTAATATCAGCATTTCCCCTACCATTATATTAGGGGGGTGCTATGCCCCCTAATATCACAACAATCACAACAGAAGCTATTTAAGGATACCTTTTCTACAGAACAGGAAAGATACACTGCAGTGACAAAAGCTGCACACTTTGTGGATAATTTGCATCAAAAGAAATGTTCCGATATTAAGTTCAATGTACAGTTCAAATAACTGTCCAGTTGTTCTATTGACTGCTGTCATTAAAAGAAACACATGAACACCATGATTCATTTAAGTGTTTGTGTCGGTGTCCATGCAAAAAAAGCTATTGGCGGTGTAATAAACAGTTGCCTCTCCCCAAAATGTTAGCTGAGATAGGCTCTAGCTCCCTTTCACTACCCGGATCAAAATGAGGGTAAAAGAAAAATTAATGAATAATAATTTGGGTTAAATATCCAATAGAAAGATACAAAATGACTACAATTGCAGCATAAAGGATGATACAAAAAGGACATTTTTTACAGACAGAAATTAAATGTTCTGAAGCTAAAAGAAAGCTTGTGACAAATGACCCCTGCTTCCTCATATATAGACATTTTTATCCTTTAAATTATGAACAGAAGACTATTTGCCATGCAGATGCGCAGTAGTGCAATCAGAGGAACGAAAGTGGTGTGTAGTCAGTTGATGATTATCCGATACACACATGGTGTGTAGTGAGGTCTCAGAGTTCTGAGTTTCAGACACGACACAGTCTCACAGTCAGACTTTGTTGTAAAGTCTGACTGCAGTCGGGAAAAAGGACCTGCGGTAACGTTCTGTCGTAAACTCTGGGTGTCGCAGTGTGTTGCTGAAGGAGCTACTCAGAGCTTCCACAGTCTCATGTAGGGGTTGAGATTCTGACACAACATTCTCCACTCAACCACCTCCTCCACAGAGTCCAGGGGACAGTCCAGGACCAACACGTGATCGTGACTATGACTCTGTGTGTAGTTGCTTCCTCTCTGTTTCTCAAATTATGTTCTCTAGTCGTCAAATGAGTGCACACAACGGACACATTGATGCATTTTGGAGGGTATTTAACTTGAAAAAGACCTCCACGTAGGTGTATTTTCTTTTTTACAAAGATTACTCACAATAGAACTCGGTCATGCCTGTACTCACATCTCTGTCCAGAATGCGTCCAGTGCTGTTGAGATAGAGTCTCTGTCGTGCTGGTTCCAGAATCACCCAGTAGGCGTAGTTGTCTAGCAGTGTGAGTGAGATGGTTCGACCTGGATCCTGGCCACGGCCATTTATCTGCATATTTTCCACCAATACTGTACCTGTGAAGGCAGAGGAGTCGCAATTTAATACATGTCCGTCCAATGATAAGGACATTAACCGTCATTATCTCACTTGAGAACGGTTATAATTCTAGTTCCTAGTGGTTTCAGGAAAGATATGTATTGCCAATTAACAAAATGGTTTGTAGATGAAAAAGAATATCATGAAACAAAGGTTCTGCATTATGAAGGTTATACTAGTTTGGTTAGCCAAATTGAAAAAATCTGAAAAACATATGATAATGGTGTTGAATAATAATGAAATACAATACTTAAAGAGTTAAGGTTTTACCATAGCTACGGCAATAGCAATTATTTAAAATTTTCTGTAAAATATGAATTTCTATCTCATGCAACATTCAAATAAGACTTTCATGAGAAAAACGTTTTTTAAATGCACTCCTACTCTAACACTCCATGGAAAAATCTTTAATATTGATATTTGTGACCCTCCTTGGGCATCACCACCTTCCTACTCATATTACACAACATTTATTTAAGTCAGTGACTGATTAAATTGTTCCAAAGTAGCCCTCTGGAGCAAGCTCCTCTGAACACCATTGAAAAATCAACAACAAAAAAAACCAAGTGAAAGATATTAAAAAGATTTGTACAAATACCTGAAAACAGCATATTTGTTAATACTGCTTTAACACTGCAATTTCCCCATTGTGGGACTAATAAAGGTTTATCTTATCTTATCTTATCTTAAATAAATTAATATATATTGATCTAAATTAGATCTAATTGAATGTATTATTCAAAAATGTAATTTTTCTTTTATCCATGGCAGGAAGAATGAGGTAATTCAACGGTTAGTAACAATCTTATACGTGCATAGAAGGACCTCAAACAGGCAGAACTTGTTACTCTTGGGGAGTTTAAATCTTTCTTGACGGATCGTGAAAATATAAGCTTGGTTGCTTCTGAAATGACACTGCAATCATTTTGATTGATTATTTGTATCGGCTCATCTTAGATTATTTGTATTCTCTCATGTCGGTGTATGAAAGTCGTACATCTATGCGTTATATTGTGTCTTTTTAATCGTCGTAGCCGTTTTTGTGCAGCTCTCATGGCCAGGCCACTCTCGGAAAAGAGATTTTTAATCTCATTGAGGATTTTACCTAGTCAAATAAAGGATATAATAATTAAAACAAAAAACAAAAAATGATCTATTATATCTATTATTACATATTATTTTATATATAAATATTATATATATATATATATATATATATATATATATATATATATATATATATATATATATATATATATATATATATATATATATATATATATATATATATATATAAAATAATAGATAATATTAGATATAATAGATAATAATAATAGATATATTAGTCGAGATGTCAGTTACCTTATCCAGGATATATTAAGAATAAAATAAGTCTATTTGGATAAAATATAGTATTTATACTTGCATGCTGTACAAATGTATTTCACGTCATACAGACACATATATAGACTTTTCAGACTTTTCATCTGAGCTGGGTGAGAATTATGCCCAGCATAAAACCCTATTGGTCATCCAGTTATTCACTATCCAGTGACTTTTGTTATTGGGATAATGGCCTTCCTTTCTGTGTCAAATGAATTCATCCCTTATCATTGAATGTGTTTTGTATGTAATTGCTAATATGGATAACAATTGAGTTGGTGACTCTTCAGAGTACACACCAATATGACAAAAAAAAGTGAGAGAATAAATGGTTCACTTGGTTTTTGTGTTTGATTGCTCTAATTAATTGCCCATCTTCTCTGACGGGTTAAACTTAATTGTACCTTGATGTTGATAAAAGCTCTTTAGATGTATCATTTATATACCTGCTGTTAAAGACGCCGGTAAAGTTTTAATGGTCTTTTAGTTACTTTGTATAACATCTTGTCTTTTATCCCTTCTTAAAGTGTGTTTATCCATTTTGAAGAGTCACTGCAGAGACTCTAACCCAAGAAGTAGCACAGATGGTGTGATAGAGGCTTTTGCCTCAAAATTACAAAACCCTCTACTGCATATTTATATTTTTATTAATGGCTTCACTTCCTGTTTGCAGCTGTCAGAATGTGATGCATCTGTGTGTTGTAATCACAAGGACCTGTAATTATCTGTCTCACTTGGGCTAAACACACTCTGAAAAATGGATCTTCTAGAAATTCAATTTAAAAGTCAAATGACCCCCCTTGCTGCTTCATTAATCTTAAACACAGACTTTCATGAATTAATCTGACTCCATTACTTGAGCAGTAAAGTACATCTTTTTGAAACTATTTGGATATAAATTACGCTGCAGATAATATTACAAGATATGGTATAGTGAGCCTCCTCTCTTTTTCAGGTTAATTGAACTTCAGATTTCCTACTGTGACAGCCAGTTCATTGTTGTGTGAACTTTTTTTAATCTCATTCACATTAGAACTGCTTTCCACATCACTCGCAAATACACTGTAGGACTGATACAACCAAGCACTACCTGCTGTTCTATCATACTTTATAAATACTTGGTTATAAAATATTACCCTTTTGTGGTAGTCTCCAGTCAGAGTACACCTGGGCAACATGGTGGACTGAACCCACAGAGGCAACACAGTGTTTACTTGTATTCCTAATGTGAACCATGTCTGCATGCATAGATGATGGCACCAGTCAAACGAGGAAGCCCATTTCTGATATGTGCACAACAAACACTGCTATGTTCTTAAATATCATAAAATTGTCTTTTACTGAGATAAAGTCTGCATTTGAGCAAGCTGTGCTTATTATAAGCAATAAACACTCTGCAATTTTAAGATAGACTTACTTAAAATTAGTATCGGTGTCTCTTAATCAAGCTGACTTTAAGAATCTATAATTGAAAAAGTTCATACATTTTTTTTTTAAAGAACTGAAATCAGTGCCTGAAAAATATACATCTGGTTTTGAGAAGACTTAGAAACATTTACTACAATCATCCTGATAAGTAAATTGAACCTTTTCCAACCCAACAACGGCAGAAGTCTTATCCCAGATTTTCTACATCTTTGTACAACCTTCAATACATTTGTGTTATTGCTTAGCGGAGGTGGCAAACTCTGGACAGCTATAACTATTAAAGCACTTTACTATCTACCTTTGAGAGCGGGCCTGTGAAAATTTACATCCAGAACATCTGTAATCTATTATTTTCATTCCACATTTCCACATTTCAGCTTCAGCTCTAATTCATTTATAATGTCTATTTCCACCTTTATGTGGATGGCCCAGATTAATCTGGACAATGACCGAGCATAAATGTGCTGTGTGCCACAGCTGTCTCAAAGAAAGCCATTACTAAAAAAACCATTGTTATCAACGTATCCTCATAATGACCAAATGAACTAAGCCCCCTTATTTCTTATTCCCCAGTATTCTATTTGGGTTTTATACTCAAGAAAGAAAAAAATCAATTTGAGCAACCTCAGCCTGGATTAAGACAGGACCAGTTTCAAGTGCATTGCCTCCTAAACGAATAAACCGCTCTTTGTGTCGTTGTGAAGGCCCTCCTGGATTATCACCTCACTTTCAGCTAACCATTTGGTTTCTGGCACTACATCTGTAGCACGTTCCCTAACCTATATCATCCATTAGTTACTGGGATTTTATTTAGTTTTGTGGAGATGTTTACTGATTACTCATGAAATACTTTGGGGCCTCCATAGGCACAACGTTAGCATATTTTCAGTGTGTTCTGAAAATGATGAACAGACATAGATAAGCATGGAACAGCTGCTAGATAAGCCTCCATGCACATTGCTTCAGATTCGGCGTGGCCATAAACGGCTATATAATTTGACAGCATGGTGGCACAGTGGGTAGCACAGTTGTTTCACATATGAGGGTTAATACCCACCTCTGGGGCCTTTGTGTGTGGGGTTCCTATGTTCTCCAAATATTTTTGTGGGTATTTTGGTCCCAGGGTCCAAAATAACATACAGTATAGCTGAATTGGTCAGTCGAACATTGCCCATGGGTTTAAGCTTGAATGGTTGTCCATCTCTACTAGTTGGCCCTGTGGTAAACTAGTGGCTTGTCCAGGGTGTGTCCTGACTCTTGCTCAATGTCAGCTGGGAAAGGATCCAGCCTCCCCACAATTTTGAACAAGATAAGGGATTACAGAATATGAATGGATGGAGGCAATATTACATAATCTAGTAAAATATAAAATATTTTTTCATTTTGTCAGTTTGAGCTGTACATATAAGATATGCAAGCATTTAATATATAAACAAAATATGTACTGTCTAGTAAATCATTTACTTAAGTTATTTGTGACTTTTGTTCTTGAATCTTGACTTTAACATACTGAATAGGCTAGGTAGAAATTAAAGTCTAAGCCTGAGGATGATAATGTGACATTGTTGTATTAGTCTGAGTAATAAATCAAATATATATGGAGCCACATCATTCAAGGCTTCATGATTAACTCAAACTTGTATTGAGTGCTCGTGCTGAAAAACCAAGATAGAAAGAAAAGCACTGAAAAGAACACTCTCTTTGCTGGCTTTCTCCTTGTAAAGCTTTGAGTCGAAAATGTGGATATGTATCCTAATTAAGGTGGAGAAAAAGACTGTATCAAGCCTGGATGACAGATGCTTGTACAATTCAATGTGACTAATCGATGCACACATATGAAAGTGAGGATAAATAAAGTCTAATTTCTTATTTTGATCCAACCATAATCTCTTAATGCGGCACGATCTTGTGTTTAGTTTGTATGCAGCACCTCACTCCCTGGCAAGATCTAGGCCAGTTTTCAATTTAAGTATGTGTTCAAAAGATTGGAAATAAAAATCTCTTGGGGTGTTTTCCAGTCGTGCCGATTGCTACCTCATCCCACACATATTTGTCTGCAGTTCCTTGTGGTTATACATTGTTCTTATTAATAGGGGCAGTTGATTTTAGAGAGAAAAGTATGTTGTTCTCCAAAGGTCTGTTGCTGAAGATAACATAATATTGATAAGTAGAGACCGAAAAAAGTTTTGTTTTACTCTCACAAATATTTAGTTGAACGTTAGGATTTGACCGTATATTCTAACGGTGGTTGTCTGTCCGAACTGTTTGAGTTGAAGAGACATAAAAAAGAGTAAAATATTTCACACAAATTCATAAAAAATAATTAATTTTGAATTCTCTCTTGCCAAAAAATGAGGAATGACATTACAGTGTCATAAAACAGAACCTAATATGGTAACAAACATATTAAAATGTGCAACTATTTATGTTATCTTATCCATGTTCCACATAGTCAGGATGATATAATTTATCTTGGTGTATTTATACTATTCCATTTGATTGCAAGTCAAATATGTTAATTGTTCAAGCAAGAGACACTATTTTTCTGAGTATCTAGTACATATATTTAAATTAAGTAAATCATAAGTGTATAACAGGGCAGACTATGATGAGAACCGATGGCTCTCCGTGTGAGAAACAAAAAACACCACTTAATGGATGATACTGAAGGGTACATTAACAATCAGCCCGGTCTCTAAGAAGACACCATCAAAACAGGTATCAAGGCATTGGCTGAGAAAATTTAAATAAAAGTGCAGCCTATCCTCATAGACTATTTCTCTTAAAAGTATTCTACTGCATTCAGGAAAGCTGCTGTTGCGTATATAAAAATGTATCACATGATATGTATTAGTTGGCTTCAGCAGCAAAAAACAAGCATATCAAGACAATGACTAATATCAACCTACTGGTCAGCAACACATACAACGCTGGAATCGCACTGAGTGAGCTTGGCATAAGATTCATGCAGACATTGTTTGCTATTGCAATAGAATAAAATAATTTTGTCCTGTTACACAGCTAATCTCTTATTTTTTGGTTGGTTGAACAATGCTGAACATTCTATGGAGATAAACTCTGCTGCGAAAATGTGATGCTACAATACGGAATTACTATCAGGAAGGTGTTGGACTTCTGTGTCTGAACCTTCCCATATCATGTCTGTCCTACACTCTCAGCATTTGAGAGTGGCTTTTATGGATTTTGGAAAAAAGTGTTAAGCACTGTATTAGCATGCCCTGGCTCAGGTCATTGAAATCTCGAGTTAAAAGTTAGACGACAGCCTGTATTTATGACTCAAGCCTTATTAGTAACACACAGCTTTGTCTCCTTCTATGCTGTTATGGTGATCCTAATTCAATTCAATGAATGCATTTTAGACAAATTAATAGCAAGGTGCATCTCTAATTACTCAGACAGAAAGGGTGACCAAATGATCAATATTAATTAATATTTTCGTTGTTCAGAGGTAAATAACAACTAGTGCATAGTTTTGTTTTGAACATCAAGAGTCAAGGCAAGCAGAAAACATACATAAATTTCATTGTTTGCATTATAGTAATCCTGTTGGAAAACT
>JBBDHG010000019.1:15740000-15982500 GCA_037951165.1 Lophius americanus | reverse complement strand
AGTATAGTGTGGAAAACAAGCAACTATCATTCTTCTGTAGTCGCGTCACGTACATAGTGGGTAAATCATTGGGATTGAAAAAGTACAATAATGACAGTATTAATCTAAAACGTCAAGCTCATCAATCTTGGGGGAAAGCAGTTATAATGGAGTGGGGGTTGTGTGGTCAAATCACGACAACATTCCTTAAAGCAGCGTCTTTCTAATTTTTCAAGTAAGATCTAACAGATTTGTTTAGGTGAATTCTGCATTCTGTTGAATTAATAATAATTTATATCTTATTTCCTTCAGTCCTGCATCAAAACGTCACGATTGACGTTGAGTATTTCTCAGGGACTGAGCATTTGACATTGATATTAAAAACTTCAGATTATCCAAGTCTGATCATGTAATTAATGACAGAGTGTTATGAAACTATTTTATGGTGTAGTGAGGATAAACAGTGATTTAGAACAAGAATGGAAGTAATTACACTGACCTTATCTTTATAATATTGTGTAATTGCATTTTTTTTATTTGCACATCAAACACAAAAATACACTGCTGAAAAAAATCAGTAACATTAACACGACTCGTAGAATAATTAGGGGTGCGTGAGTGACGAAGAACAGACCGTTACGAGCCAGTTTACATCTGAAAAACTTAACACAAAAAAATCAGGTCAGATTTGATGAAGTTGGCCTGTAAATCACAAATTGCGTAATAATGTGACATGCATTAATGACATTCAGAGTTGTACACGTGAGTGAAATTATTTATCTACCTGTAATTCATCCCTTGGGAGTCTCATGGTTCAGGGTCTTGCTCAACGACCCTACAACATGTAGACTCTATGCTGCATGGTGTTACAGTTTAAATCACTGTAATCTGTAAATCATCATTGTGAGATTACAGTGTGAATCACTGTATGCCCCGCCCCCTACTACTTTGCTCCCTAATCCTCATGGAGCAGGTGTTGTGCACTAATCCCTCTATATGTGTGTGTGTGTGTGTGTGTGTGTGTGTGTGTGTGTGTGTGTGTGTGTGTGTGTGTGTGTGTGTGTGTGTGTGTGTGTGTGCATAAATATAAAAGTGCAAAAGTGCTATTCAATAATAAAATGTTCCAAATTACATACCTCACGCAGACACACACACACTGTTAGCTAAATTCAAATAGACATTTATCTGGTGCATGGTGACTTCTTGGGCATTATTTATAGTCACAGCTCCACAAAATACAATTGTCTACTTGGGCGGCTCAAGCAGATTTGCCCATATGTTTCCTCTCTTTTAATTTGAAAATATAAGGCAGAACCAGAACACCCAAAGTCTTTATCAGCAAAATTAAAGCCAACCATGCGTGTCAAACAAGTTTTTAAATATGCTGTTTTAGGTAAGTTCAAGCATTTCAATATGAACCTACTCACCGAATCATGTATTCTGGTGTTCAGCTCCAGTTATTTGGAGGAAGATAAATAGATAGACAGAAACTTCTTGAAAACCCAAAAGGGCAAATTTCATCATTGCATCAACTCCACTATACAGGTATTCTAAAGGTGACTAAAAGGGAAGACATACTATATGATAGGACATCTTATAGACATGTTTAGATAAATAGTGTATATAAACATTATATTACTAAACATATATATATATATATATTCACATATACATATATATCCATATGCATATATATATATATATATATATATATATGCATATATATACCTCCGTTTACGAGTGCCATGCATTATGAGTATTTTATTTACGAGAAAAGATTCTTCAAAAAATTTACCTCGCTTTACCAGCGGTGATTTAATTTACACTACACTACACCAATTATCACAGATTTTTCCCGATACGAGCGAGTACCTGTATCTCATAAGAAACTTGTTTGGTATACAAGTGCTCTTCTTTGGTTTACGAGCATCCTGTTGGAACAAGTCGAAGACGCGAGCGTGGGCTTGGTTTGTTCTCCCCAAGACTAGAGCGAAAAACAAATGGGTCTCAGGTGAGCATCGCTAGTGCTCGCTGTCAGTTAGCGTTATACGCCTACAGAGTAGTGTCCGCGCACTCGTGTCCGCTTACGTTTGAAAGGAATCAAGTGAGATAAAGTTATGTGAGCCAGAATCGGCCTTAAGTGAGGCTTTTATATCACTTACTTTTGCTATTTGTTACTAAAATTAGTTTTACTCTCTATAAAATAACATGGAAAATGATTCTTATATGAATACATTTATTCAAATAATTATTTGAATGGACAAATTTGTTTTTCGATTTTCAACTTTTTTAGTTTGCGAGCAAAGTTTCGGGAAACACCTGCATATACACATACATATACCCTCAATCCAAAATTAAGAAACAAAAAATACACATGTAAGTTAAAATACAGGACTGAAGTGCATGCAAATATAAAGAAAAAAAAAATACTCAGATCTCCAATGGCATATATAAATATGAATAAAAATAGTCCAGTTATAGATCTGCAATATTAGTCCAGGTGCTGATGTGCAATAGTTGTCCAGGTTCAGATGTGTAATAGTGCAAACAGAGGAACACACATTGTGTGTAGTCAGTTGATGATTATCAGATACACACATGGTGTGTAATGAGGTCTCAAAGTTCTGTTTCATACATGACACAGTCTCACAGAGATTTGTTGTAAAGTCTGACTATAGTCAGGACAAAGGACCTGGAGAGGCGCACTCTCGTACACTGTGGGTATCTGTCGCTGAAGGAGCTACTCAGAGCTCCCACAGTCTCATGTAGGGATGGATGTCAGCTTGGTCAACATTTTCCTCTCACCCAACTCTTCTACAGAGTCCAGGGGACAGTCCAGGACAGAGCTGGACCTCCTGACCAGCCTGTTGACTCTCTTCCTGTCTCTTTCTGTGCTTCCTCAGGAGCCTAATCTGTTCAGATGCTACCACAGTGTCATAAAATGTTTTTAACAGAGTCCTGCAAACTCGGAAGGACCTCATGTGGAGACGACCTTTGCCCTTCTTGTACGGGATATCTGTTTGGTCCGACCAGTCCATTTTATTGTTTAGGTGAACACCCAGGTATTTGTATGATTTCACCTGCTCAATGTCCGAACTCTTGATGTTCACAGGTGGGTTCTGTGAAGAGCTTCTCTGGAGGTCAATCACCAGCTCCTTCCTTTTGTTGGTGTTAATCTAAAGGTGATTGACCTCACAACAATAAGTCCTTAATGGTGTTCCGGTTCTTCAGGTTGTTGCCCTCTGATATGTATTCAACGAAAGAGATTGCAGTGAGTTGTGTTGTGCTTGAAGTCCGGTGTATATTGTGAAAAGAAAAGGGAAGAGCACGGTCCCCTGTGGAGCTCCCGTGCTGCAGGCCACCACATCAGACATACAGCTTTTTCAGTCTGATGTACTGTGGTTTCTCAGTGAGGTAGTTGGTGGTCTATGCAGCCAGGTGGTGGTCAATACCTGCCTCTTCGTGGAGGCTGGATCGCGTTGAAATAGAAGTAAAAGTAAAAGTAAAAATACTTTACCTTCACAGTGTTTCCGGCATTCCACAGATGAGAGAGGGATCTATGCAGCAGATGCCTGGCTTATGGCAAACTTGAGTGGATCCTGGTGGGAGCTCACCAGTGGTGGAAGGTACTTGAGAAGAACCCTCTCCATGGTTTTTATCATGTGGTAGGTCAAGACCACATGTCTGAAGTGGTTGGAATCCCCGGGGTACGCAGTCTTTGGTACAGGTACCACACAGGAAGTCTTCCACATTAGCACTACCTTCTCCAGACTGAGGCTAATGTTGAATAGATGCACGGCTACAATAGATAGCTGGTCTGCACAATCTCTGAAGAGTCTAGAGCTGATACCGTCTGAACCCATGGCCTTACTTGGTCTAATCCTCTTGTTAGACCAAGGCGGCTGGTCAGTACTCTGGTAAGAGGGGGGCACATCAAAGTGACTAGAGAATACATTTAAAGTATTTGCCCAGTCCCGATCACCAAATTCCAGACCTCTCCTGCTGCCCTTGCCATATCCAGAGATCGCTTTCAGCCCTCTCCAGATCTCCATTGCATCTCCTTTTCCCTGGGTGTAAAAGCATAATGCTGGATGTGGCCATGGTCTGGCCTTTTATTGGTTGAGTTTGTATGTCCTTGTTGCCTTTGTGTGCTCCAGCATGTTCCCCCAAAAGGTACAATATAGAAGAATTGATGACTCTTGTTATATTTGTTTTGCTTTATTTCCTGATGATGATATATTCCATGATTTTTAACCATGATCCGATTTAAACCTCAAGTGTTTTGTTATGTTCTTCTGACCCCATGAGACAAGACTTTTATATAGACGCGAGCGTGGGCTTGGTTTGTTCTCCCCAAGACTAGAGCGAAAAACAAATGGGTCTCAGGTGAGCATCGCTAGTGCTCGCTGTCAGTTAGCGTTATACGCCTACAGAGTAGTGTCCGCGCACTCGTGTCCGCTTACGTTTGAAAGGAATCAAGTGAGATAAAGTTATGTGAGCCAGAATCGGCCTTAAGTGAGGCTTTTATATCACTTACTTTTGCTATTTGTTACTAAAATTAGTTTTACTCTCTATAAAATAACATGGAAAATGATTCTTATATGAATACATTTATTCAAATAATTATTTGAATGGACAAATTTGTTTTTCGATTTTCAACTTTTTTAGTTTGCGAGCAAAGTTTCGGGAAACACCTGCATATACACATACATATACCCTCAATCCAAAATTAAGAAACAAAAAATACACATGTAAGTTAAAATACAGGACTGAAGTGCATGCAAATATAAAGAAAAAAAAAATACTCAGATCTCCAATGGCATATATAAATATGAATAAAAATAGTCCAGTTATAGATCTGCAATATTAGTCCAGGTGCTGATGTGCAATAGTTGTCCAGGTTCAGATGTGTAATAGTGCAAACAGAGGAACACACATTGTGTGTAGTCAGTTGATGATTATCAGATACACACATGGTGTGTAATGAGGTCTCAAAGTTCTGTTTCATACATGACACAGTCTCACAGAGATTTGTTGTAAAGTCTGACTATAGTCAGGACAAAGGACCTGGAGAGGCGCACTCTCGTACACTGTGGGTATCTGTCGCTGAAGGAGCTACTCAGAGCTCCCACAGTCTCATGTAGGGATGGATGTCAGCTTGGTCAACATTTTCCTCTCACCCAACTCTTCTACAGAGTCCAGGGGACAGTCCAGGACAGAGCTGGACCTCCTGACCAGCCTGTTGACTCTCTTCCTGTCTCTTTCTGTGCTTCCTCAGGAGCCTAATCTGTTCAGATGCTACCACAGTGTCATAAAATGTTTTTAACAGAGTCCTGCAAACTCGGAAGGACCTCATGTGGAGACGACCTTTGCCCTTCTTGTACGGGATATCTGTTTGGTCCGACCAGTCCATTTTATTGTTTAGGTGAACACCCAGGTATTTGTATGATTTCACCTGCTCAATGTCCGAACTCTTGATGTTCACAGGTGGGTTCTGTGAAGAGCTTCTCTGGAGGTCAATCACCAGCTCCTTCCTTTTGTTGGTGTTAATCTAAAGGTGATTGACCTCACAACAATAAGTCCTTAATGGTGTTCCGGTTCTTCAGGTTGTTGCCCTCTGATATGTATTCAACGAAAGAGATTGCAGTGAGTTGTGTTGTGCTTGAAGTCCGGTGTATATTGTGAAAAGAAAAGGGAAGAGCACGGTCCCCTGTGGAGCTCCCGTGCTGCAGGCCACCACATCAGACATACAGCTTTTTCAGTCTGATGTACTGTGGTTTCTCAGTGAGGTAGTTGGTGGTCTATGCAGCCAGGTGGTGGTCAATACCTGCCTCTTCGTGGAGGCTGGATCGCGTTGAAATAGAAGTAAAAGTAAAAGTAAAAATACTTTACCTTCACAGTGTTTCCGGCATTCCACAGATGAGAGAGGGATCTATGCAGCAGATGCCTGGCTTATGGCAAACTTGAGTGGATCCTGGTGGGAGCTCACCAGTGGTGGAAGGTACTTGAGAAGAACCCTCTCCATGGTTTTTATCATGTGGTAGGTCAAGACCACATGTCTGAAGTGGTTGGAATCCCCGGGGTACGCAGTCTTTGGTACAGGTACCACACAGGAAGTCTTCCACATTAGCACTACCTTCTCCAGACTGAGGCTAATGTTGAATAGATGCACGGCTACAATAGATAGCTGGTCTGCACAATCTCTGAAGAGTCTAGAGCTGATACCGTCTGAACCCATGGCCTTACTTGGTCTAATCCTCTTGTTAGACCAAGGCGGCTGGTCAGTACTCTGGTAAGAGGGGGGCACATCAAAGTGACTAGAGAATACATTTAAAGTATTTGCCCAGTCCCGATCACCAAATTCCAGACCTCTCCTGCTGCCCTTGCCATATCCAGAGATCGCTTTCAGCCCTCTCCAGATCTCCATTGCATCTCCTTTTCCCTGGGTGTAAAAGCATAATGCTGGATGTGGCCATGGTCTGGCCTTTTATTGGTTGAGTTTGTATGTCCTTGTTGCCTTTGTGTGCTCCAGCATGTTCCCCCAAAAGGTACAATATAGAAGAATTGATGACTCTTGTTATATTTGTTTTGCTTTATTTCCTGATGATGATATATTCCATGATTTTTAACCATGATCCGATTTAAACCTCAAGTGTTTTGTTATGTTCTTCTGACCCCATGAGACAAGACTTTTATATAGACGCGAGCGTGGGCTTGGTTTGTTCTCCCCAAGACTAGAGCGAAAAACAAATGGGTCTCAGGTGAGCATCGCTAGTGCTCGCTGTCAGTTAGCGTTATACGCCTACAGAGTAGTGTCCGCGCACTCGTGTCCGCTTACGTTTGAAAGGAATCAAGTGAGATAAAGTTATGTGAGCCAGAATCGGCCTTAAGTGAGGCTTTTATATCACTTACTTTTGCTATTTGTTACTAAAATTAGTTTTACTCTCTATAAAATAACATGGAAAATGATTCTTATATGAATACATTTATTCAAATAATTATTTGAATGGACAAATTTGTTTTTCGATTTTCAACTTTTTTAGTTTGCGAGCAAAGTTTCGGGAAACACCTGCATATACACATACATATACCCTCAATCCAAAATTAAGAAACAAAAAATACACATGTAAGTTAAAATACAGGACTGAAGTGCATGCAAATATAAAGAAAAAAAAAATACTCAGATCTCCAATGGCATATATAAATATGAATAAAAATAGTCCAGTTATAGATCTGCAATATTAGTCCAGGTGCTGATGTGCAATAGTTGTCCAGGTTCAGATGTGTAATAGTGCAAACAGAGGAACACACATTGTGTGTAGTCAGTTGATGATTATCAGATACACACATGGTGTGTAATGAGGTCTCAAAGTTCTGTTTCATACATGACACAGTCTCACAGAGATTTGTTGTAAAGTCTGACTATAGTCAGGACAAAGGACCTGGAGAGGCGCACTCTCGTACACTGTGGGTATCTGTCGCTGAAGGAGCTACTCAGAGCTCCCACAGTCTCATGTAGGGATGGATGTCAGCTTGGTCAACATCTTCCTCTCACCCAACTCTTCTACAGAGTCCAGGGGACAGTCCAGGACAGAGCTGGACCTCCTGACCAGCCTGTTGACTCTCTTCCTGTCTCTTTCTGTGCTTCCTCAGGAGCCTAATCTGTTGAGATGCTACCACAGTGTCATAAAATGTTTTTAACAGAGTCCTGCAAACTCGGAAGGACCTCATGTGGAGACGACCTTTGCCCTTCTTGTACGGGATATCTGTTTGGTCCGACCAGTCCATTTTATTGTTTAGGTGAACACCCAGGTATTTGTATGATTTCACCTGCTCAATGTCCGAACTCTTGATGTTCACAGGTGGGTTCTGTGAAGAGCTTCTCTGGAGGTCAATCACCAGCTCCTTCCTTTTGTTGGTGTTAATCTAAAGGTGATTGACCTCACAACAATAAGTCCTTAATGGTGTTCCGGTTCTTCAGGTTGTTGCCCTCTGATATGTATTCAACGAAAGAGATTGCAGTGAGTTGTGTTGTGCTTGAAGTCCGGTGTATATTGTGAAAAGAAAAGGGAAGAGCACGGTCCCCTGTGGAGCTCCCGTGCTGCAGGCCACCACATCAGACATACAGCTTTTTCAGTCTGATGTACTGTGGTTTCTCAGTGAGGTAGTTGGTGGTCTATGCAGCCAGGTGGTGGTCAATACCTGCCTCTTCGTGGAGGCTGGATCGCGTTGAAATAGAAGTAAAAGTAAAAGTAAAAATACTTTACCTTCACAGTGTTTCCGGCATTCCACAGATGAGAGAGGGATCTATGCAGCAGATGCCTGGCTTATGGCAAACTTGAGTGGATCCTGGTGGGAGCTCACCAGTGGTGGAAGGTACTTGAGAAGAACCCTCTCCATGGTTTTTATCATGTGGTAGGTCAAGACCACATGTCTGAAGTGGTTGGAATCCCCGGGGTACGCAGTCTTTGGTACAGGTACCACACAGGAAGTCTTCCACATTAGCACTACCTTCTCCAGACTGAGGCTAATGTTGAATAGATGCACGGCTACAATAGATAGCTGGTCTGCACAATCTCTGAAGAGTCTAGAGCTGATACCGTCTGAACCCATGGCCTTACTTGGTCTAATCCTCTTGTTAGACCAAGGCGGCTGGTCAGTACTCTGGTAAGAGGGGGGCACATCAAAGTGACTAGAGAATACATTTAAAGTATTTGCCCAGTCCCGATCACCAAATTCCAGACCTCTCCTGCTGCCCTTGCCATATCCAGAGATCGCTTTCAGCCCTCTCCAGATCTCCATTGCATCTCCTTTTCCCTGGGTGTAAAAGCATAATGCTGGATGTGGCCATGGTCTGGCCTTTTATTGGTTGAGTTTGTATGTCCTTGTTGCCTTTGTGTGCTCCAGCATGTTCCCCCAAAAGGTACAATATAGAAGAATTGATGACTCTTGTTATATTTGTTTTGCTTTATTTCCTGATGATGATATATTCCATGATTTTTAACCATGATCCGATTTAAACCTCAAGTGTTTTGTTATGTTCTTCTGACCCCATGAGACAAGACTTTTATATAGTTTGACGTTATTCATGAGTCCATTTTTAATATAACACTACAGAAATGACACCCCTGTTACGTTTAAATTAAAGTGGACATCAATTTTCCTATAATGATCCACACTGCTTTAATATGGAAGTAGACATGCACGTTATTACTGCCTCATTCAGTGTCTAGCCATGATAAACAGCTTCCTAAGTTATCAGGAAATTTTAATAATTTTTCTTTCCCCCTATTCCAGACTGGTTTAAGGTTGTAACCTTAATGGGAGGCATACAATGAACTGAACACAGACAAAACAATAACTCTAACATTAGATATATTTTGAAGCAGCTTCAATGTAATTTAATGTCAGTAACAATATATATCCCCCCTCTCTCTCAAGTAATCTCTATTTGCATATATCCTTCTGCCTTTTGCAAATGATGTTGAACTCTCCTATTCTAATTATTTTGTACTTCACTTTTAAGCTGGATTTTTGAAAGGGAATGAACTATGCATGGGAGTGAGACTGTATGTGTTATATCTGGCACCTGTCAGTGGGTCTGCATTAGCGTCAGGTAAATTAAACATGTTACGCTTCATTTGAGCTGCCAGGTTGCTATCCCATCATGGTTTTCTGTCTCTGTAAAGTGTAAACATTGAAAGCATCAAGAAATAAACAACGCATTGAAAGCTTTAATAGAAAAAAGGAGGAAAACATTTCAAATGAAATCCGATTCTAAACGATATATACATAAATTGTTCATGAAATATAAGGGCCATGACATGTTATCCATTTTTAAAGCAACATGTCACTTTCACAGTCATCCTGCACTTCCTTAGCTCTTACGATAAGTGTTATTAGTTCTTTTGAAGAGCCAGCGGAAAAAGGATTATGCATTTATTTGTTTGTCTATCTTTCTGACGTAGAATAAACAAAGGCAGAGAGATAGGTGATTATGCTGTTTGCTCTGCTATTCACTCGCATGAATGAATATAAAGGCAAATGCAAGAAAAAAAAAATTTAATCATATTAGGGGCCATTTGTATGGTTTCTTTGTGACAGAGGAGAAGTGATGAAATACATTTAGAAGGATAATTGCATTGGTCAATAAATGTGGGTTGCCTGTTTTTTTACATTCCATTATGGGGAGGACAAGCTCTGATCTGTTTCACCAAAGAGAGATAAATAAAAGGACGGTGGAGCCAGAAGAGTCCCATATCCAAGGTAAATGAGTGCTTCATGTGAAAGATTAGCACAAATCCCTCTCACAGGGAGTATTGGCGCATGTGTCACAAAAGACGCTTTCAGATGCAGGCCACCCTACCTCCATCGATCGATCATAGCCCCTATGCACAGCTGCACACATAGAGGGAGGAATATGACAATCTGGAGTAGACGTCATTGCATTGACAAATAGCAACCACCACTGACAAAGGATCACCAGTATTACTTTTGTGATACAAATACAAACATAAAGTCTAAGCGCGTGTAGCTTGTGGGTTCTATCTTCAGTGAGTGCTGCTCATTAAACTATTAAGCCATAGCACTATCTGCACGGAGTACTGGGAGAGGAATAAACAGGCACCTGCTCTATTTAGGGAAATGCATTACTCACTCCCTCAATGAACAAATAGCTCCTCCCTGATCAGCAGCCACCACTCCCTATCAGATGCCATACAACCGGCAGCACAAACACAGAGCCATCAACAAAATACAGATGGCAAAAACTCATGGCAAAGAGCCCTGAGAATAGAGGGCTGAGAAGTGGGTGCATTTGAGGCCGAGGAGGATTAAAAAGGGGGAGAAATGCTAGAGAATAATAGATTCTTCTGGCTCACTCATGTGTTGTGAGACTGTTCTATGCATCAGTGAATCAGGTACCGCTGTGTCACATGCATATGTATCATAGTGCAGACAAAGTGTATGGAGAGCCGACAACTCCTTAATGGAGCCCCATGTCATGTCTGTATGGCAAACACCATCTGTACTCACTCACTCAGTCACACACACACACACGCACGCACACACACACACACACACACACACACACACACACACACACACACACACACACACACACAAAGGTCTCTGACTCACCATGGGAGAGCTGAAACAGCCGACACACACAGGCACACAGACAACAATATAAAATTTGTTTATCTTTAATTGAAAATACAAACGCAATAACAATCGAATATGCTTGACAAAACATCGGCTGTCACCAACCTGTCCCACGAGCGCTCAGCTGAGCGACTGTACACTACTGCACTAAACGCTGGTAAATCCCAGCAAGGGAAGAATTAATATGTAGCACGAGCAACATCCACTGATGTACAGAAACAATCCCATCAGCCTAATCCATGCAATCCAAGTGCATTCGCATTCACAGAAGTGGTCTACAGAATGAAGTGGAGCAAAAATAAGAAGGAGCGTAGGTGTTGTAACAGTTTTGAACATACCATTGGGGCTCTCTTCATCGATGGTCACTATGGTTGCAGGGGGGCCTGAACGGGACAGCTTACACTCTGCATATGGAAAAGACAGAAAGCATCAACATAAAGGAAGTTCGGTTCTTGTTTACTGCATTTAAATAATTATATTTTTGATCGCAGAATAATAGTGTTTCATGGCAGTTTAAGAAAATGACTGCATATTTTGTTTTATAACACAAGTGCAAAAATGATTTTGGGCTGAAACTAAAAAGTAATGATATAGTCAACATTTTATATTAATAAATGAAAGATACACAAATTAAATAAAAATTAATAGAAATACATTTAATAGGTATTGTAGTTTTTACATCACTATGTAATTTGCTATGTACTTTCTTCGGATATGGATTTAACATGCTACAACTTATTTTATTCACGGCATTCCTCTGCTTTGGGCTTTTAGTAGCATTTTATATGTTGATAGATTGTAGGATTTTCACATAAGAATAAAATACCCTGTAAATGAATAAAGGGCCACTTGACAGCTAAAGAACTAAAAAAAAATTTCAATAATAGAAGCAAAAATAATTACACTTTTTAGTGGGACTTTTCTTTCTATGTTCGCACCGCCGCTAATCCTCTTTCTGCCCTGTATCCATGATATCACCTCCTCAACCAAAGTATCTAACCATCCCTCCACATCAACCAGTTTCAACATTAAAATGCTTCTTGCACTATGTGCTTGTGCATCTGTATTAAGACTTTAATTACATAATTATGCAGTCAAGGGGAAGTTTTAATACGATAGCGATTTTGATTTAACTGCATTTTCTGTCTACTGACGCAAACTTTAATTTCAATAGAGTTTTGAATGAAAAACAGTTTGGTCTACATAGGAGTTCCATCAAAGCAACAGAAGTGAAAAAATATACATATATTATTGTGGTTTATTGACATTGTAAATATCGTAAGCCTCTAGAAAAAATGAAACCTCGAAAATATGTTCAAGCAGTGTTTTTCTGTCATGCCAAGAGCTGTCATGTTGACACATCTCTTCTTATAGCAGGTGGCATCAAGGATTGTTATCTACAAACATCAACAAAATGGACAGCACGATACTGACATCACACTAACAGGGGGGGTCAGAGCATGTGGCAACATCATAAGCAGAGCACTGACGAGAGCAGCTGCACAGATGGAGGTCACAACAGCTAGATGGTACGATCTCAAGGGAAACAGGTATTGGCAGCTTGACAGACAGCACCAGATGGGGCAGCAGGAAAGGTGGAGAGGAGAAGACAGGAGGACGGGAGGTGTCTAGTGGAGAGGAAAAGATGCTGCAAGCCACCGCGCTCTGCAGCTGATTTGAGGATGGTTAAAGATTAAATGTCTTTCAGCTGGGAAGTGAAAGGAGGAGATAGAGAGATTGATGTAGAGCAAAAGAGAAAATAGGAATGTTATAAGACAAAAGGAAAACAGACAGCAGGTGTTTGCCCTCTTACCCTCATACTGCCAGTCTGAAGCGGGTTAGTAGAGTCAGAAGGAAGCAGAACAAGAAGCATGGAAAAAAGAAGAGAATGAAACAGTAGGTCGAGGAACAGTTTGTATATTAGATGGGGATAAGAGGAAAAAAAATAAATTATTACATAAAAGAACATATAAATAAAAATAAGGCAAAACAGAGTAAGATTCAGGGATTTAGAAAACTCAATACAGAAATACTGCATGTTCTTGAAACACTCACACTTTTTGCAAATATTGCCAGAGGATCTGCCAACTGACATTATTCCAACAGAGGTATTGGGGTACATAACAAATATAACTCAATTTAAAAACTACAGTTTTTTCTCTCGCATCAGTGTTCAGAAAATAAAAAAAGTTCAGTCAGATAGAACCTGGACTCATATGCAAGTTATTCATCTCCTCTTCTATCGCTCATAAATTGTGTCTTCACATCACCATGTAAAACAAGTAATCTTGAGTATTCTGAAATAAGATGGTGTGCTATTCCATTACATGTCATCAGATACGGACAGAATAAAAGACACATGGTCAACGACACCAAATCTATAGCCATCGGTCTGGGGTTTCACACCCTACTTCAGTTGCACGACTTGCGCTGTGCAACTGTTGCCAAGTGAACAAGAGTGGATTGTTTAGTTATAAAATATGTATGTCTCTGAGCCTTCACTACAGAATGGGAAAAGAAGTACATATTAATTAGAGATGCAAACATAAAGAATGGGTGGCTGCATCTTTAACCAAGGCTTAATCCAAAGTCCAAATGCACACGTAAATTAGAAATTCGATTTCATGCACTTAATTCATTAATTTCTGAATCATTTATTATGCATAAATGTATAAAATTCTATCATTAGAAATCTTTGAGGAATAATTATACACACACTCTCAACTTGCGCTGCATGTTCCTAGGTTTTAAAAAAAATAATTAAGCAATTACTTAACATGCATCAATATCGAAGAAATAGTAGGATGAGGGTCTACTGTAATAGCAGCAAAATGAAAAGAGCAAGTGGGTCATACTTCAAAAACCTGAAACAGGAACAACCAGCAGGATCAAAATAAGTATGCAAATCCGCTCTGAGAGAATATGATCTGTGTTACGTGGAAAGTGTGTGCATTAGTGTGCGTGCATGGGATTGTGTGCCGAGTGTGTGATTCTGCATGTGAATTTGCACAATTCAAGTTATTTGTGCTCATTTTAAGAAGCTTTAAAGGGACCACAGCCAGTGTTTTTATTTAGTTTTGCCCAAGTTGAAGGTGAATGTTTGTCCGATAGGGTCAGGAATAACCATTATTTTCAATTAAGCATGACTGATAATGTCACAGTGTTAAGAAAGAAGAATTCTATTAAATATGGTATCTCACATGACATTTTATATATGAGATGCGAGGAAATCTCCTCCCTTTCGTCTGGAGTCACGTTGTCCCACTGTGATTCTGAGGTCTTTTCTGACGCTATATCTGACAAAAGTTGAGCCCGCCGTTCTGTCTGAAGGCAAGATAAGCTGACCCTGAAAGATTGTGAGTAGTGTCAAGGTCCTCATATGAATGAAACTGTGTGTTGAGATCTAATTGGCAAGCTTTTGGTTTGGGTTTTGCATGTGAGCCCCACAAAGATCTTCCCAGTAGCATTTGGGTAAGTTCAACAGAGAATCAGCAATCTTTTCTCATAAATGACTGATCCTCCAAACCAACAGAAGAAAAGATTCTTCATCAACTAACAAAGCCTGACAACCAGATTCAGACAAATATTTAGGAGTTATGTTCGGGATCAAGTCGGGCTTGGTCACGTCAAGGATGGCCAAAGTTGAATTCTTTCATGATAGTCAATCTAACATGAAACTTTCAAGATATCGTAGAGAAACCCAGTGTAACAATAAATAAGAAATATCGGATCTACATTCTTGATCCTGTGTAGCCTTCAGAGGCATTTTCAGGTATTTGAGGTTGTTTTTTATGTTGGATGGCAATGAGTCTGTGAATGAGTCCGCAGCATACGCCGTTTATTACATTTCAAACAGTAAATTCTCAGGAAGTAGCCTGGCTAAAACCATGGAGGACATCAGGCAAAACTTGTCTTAGGGAAACTACCAAAACCATACAGGGGAAATCAACGGTTTGGCAGTAATTTTATTTTGTTGTTGATGTAGAGTCTAACAAAGTAGTTTGATTGCAATTTTAGCAATGCCATTCAATGTTTAACACAAAGTGAGATATTTAGCTCTCAGGCAAGACAACTGTCAGCCATTTCAATATAACCACAAACAAATGAAAGTGAATACTGCTCCCTGTCAACCAGCACTAGTCTGGTTGGTTACTCAAGCAGGTGCTTGTCTTTCAGGAACTTGAGGTCCTACAGAATATTGCTGTTGTTCTTGTCAATCACATGGGATTGTGCCTCCCACCAACACTCTTATCCATACTCTGCAGAGACAATTTTGATATCTTTACATCAGTCGCACCTATCTTCTTCTGAGGATAGCTTACTATTCCAGTTGGTTATTTGATGGCTGGCAGGACTTACGTGTTGATGGTCGGATTTTATATCTACCACTGAGCTGGATTCTCAGGACCTGTTTCAAACTCTGGATGTAGGCAAGTACATCTGTCCTGGTCACTTTTCCTCTACTCATCACCTGTCTGCCAAATCTTCACGTAAAATCCTTGTGAGGTGATTCAATAAGTCATTGTCTTCGTCAGTCTTGGTGTCCAGTTTGATGTCAAGGAAGTGGCTGAATAATATCCTCTCTGCGCTGTATTGATATCCACTTTTTCTGATTACCTGGCTAAGGGGGTCATGCCTAAGCATTTCAGTTAAAGGCACAGTACATTAGGTTGGTTAACGTGGCCACCTTGTTCTAAATTAAATCAGAAGACATGCTCCATGTAAACACCAATTTTCCCAATGAGAAGGCCCTTTGAAGACCAATTGAGATCAAGACCACAGCAGAGAGTTTATTTTGTAATACCAACTCTCAAAGAAATAAATGGGAAAGTAAGAAATAATGCACTCTAAAAACCTGTCCAAGAAGAATACCACAAGGAGCCGTGATAGATTGATGTTATGAACAAATTAAAAAGCGCTTGAAAACATTGCAGATACCAAAGATAAATCCAACGACAAGAAATTTCATTGAACGAAGCAAAAGACCTTTTTAATAAGAAAAAAAAAATGCAGTGTACGCAATATTTTTATTTTTATTTCATTAATCGCCAGAATAATCGATAGACTACTCGATTACTAAAATAATTGATTACTGTAGCCCTAATTCTGACTGACATTTTGTTTTAAAAGGCATCATTACATGCCACTCTAACAGCTTGTGCTTGTCAGTTGCTTCAGTCTCAAAAAATACCTTTTTCCTGTAACCAACAAATCAAAGTACTGCAAAACAATGAGTAGAAAACAAAAAAAAATTATTCACAAGTGTAATCTTTAGGAGACATCACAGACTCAATGGGAAATGGCCTGTACTTATATATCGCTTTTCTAGTCTGCTTAACCGCTCAAAGCACTTTCACAACACAAGTCTGCATTCAACCATTCACACAGACATTCATACAGTGATGACAGAGGCTACTCATCAGGAGCAGTAACCATTCACGCCATCATTCACACACCAATGGAACAGCGACCGGGAGCATCTTGGGGTTCAGTATCTTGCTCAAGGACACTTCGACATGTGGGCCGCGGTGGCCAGGGTTTGAACCACAGACCTTCAGATAAGTGGATAACCACTCTACCAACTAAGCCACCATCGCCTGAATCAATCTGGCACACCTTTAACACAAAGCCAAAAAAGAGACACCTAATCTAGATAACCAAGAAATGCTAATCATTTCAGAAACTACTGGGATAAAACATGCCCACTGTAGATGTGGGCAGATGTTCATTATAGATTATTTTGTTATGTGTTCTCAAGCATGCACAAGTACTGTGGATGGAGATATCAGAGTGATATCTACAAATCTATGATTTGACCAGAATCTACTTAAAAACCTTCAAGGTTGGAGCATTGCCAATAATCCTCTTGGTAGTAGGAAGCCCAGGACAGGGAGGGAGAGGGACAGAGCAAACATGGACACTTTTAATTCCCCAGTTGGAGAACTAGTTTACTTTACTTGGTTTCTTCAATAGTGGGGAAAAATGACATTTGGAGACAGGTCAAGTTAAAACTGCCAAAAGATGATGCATGAGACAGCTGTCCACTGTCACATATTGCTAGGTTGAGACCATTCATGGCGAGACAACATTAGTAAAACAGCAGAGCAGGCTGTGTTGGAGTAAAGTAAAAGGGGCCAGTAGTCAACAGGGGATGGATGTCAATGCTGTGCATAACAGTTAAATCACGCAGTTATGGTTATATCCAGTTAGTAACATGTAAATTATATTGCATGTGTCAAAGATAGTGTTCTGTTTTTGGGTTTATGTGTAAATTGCCGTACATAAAATACTGTTTAAGATCTATTAAAATGGGTAAGGTTACTCCCTATACAGGTGTAATAATAAATATCACATTCCAGGACACTAAATAAACATTATAAGACTTACAAAGACGGTACTTATAGCATGATATTACATTTAATGTTCAGCAAAGAAGACAGATGTTTGTCCATGGAGGCTGTCCCAGCTGACGATGTATAAGCTGTTGGGTACAGCCTGGACAGGTCACAAGTTCACCACAGGCATAAAGACA
This sequence comes from Lophius americanus, assembly GCA_037951165.1. Taxonomy (NCBI): domain Eukaryota; kingdom Metazoa; phylum Chordata; class Actinopteri; order Lophiiformes; family Lophiidae; genus Lophius; species Lophius americanus. The sequence continues at coordinate 15,964,826 of JBBDHG010000019.1, read as the reverse complement.
CGGGCAATTTGGAGTCAGAGATTAATTTATTTGTGTGTATATTTATGTATAGTGGGAGGAAGCCGGAGCCCTGGTGGTAGGTGGATTTGATCCTAGAACCCATGGTGCCACTGTGGGAAGCACAGACGTGGGTAGATTATCATCAAAAAAACAAGTAAAAAGTTGAAAAAAAACTGCATGATATAAGGTTACAACTTATTGGAGGAAAAGCACACCGCATTTAACAATGTCTGTTATATACTAATGAATGACCAGACCAAGTTTTCACAAAGTACAGAGTCAGACGCAGCAACCACTATGATGTGCTCACTTTCATTTAAACTCCCTTGCAGAAAGAAACATAAATTCTCTGTGCTTGACATGATCATTGCATACTGTATTTGTCAACTCAATCACACAAGCAACTGATGTTATATTCTAATGAGCCTGTTTTTACAAGAGATCGAAGAATAATTCATGATTTGAATCAATTAAAGGGTGTGTTTAGATCGTGGATTTATTCAAGTTTATTCCTCATCATTACTCCAGTAAGCACAATTACAACAATGTGCTTTTCCAGATGTATAAAGACACACAATCTAAGAATACATTTTTTCTATTACCAAGTGATTATTGCAGCTTTGTTTTCATGCCTAAGCATTGCTTCAAAAGAACAGATCAGATGCAGTTGTAATCCAATAACCATCATAGCAGCTGAGAATCTGAGAACTTCAACACAACATGTCTGACAACTTTGAAAGCCAGCCAACATTTTGGAGCACAACACCTCTACAGTTCTTGTACACACTGAGCCACCCAGCCTTCAACTACTCCAGATGAAAAGCAGAAGTTGTGTGCCTCTTTCTATTTGTCTATGTTTGGCACAAGGAATGCAATCAGGAATGCATGGTCTCTTTCCATTCTCTTCTCTTCGCAAGACAAGCGAAGAAGAAGAAGAAATATTTTTTGTTTGTTTGTATTGTGTGGGTTTGTGTGTGTGTGTGTGTGTTTGTGTGTGTGTGTGTGTGTGTGTGTGTGTGTGTGTGTGTTTGTGTGTGTGTGTGTTTGTGTGTGTGTGTGTGTGTGTGTGTTTGTGTGTGTGTGTGTGGTGTGTGTGTGTGTGTGTGTGCATGTGTGTTTGCGTGTGTGTGTGTGTGTGCGTGTGTGTGTGTGTGTGCATGCGTTTTTCTATGTATATGTTTGTGTGTGTGCGTGCGTGCGTTCGTTTTTCTATGTATATGTTTGTGTGTGTGCGTGTGGGTGTGTGTGTGTGTGTTTTTCTATGTATATGTTTATGTGTGTGCGCGTGGGTGTGTGTTGTGGTGGTAGTGATGAGGGTGAACTGTGTAAATCATTAGTGGTTGATAATGGAAGAGGGAGGGAGACTTTACCGATGTATAATCCCTTGCAGATCCTTCTCTCTCTTATCCTGCTTCAGAGCTCTGCTTAAATTGCTGGGTTTATATGGACACTTTTCTCTTTTCAGAATGAAATCATTCCTGAAGCGACTGGAAGGGTAATCCTGTAGTGACAGACTAAAATGGTGTTAACTTGTGTTGAACACCAATCGGAAGAACTATCGACAGCTGATCCGCGTGCGCTAAAGCGGCGAATAAATGGCGAGTTTTGTTCAGTTCAGAGGGTGGGCGTCTGTCATTTGATCGGGGGATTTTTATGCTGTGATTGTGATGCTTTAAATTAAGAAACTGATGATAATAACTCATGTTTACTAATGTAATGGAGATATGAGGGAGGGAGAGAAACGGAGAAACGAAAAAGCGTTACGTTACGTCTGATTGGATAAAGTAATATTACAACATTATCAAAAAGTGAGGCCGTGTTGTGCGTTAAACACCAGAAATTGTACGTTAATCACCCGTGAAGGGCAGAAACTCTTGATCTCACGTTTTATTCTGAAAACCCAGGTCCACAGATGGTCAGAGACTTTCACAGTGGTCTTCCTCCTCTTTAATTACTTAATTAATTGTTGGATAAAATGTGAAGTTGGTCCCCATAAATGTTAACATCAACATCATCCACAACGTTTAAAGGAGAAATTCCTCATCACGCACGTCACCCTGATAACCAAGACCAACATCATGACGGAGGTCTATAATTCATTCATTCTCAGGTCGCAGAGGTTGGAGCCTATCCCAACTCCTTCAGTACTTCATTCATGCTCAATAAAAAGTGACCTCGGTGGGTCTGGTACACTTGATTGTTGTGGGATTTATACCTACACTACTGATCATCAAATCAGGGTCCTTTAAGTTTTCTAGCTCTTTTTACTTTGTTAACAGCGTCTATTTATCACGGTTTACTTGGACGTGTTTGTAGAGTTAATTTTTTCTTACATTCCAACTTAAGTTGTTGAGCGTTTGCATTAAAACCAAACTCACTGCTGTGCTTTGGATCATTAAATGCCGGCTTTGCACACGTGAGTAGCTCCGCCGGGCACTCGCTCGGCAGGGATTTTTCCGAAACACTGTTTACATGCAGTGGTTGCTCTCTGATCGTCTTTCCGAAAGGACAAATACTACCCCCTTGCAAAGGAATGAAATCTCTTTGATAAAGGGCCTTCTCTTTCGGAAAGTGGTGTTTTCATTTTTTTTCTGATAAGGGATCTTTTCCAAATCTATTCGGAAATAGGCTGTTCATGTAAACCCACATATTGCTGTCTTTCCTTATCTCTTTTAACACAAAGATTGTGCAATAACACTACACTGAAAACAGTTACCTATGCCACCTTTGTTTATTTACAGTGAAGAAGACAGTGCCAGCATACTACTGAATCATCATCTAATCTAAATACATATCTTAATATGCTGGTGTACTGCTAACAATCAAGCAACAACATATAACACACCGCTGTCTGCGTCTAGTGTGAGGTCGGTTTGTTAAATTCATCTTCTGCTCATTGGGTAAGGAGCCTTCGGACACCCTGATTGCCCAATTTAAAGAGAACTTCAGTTGATTTTCATCTTTTGATTAGCTGCCAACTGCTGCTTCCATACTCATCTGTGGGGTGCATTAAAGTTTGCACAGAAACTGTTGCACACACCGCAGTTTTGAAGAGGATGTCTATAAGGGGTTTTTGTCACTGTGTGAGGTTAGCCTCACAGGCAGGAGGGCATCCTTGGCAATCACACCCCAAGTGAACAATTCAGCATCCACTGGTCATGCACCAAGCTACATCATGGACCTCCTGGTACAGACCCCAGGCAAGGCTTAATCTCACCAAAATGCCCCTGGTTGATCTTGTGCTGGCTGATTACAGTTTACCGTAGGGCAGATTAAAATCCCTTTCCCCTCATAACTCCACTACTCCCACACTCCACCTCCCTCTGCCACAGCCAGACACGGTCTGCACATCTGGCCAATAATCAGAGAATCCCAGAAATAGACAAACAATTGTGGGTCAGAAAGGATATGCAGAAAGAGTGTGACATCACATGGGAAAAGGGTCTGCAGGAATACCAACTAATCCGTACCTCACGCACGCACAAGCACAGCTTAACATGTGTATGTGTGTGTGTGTATGTGGGTGTGTGGGTGTGTGGGTGTGTGCACTCATTTTCTGACATCTGGACTTAGCCACGGATGGATTTAGAGCTATGGACAGTGAACATTTGTCCAATCCAACTAGATGCAGGTCTATCTTTCCATTACCCTTTTTTCATTTGCTAAACATACTAGTGTAAACTCAAGAAAGGATCTATGGACACATAATAAGTGTGATGCAGTGCACATGCGCAGCTTAAAACAAATCCCTGTTGGGAGAAGTTTATGTACAGAGTCACAATAACAGTGCTGATAAGACAAATGAAAGCATGCATTTTTAAGACTCATCATTTCCTAAAGTCTAAATTAGACATTTGAAACATTAATTCTTTTGAACATAGTCTTAAAACCCATTTATTCAATCTGCTTACCAACAGTAGTATAAATAATATTTATTTTGGCTTTAATAAAGTACATGTTTAAAAGGATTCCTGTGTGTGTGCATTTACCCAAAACTACTTTCTCACATTGTGTTCACACTGACATTAATTAGGCATCAGACATGTCTTCTGCTAATTCAATAATGGTTTGAAAAAGTTACTCCACAGCACAATAGCATCTGCGTAATTATGTTGCTTTTGAATTTGACAGACAAACAGCAAACAATTTGACAGAACCAAAATCGAAGGTTGCTCTAGGTGAAAAGCCCTCATCAACACAAATTCACTCATGCATGATAGTGAATTGGCAAAGGGAGGCATCAATAATATCCACATTGGCATTCACCCTTCAAACCAAAACAACTCTGAACAATCTCTTCCCACTTTATAACTAATTACATCGAGTCAACTGGTCAAAAGGCTGCAGTGGCATTCACAATCACAACAACGCCCCCTCAACTTTAGAGGACAATGTCTGGGTAGCTTTTGATAATATGGAAAAAGACACAGCCTTATACACCTTATAATTTTTCTCTTGGTGGTGCAGTTACAGCTAGCTGAAGGAGAAGAGACCTGAGGGTGTTCACCTCAGCGCTGGCTGCTCATACCTTCTGTGTCCTGACTCCAGCTGTGTGCAAGCAAGGAGAGGATGGCCATTGCTGTGCCCAGCGATCTGACGGAACACCACCCCTGTTGCATCATCAGTCAAGCGTTATTGCCTGCCAACCTGGACAAAACAGACAGAGAGAGGATTTTTTTATATTCATTTCTCAGCAAGACCTTCAGCACATGTGTGTACGCAGCGGTGTAAAATACACATTTATGCACACACACAAATACATATCTAGAATATTATGATCCGGTGGGTATTTTTTATGAAAATATTAATCTCACAATCCAATGTTATGAACAGTAAATAAAATAATCTGTTTGATTACACAAAGTAATCTGAGTGTATACAGTTAATTATGGATAACTGAATGCGTAAACATGTGGATTTAAATGGAATTACAGCACTTATTTCATTTGCATCTTCTCAAGAGATGGGCATTAATGACTGGAATGCCACCTATTATATTATGATCAGGTATTATTACGACCCAGAAAAGTCGGGTATATTATGGAATCATTATTGCCGGCACAATCACAGTTTTCCCGAAATAACTCTGAACAAAATGTTTGTGAATTAATTTTAAGAGGAGAGGTTGTTTGTATAGTTCCAACACTAGGGAGAGCTTTATTTCTGAAAGTTTTCGGCCATAATTTCTGGCTAATTTCTGAAACGTTGGTCCGGTTTAGTCCAACTTTAGAACATATGAAAGGACTTGCAGATATCTATTTAATGTACATTGTATTTTATTCTAATAGTTTATATTTTACTCACTAGGGGGAGCTTTTTATGAATAGCAGCTTTTCAGCCATAAGCTTCTAATTGTCGGTCTGTTTTGTCAAACTTTGGTGCATATGAATCGACTCAAGGAAATCTATCTTGTGTATCATAATTCACTCTGAAAGGTCATATTTTACCCACAAGGGGGATTTTTTTGTTTTTTTTAATGAAACACAAGGTGTTTCGGACAAAATATCACATGTTATCTAAGGAGTTCAGGAGGAATCAGGGGGGTTGCTTATACAACGCAGGGTATTGGGGACTTTCCGGGAATAAACACTTAGGTCAGTTGAGTGGTGCACTAAGTGATGCATCAAAGCTGCGCTTTTGAACAGTCAGTCTCTACGGCCGCATCCATTTGCCAGGTTATTACTGTGACGCCAGATAACTACCTAAAGTAGCTGACATGTGTGTCAGTCAAGAAACCTTTACTGGGTCAAGAATATTTACTGAAATTATAAAAGGTAAGAAACATGTGACCGGAAAAAACGTATTTTAATATACTCAGAATACTAGATAATAATGTCAACCATGTCTCAAATGCCTCTCTAAAAGTGTTGTCTCTTTCAACACATTTTGTAGTATTTACCTTCTTAGACATCTGCGCAGACACAAACCCCCCAAAAAAAGACCAAATCCGTACAGTAGACTCTGTGGTCCGTCATATTCTCTTCCCGTATAGTGCAATGACAAGAAAGATTTCACTCTGGTGTCCTGTTCTCTCTCTGGCCTCCTTATCTCCCTGCATGGCTCATAAAAATGTTCCCTTTTGAAGAAAATTTAATTTTCCACCTTTGTATATCTCTATTAAGAGGGCAGGGTAAGACAACTTTGATCTCTTTCACATGAGAAAACCATTCAATCAGCCACACTGAAGAGTAAAGTTATTTTTTTCCAAAGCTGCCTCTAAATCTCTAAATTGAAATCTCTTGCTTGACTTGGGAAGGCTACATTTCATTGACATAGGCTAACAGCAATGTACCTCTGAAAATAATGAGCAGGGAAAACTAACAGCTTTCTGGCCGTTGGACGAAAAGTTGAAAGGAAAAAAACTCTGGTATTTCTCTGGTCCTCATACAATGATCTATGAGTTACACCATGAGCATATACCTGTTTTTTCACCAATGATACAATGCTATAGTAAAAAAATCTAAGGGGATTATTTCCTTCCTTTACACTCACTACTCTAATTTCTTTCTTTTTATACAACAGCTTTCCAGCCACAAGTTGTTTGGTTCTTCCGAATAAAGACTTGGTGTGACATCTGAACTAAGGTAGAATGAGTGGAGCAATATGATTCATGGATCACACAGCGAGTGAAGATATACTTATTCATCCCGTACCTGCTTTTCCCTCTGTTTCTTCGATCGTCTATCATCTAGCATCAATTTATTTTTCCATCTCATACCGTTTGTGTGCTGTATGTCTTGATAAGAGAAATAACCACTTTTTATTCACTTTATAATCCTAAACATATCATCAACAAATATTTGGTCCCAAAAAATAGGTCACTGCTTTCAGCAGATTGAATAACGGGATAATGCTTTCAATTTTAAATCTATCAGCCAAGAATGAAATAGTTTGACAAGGTTGCAAACATAACAAAATAGCTATTTTATAATATGATTATAAGTTTCATAACAGTCCTTAGAAAATCACTCCAAAGTGAAATCTCCAATCTTTCAATTCATATGGTTGATAGAGGGAGATGTTGAAGGCTCAATGTTCTCCATGGTCAAAATCCTTCACGGGCTTTCACGGGCTTCATTCATAATTGTAAAAGATAATCATGTTTTCTTTATCAATTTTGTTTCAAATGTGTCTAATTTAAAAAAAAAAAATGTTTTACCTTTGTAAAAAAAACTGTAGGAGAAACACTGCTTATGCAATGCCCACCTTCAGCTCCCTTTAGATCATGTGTGGAAATTCACTTACTTGGTTTTTGACAACTTGTGGATAGATATATTATACAACATACATTATATTGCAACAGTCTTTTACATATAGAGAAAATAGTTAACCGAGTTATTTTTAAAAAATTAGTCACTATAGGATCTTATCACAGATCAAATTACCAACATCATAGAAATAGTTAGGTCGAGTTGATATGAACTGAGATTATAATGAGTCACATTTAATTGGGGAGACAACCAGGAAATTTCTTGTAAAACTCAGGGCATTTGGGCTTTTCGGAGATATAGCCTTTTCTGTCATGTCATTGTTTCGAAACAATAGCCGTACAAATTTAAACCATGTCAAATAACAGCACAATAAGCTCACATAATTACAATATAATTATTCATTATTCATTCATTTGTTTCTTATAACTGCTTATTTACTGATCAGAGTCACGAGGGGGGGCTAGAGCAAATTGTATGTGCGGTCTTTTACGCTTTGACCTTATTTTTACCTCGGCAATAATATCAACTGTGCTTTTTGTGACTAGCCATAGCAAAGAAGATAATACGCGTAAGTGGAAATGTGCCATCTGCAATGCTGTTTAATATAAATTTCCTGTCATAAAAGCTACCTTCATGAACCTTTTTTGTTGAGTGGAGAGATGGCAATATACTCTATGTTCGTGTCAGAGGTTGTAGTTGTGCCACGATGCCACATTGCCTTTTTCGATGATAATAATATCCACCTATAAAACCCATCATCATACATTGATAACAATAGCCACATTGAAAAAAGGCTAACTGAAATTATTCAACTGGCTTGAGTTCTTTAACATACTTAAGTAAAGTTCTGTCACCTTTCTTTCTAAACTTGCAGTGACCTTTTTTGTGCTATACCAACTCTTACGTGAGATTGAACTTTTGGCCGGCCTTTTCACAAGCATAAACGATCCTTTCCTGAGCAGGAACAGTTGTCCTCTCTTAAATCATTGTGGTAGGTACTAACCACAGATTGTGGCTTATTTTCTGTAAATGTACACATGATATAAGTCGACAGATGAACATTTGATTGATAAATTATCATAAAGACAGCGATGTATTTCGGGAAGACCGATGGTATCCAGCTGTTAGAACATTAACATAAATAGCGACCACAGGCTTGCACTTGAGATAAAAGGAAAACAGCCTCATTTATATGTATCACATTTCAGGTAGGGCTGCAAAAAACTACTATTTTGATAAATTATCGATTAATGGAAAAAATCCTATATATATATAAAAAATACAGCAGTTTCTCAGGAATTTAATCAAATATCCCTGTAAAAAATGTAGGATTGATGAAGTTGTATGCAGCCAGCATCGGACATGCAGAGATTTAAACTCGCTGGCAGTAACACACTTTCAGCAGTAATGTGAAAACGTCTCCATGAGCAATGTAATGGGTATGTTTTTAACGTAGGCGCACTTTCTTACATAGTTATATAGAAGTTATAGTTATTTGGTACTCTCAACCTCATTTAGAATTCAATTTATTTCAAAAGTCACGTTAAACCAAACAGAAGCGTTAAGTTCATGACCTTTAACATTGAGCTAGCAAACTAGCTAACTAGCTTACAGTGAAAAGTCTTCATGGTCTACAGAGCAAACATGTCTCCACTTCAAATGCTCCAGCATTACCCACTTGCTCCACTCCAGGTCAGCTTTGCAAATCTTGCAGTTAACAACATTTGTTGGCCGTGTTGGGGGAGAGATGCTCCCACACCCTGGATGTTTTCTGTTGCGAAGGTGTCGCCATGGCACTAATGTTCCCTTCCTTCTTATTACGCAGTGTTGGAGGCAGTGTCCGATGACGTCAGCGACTAATCGACTATTAGTCATAATTTCGTAATCGACTAGCAGCCATAATTTCAGGATCTACATCGCATTCAGTCAAGCGCACTCATCTATGGCAGTGATATAATATGGTAGCCTGACTATTGGGGGTAACTTTGATTTAGCTTCACATACAAGAAAGATTCAAAATGTTGAAGCAGCTGGGGATAAAACAACAATCTTTGGGGGAGATGAAAAATTTATAAAAACTAATATGCAATGCCTAAGCTGGGAAAGTCAATCTACCACCTCCTACTGCTGTAATTTTGGGGTGTAACTCAAAACTAGGGAATGGGAATGTAAACTACGCTGATACTTCATTCTTAAGGTCACAAACTGACACACAAATGCATGTATCTAAATGCATCTACAATGCAAAATCTACAAAAAGACAAATAAAAGAAGTAAACGTCACGTCACTGTAATTCTTGATTGTAATTCGCTAGATGCAGTAGTATTCCTTATCGGAGGGTCGGCAGAAGCAAGAGGCTTTAATGATGAGAGTGATAGCATCAGCTGATTGTCGGCGAGCTGCAGACATGTACTAGGCTGATAGTTGGCTGCACATTCAGTATACTTAACTTGTCAACAGCTTTAACTACCTTTTTCATGTTTAAGCAGTAATACATACACCTTTTATTTAAAATTCATATTTGAATATAACCACTAAACCTCAACCTGCTGCTGACATTTTTATCTGCTGGCATAAGCTCCCATTTGTAACTTTTGTAAAATGTAAATGCATAAAGTTATACAGTATTGTTTAATTCAGTTTTTTATGTGAAAACCTATTTTTCCATGTCTTCTCCAGAACTGCTGTATATGATTTTCCTTAATGTTTGATAAATATGTAGCTGTTCTTACCTACATTTTTTCTATCATTAATTCACTGACAGAGACCAAAACAGTCCAAATCACAAAAGAGCCAGTCACAGTTTGCACATGACACCGTCCATAGCAACGGGGGTCAGCCCTACTCGTTTCTTAAGCTTAAGAGTTCTCCTGATTCCTTTGTAAAAGTAACTTCCAGCAGCTTATGAATAGGTCTAATAAGGAAAGTCTTAGTGTGGAAATTTTTGCTGCTAGTAAGAATTTGTTGTGGGATAATAGAATGCTTTGTGAATATAGCCCCTGACCAATATTCTAGAGCTGCCAGAATCCCTGATGCCTCTTTAAGAATGTGCTTTCATGCTAAGCATCATTTATGTATCAAGTCAAAATCGAATATTATGCAAAGAAAAACGTGAGTCACAGACATCTCTCACTGTTAACACAGCCAGAAGTGTATTAAGCCTGACAAAGCTTTGAAGAAAACAGTGTCAATAGGTATAGGTTTTCTATCCATGGCAACGGCCAGAGGCGGTTTAACGACAGGCATTCTTAACTCAAGTAGAAGTACAGTTACTTGTATCAAACAGATCTAAAGAATTTTTAGTATTGACTCAACTTCTTGACTCTAGTAACTGTGAAAAGTTATAGGCTTGAAAATGTCATGAAGGTGAAAAAGTGAGGGCACTTTGAAGGACCTTTATTAGAGGTTGCTAATTACCAACCACCGACATCGATTTCGGACAATTAAAAATGTATTTTCTTTTTAAACCATATTTGACAGCATACATACAGCAGACTTGTGGCTAGCTCTGCGCTCTAGCTAGCTTTAGTCGCTATGCTTCTTGAAACTTGGTATTTTCCTCGGGGTGATTCATTTTGGAGGTGTCTGATTGACTTTGTTGCAGAAAACACTTTCAGAGTTGTTCCTCCGCCGTAATATGATGTATTTCCAAGCTGGTGAGATTTTTGGAAGCCATGGTAGGTCATGCTTGGTGTGTGTGCAAGGCGCATGCGAGTAACCAGCACAAATTCTGGGCCTGCTTGGCCGATCACAAATCATATCAAAATAAGCCGTCCGTAGTGCACCTTTATTTATAAATAAATAATATTAATTTATATCTGAGGATGTCGTTGCAGTAAAATTTCACTAAAGTTTTCATTTTAGAACTTAATTTCAACATCTATAACTGTCATTCACAGAAAAGGAATGTAAAACACAAACAGAGAAAAATAGAGTGGATATAAAGAGCACAGTCAATTCCCAGTATGATTGTTGTCTGTGTCTTCCTTACATATGTTATCTTGTTTTATCTGTTATGTCTGATATTCTGTGCCACATCAAGGGATGATCTCATTTCTGCTTTATTGTCGGTCCTCTAAAGGCTAAACTCAATCTCATTCCCAAACCTGCTGTTTTGGATACATTGTATTAAATGTTGAGCTAAAAATCTACTAGCAGAATCCTGGGAAATGTGTTTTTGTTTTCCAGATGATTCAGAAACTCCCTTTACAGCAGCATTTTTGCTGTTCACTTTTCTTCCACCCCTACGTCCTGTACAAACACAACGGGCATGCAAAGGATCGTCTGAATTGTTCGAACATTGAGACAGCAGCAGAGAAGCAGAGGCAATTGGGAGATCTTTAAGGAGAAAGGCAGGACAGGGGCTTGATGTATTGCGTTTCACAAACAGAAGAATTAAAAGTAGCTAGTAGCTGTTAGCAACTGGCTCAGAGAAGTATAAATCAACGAAAGATGTATTTTAATTGGGTTGACAGTGCAACGTCAGGTGCCGCTGAATCTTCCGGGCAGAGTACATCAATATGCTGCATCACAAGCTGCTGAAAGCGTTTCACTGCTGTTAGGGTGAGGTTTACAGAGAGATAAATAGTGGGCTGGCTTGGCCACATCACTGAAAACACTGTTCAACTGTCCAGAAAAGTCCTTCAAAACATAATCTGGTATATTATATGGTCTAATAGTCTTCATATGGTTGATGTTGGAAAATACCTCCTAACCACTAACTGGAATACTTGGATGATGGGGGATCATCTGGAAGCCTGTTGTTGACCTCAAACTGAGAGTAAAAGGCAAATAGGTTACCTGCTGGGATGTGTTATGATTGCTTCTTTGTACGGGGGGCTTTTTGCCGGTTATTGTCTGGTATCCCTACTAGATGAGCCATCTCTTTGTTGTCAGTAAACCAATTTGTTATCTTTTGTCCACATCGGCTTTTTGACTCTATACCTCTTTTTGGATTGTTTCTTCCCGTACTGACTGCCACAGTGTCACCAGATGAAAAGACAGCAGTCGGGATCATTAAAAGTGAGTGGACCTCCCCAGTCAGCAGGGTCATAGGCTTATGGCGGCAGAGGTCTAAAGCATTCTGACAACTTTGACTATGATTCTCTATAAGCCTGTACATTTTTCGTGGTGATGTTACCAATACCCTACCACCGCCACGACATCACCCATTCTACCACGGCTGCAACTAACGACTATTTTGATAGTCGAATAATCGTTTAAATAATCGACCGATTAATCGGATAATTTTTTTCTCCTCGTTAGATAACGGTTAAGTAAAAATAAAAATAAATACACAATAACTAAATGGCTCTTATTTTGCTATCAGCTTTTGAATCTAGCTTTAGGTTGTTTTAGGCACAAGGATACTAACATGAAAACAATACAGATAAATTATTCGGCCCAAATGTCATTTAATAAACTTTACTGCTTTAATGACAGACTGTTAAACCAAACAGGTTGTTATACCAACAGTATATTTGCTGAACTGTAATTAATTATTTCATGTTGCATCACATCACTGCTGATACAAAAGGTAAATAAAATGTATAAATAAATAATATAAAAAATATAAATAAATAATATATAAAAAAATATAAATAAAAAATACAGCAGTTTCTCTGAATCAAATCAAACATCCATGTAAATTTAGGAATATAACAAGGATAGAAAAGGAAACAGTCAGAGCTTTGTGCATTTTGTAGTCAACAACTAAATTAAGTGAAATCGTTTACAAGTTGGATGCTGCCCACATTGGACACGCAGAGCTGTACACTCGACAGGCAGCAACACACTTTCAGCACTAATGTGAACATGTCTCTGTGAGCGACACAACGTGTCTGATTTTAATGTACGGGCACATTTGTGACGTGAAAAGTATAATCGTGATCTAAAAATACACGTTTGGTACTCTCAACCTCATTAACAGTTCACTACATTTCAAAAGTCACGTTAATCCCAATAGAAGAGTTAAGTTCATGTCCTTTTACTTTGAGCTGGCTCAAAGAGACGAGACTTCATTGTCAATAGAGCCAGGACCACGCCAGGCCCGGTCAGCTTTTCAAATCTTTCAGTTTATAACATTTTTTGAACCTTATTGAGAGAGATACGCTCCCACACCTTGGATGTCTTCTGTCGCAATGGTGTTGCCGTGGCGCTGATGTTTACTTCCTTCTTATTGCGCGCTGTCGGAGGCAGTGTCCAATGACGTCACCGACTAATCGACTGTTAAATTCGTCGACAACTTATTTCATAATAGATTATTGTCGATTATTCGTTGCAGCCCCAAATTCCACACACAACCAGTTCCTCATTTAATTTCACAGTCTCATCAGCCTCCTAATCAGCACCCACCGCCACCACCACCACCAGTGCCTGGATTCCAACGGGGGATTTATCTTGGTAGGTCAAAGGGTAGTTGCCCTTTGTTCATAATCTACCTGGCCATCACAGACTGTCTAACAATCTGGGTAACACATATAATCTGCCCCAATGAACAATAAACTTTACTTTACTCATTTGATTCTCCTGATAAAGAAGTAGATTACAGATAAAATGTTACAGCTAGTTAAAGCTACCATTAGAAATGGACAACCGTCATATAGTACTACATATTTAATACAGCCTGATATAAAATAGAGTGCAGGATGGTATGATGAGCGAGATAACAGGATTTATACACAGTATTATTCAGTGACATAGAACGTGATAGTTGCCGGATATGAAGGCATAAGTCTAGAGAAAACCAGAATGATATCAGTGAAAAACAAGAGGGATGCAACACCCTATGTTTGAGTCAAAATCATAATTTTCATTCTTGAATATATTAGAAGACAACGTATCGCAAAAACACAGAAAATCCAGAGCAACCAGTATATGCTTTGTGACAATCAATTCAAATGGCAATCATGGCCCACCGTGTTATCTCTGCTTCTCATTTGTTCATTTTCAGTGGCTCATAACTGGAGCCTGAAAAGTAAACATAGATACTGTGTTCTGTAAAGTAAATAATGAATTCAGCTGCATCTAATGTCAGTAGAGCTAGAGTGTCCAGTACAGCTATAATTTAGAGCAAGTGAGTCACAGATCTCAGAGGTTCTAATTCCTCTGCCTTAGCCATCTCATGACCACTTTCTAAATCTCTAAAGCCTCACTCGGCTTAAGGCAAGTGGGTGCCCGACCACTCTGTGCTTAGCCTATCTGCATAGTGTCAACAATGCCCCGTCAAAAGGGGCCTTGCTCTTCCCATTAGCAGGGCCACAAGGTCTTTAAACACTTGTAGTTGAAGCCAGAAAAAAGATTCTACTTGACTTTTCCCAAGTGTTTCACAATAGTGGGTGACTTTCACCACCGTTATTCGCATCACAGCGATTATCACAGTGTTTTTCTCCAAGTCTAAATACATGATTGATTATGCCTTCAACAGAAAGCTAAAATCCAAAAGGGAATGTTTAGAATTAAGAAGCAGTCTGTTATTGATGACTTAATAATCTAGGAGAACAATAGTGTTAAACATTCCACACAACACCCCACATTAAGTTGCTATCTGTAAGGGCAATAAATAACCCAGGCCCATGTATTGGCTGATTATATCTCAGCAAGCAGTATATCTGTGTCACTGCTTTTAATTTTCATCAATATTTATCATAATCCCCCAAAAATTTACATTGTTTCCTCCCTTAGAAGAGATGTGTATTACAGACCTGCCCAATTATTTATACTCATCTCAATGATGATCTTGGCTTCCTACAATTAGATGGACATGATCAGGTGATATTTTCCCTGCACTACTCAGGATGTGAACAACATTAATGGATGGCATGCAAAGCAACAAAACTAACTTGTTTGAGCACTTGACAAAAAACAAATAGATGTTCAGGGCCAAAAAACACTCCTAACATGAATTAGCCATCATTACGCCAGACAGTTATATCCTTGGTCCACACACTGCACAAGTTATGTGATCCTCTCAAAGTAATTTTTCCAAGGTAGCATTGCCTCATTGAATGGAATTCAAATACGTCACAAAATGTAAGAAAATTAACTATAGAAATGGAAAACCAGTTATGATATGGCTTTATTTAGGGCCCTTCATTTGATTCTGTCCAGTGGTGTTTGAGGGTGGCGCAGTTGGTAGAATAGTTGCCTCACAGCAAGAAAGTTATGGGTTGAAATTCAACTCAGCATTTCGGGTGTCCTTGTTACGACAGTCTTCCCACGGTCCAAAAGCATTTGAAAAAGGTGAGTTGGTGACTCTAAATTGCCTGAGAGAGTGAATCGTTTTCTGTTTCTGTGTGTCTGCCCTTTGATGAACTGGCGGCTTGTCCATGGTGTACCCCGCCTCTTGCCAAATGTCTGCTGGGATAAGCTTCAGTCTCCCAGAACCCTGAACAGGAAAAGCGTGTATAAAAAATGGATGATTTTTGAGCAGATGTGGATAAACACATATTACATACAGAGGTTGTGATACACTGACATGTGAAAATAACCCGGTATGCCCCCTTTTTGAGTGGTATAAAAACTGAATGATGATTGTACTATATTTTCCTTCATGGACATTTTCTGCTGCATAAACCTGGCTCACTGAAGAGAACTTTGAGTAGTGAATAAATAGCATTATCATGCAATGCCATCTGTGGCTTGAGCTCAATATTGACCTCAATACTGACTGTTGAATGTATTTTAACAAAATCGTCATCCAAGATTAGAAAAAAAACATTACATTGACTCTTATTTTTGCTCATACTAAAAAACATTCATATGCCTTATACGCACAACCAATATTATTTAAATTATAAATCACAGTATATTCCCTATCTTGAAAGTCTACTTATGTGACATACCATCCACTACAAATGCTCACCGCTGCATCTTCCGCTGACTGCCTGAAATGCACCATAGATTCTAGACCATAGATGGTCTTTTATGGGACAAATCAGCCCTGACAACAAGATGCTTTGCTTGTTGCATCAATTATGGAAATTGCACTCAATTTGCTTTAGGTGGAGAGGCAGATGATGTTAGGTATTAATTAAGGCACAAAACCTAAGTTTTGTTGAGATGTTAAGATATCAGTAGGGGTTGATGTGTTGATGTGAGAGAAAGGCTCTGTGATGGTATTGATAACTGATGCATGCATGTGGACATGACCGTAAAATCTAGCCTAAAGCAGAGCTCAAATTATACTCATGTAAATGGCCAGTACCCGACAATCAACAAGACACGTTTCGATCAAAAGCTTTGTTAATGAATGACATATTTTCCATGCAGGAATTATATTGAAATACTACATGATAAGTCAAATGATTTACAATCTTTAAATTAAACAATAAGTATCAATAGAAGTGTATATGTGACTTTATTCACAATTCCATGAGTTCCTGTATCTTTACAATAATAAAATGGGGTCCCTCTAAAACTCAACCGAAATCATTTAATTTCTGACAGGTAGAGTTATTTATATTTGATCCAAATGTAAAGTGCATTATAAATTAAATGTATTATTAATATTATTATTATTATTATTATTATTATTATTATTATTTATCACACCACATCCACTGAGCAATGTTTCTCCTACCATTATATTAGGGGGGCGCCCCGCCACCCCAACGGCATCCCACGCCGTGGGGCGGTAGTTCATTTTATTTTATTTTATTTTCAATATAGAGCCAGATCACAACAGAAGTATTTTAAGGATGTCGATCCTATAGAACAGGCCTTGTCCTTTTATAAAACAAACTAAATAGCGTTATATTATTCATCTTATTTACAAGAAGGCACTTAATTTCTGTCTCCACATGGTCACTTGTTACACTGCTCGTTGTAACGCGGACGGTGGAGTTTTGGCCCGATGCGCGCACACACACACACACACACACACACAGACATATTCGTACACACACAAGTGAGCACTCTCCCATCAGCGGACTGAGAGCGAGCGTCAGAAAAAAAGCCAACCACCTGAAAGCGTTTTGTGTCGGGTTCCGTCTGCGCCCCAAGTTATTTTGAGGAATTTCAATGGTAGCGAGGCTGGTTGGCATTGTGTATGTATTCAGACCTGCTGAAATTAATGTAACTTCCAGTCGTTTCTAAAAATAATTTTATATTTCAAAGTGAAAATAAAACTTTGTAAGCCTTCTTCTGTCCAATATGTCATATGTTGGCTATGTTCAGGGACTTCAGGGCTTGTGGCTGGCTCTGTGTTGTCGCTAGCTTTAGCCGCTCTCTCAACCTTAGCCTCTCTGCCAACGTTAGCTTCTTGAAACTTGCTATGTTACTGGAGTGTGGATCGTCTGCGCATATGTGAAAGCGTTTCCGATTAGGTGAGTTGATGCAGGCTCCCTCTAGTGGTACCGGGAGGAATCTCTGAAATGTCCTACTTTTACAAAATGAAATACGATTATCTTAAAAACATATAATACTATCAAAATACTATGATGAATGAAATGAAAATGTTGTAACCACGAGATAAATTAAATGGGCTTTAAAAGAAGTTTAGCCTTTTCTGTAGTTTTTTGATCAAACGTCCATGAGCCTGCTACGTAGTCGGGTTGGCCCGCGCGCCAAGCCGTTACAAGCTAGACTTTGAGGACAGAAGACAGTAAGCAAAAGAAGCTAAAATTACGAGTGGTTTAATAACAATGGAATCATGTCTTCAGACGGGAACATTTAGGAAGAGGATTGTGGATTAGGAGGAGAATATTATTAGCAGCGTTATAGAGACTGCATTGGAAGACAGTGAACACAGCAGCATCCCTGAGTCACCAGCGTCAACCGGCAGCAGTAAGGAGATGTGACTCGGGTTACATCACATTTGAAATGTGCATTTACATGGACTTACACACATACTGTACTTGCGTACAGTATGTGTGTGAGGGACTGCCCCTTGCATTATAATCATGTGAAAGAGTTTAAGTGCCAGTTTTAGATCTGCTCCTTTGCACAGTGTGGTTTTGGCTGACTAGTCAACAATAAATAATATTTTTATTGGGAATATACTTTCCTCCTGTTTGAACTACCTTTAGCTGAATACGGTTACCTACTTCTACTAATTTATTTGTACATGGGTCATAATGGTGGTACTTGCAGAACCGGATATATTCTGAGGTGGTACGCGGTGTAAAACGTTTGAGTACCACTGGTATAGAAAATGCAGACTTTGTTCTGCATCTCATTTGACTCATTTTTTAAGGGGTGCCAGGTAATTATCTATATATTTTTGGGTTGATCAACATACTAACTCATATGGTGTTGAATGCATATTTGGTGTACTTGACTGTAATGATTAGATACATGAGTCAAACACCCATAAATACTGTAGTATCCACTGCAGAGGACTGCACAGTTTAAAATATGACAAGAGAAATTCAGCAGAGGAATGTCAGCACCCCTCTAGTCAACAGCTCACAAATGGAACACAACCATTCTGACTACAGCCATAACAAGCGAATAAAAAATGCAAATTCCCTCATTTCACCCTGGGTTTGTATTGCTTTATCTCAGCTTGTAGTGAGCCTCAATTCTTTCTGTTTTCCAACAAATATCTCTGTAGAAAGTAAACTGAAAACTGGTCAGACACGTTATTTCTTCGCACAATGCTGGCTGTTCACTTATTAGACATTAGCATCTCCACTGAACCCCATTCAAAGGAGGAAAATAATAATTATAATGTGTGATGTGTGATCTAGACATAATTAAGAAAATGTATCAAATCCCACACTTAATTGACAATCATTTAACAGTGGCATACTTTCTCAGAATTTCCTTCCTTTTTAAAGGAAAATCCATACTTTAGCAAAGCTATATTGCAGTCATATTCTATTTTCTTTGTTTGAGCTCTCATTCCTTAATTACAAAGGTCAGGAGGAGAATTGAGCTAAGAACTGACAGCACAGTTACACCTGATGAGACGAATGAAGACAGATCCTGTGCATGGTGTATTCCCATCTGTCTCAAACAAAAAAGGTAAAACTTTTAAGAAATCAACATCTGCCAATAATGTTGACAGCATTATCATGGATAAGAGTGATAAATACCAATCAGAAGGCAGACAATTGGAAAGTAGTCATCATGGTGGCCTCACTTGTAAGAAAGTTCCAGGTATAAATCAAACTCTGCACTTGCGTCTTTTCAGTGTTAAGTTTGCTTATCCCCGTTTTTACATGGGTTTTCTCCGGGTACTCCAGCTTCTTCCAGCTGTCCAAAAACTTGAACTATAGGTGAATTGGAGACTCTAAATTTCCCGTAGGTGTGAATTTGAATTGCTGTTTGCCTCTATGTTTAAGCCCTGTGATGAACTGGTGACTCGTCCAGGGTGTATCCTGCCCCTCCCTTTTAGAGGGGATAGTTCCCAGCCCCAATGTGATCCGAACAGGATAATTGGACACTGATAGGGGAGAAATAACAGCACTCAAGATATGAGTATTATTAAACTTCAAACAACATAGATCTCGGTCCCTTGGTGTAGTGACCAGATCATCTGTCAATCTTGTGCACCACACCTGTGTCTTTGGCTCATTGCTTCTTACACTGGTTTGTTGCTAATAGTTCCCATCTGGAACTATTAGCGTTCTGCTCTGGTACTGATGTCTGCGCTGTGCAGTGCATGGCCTTCCACAGATGGAAACAGTGATGGAGAAGGTGTTACATCATAATATGGGTTTGCAAGTCACGGTATATTTCCATGATAAAAGAACATCCCTGAAAACTTTAACACCTAGAGTAAAGTGAGAAGGAAGAAAATTGTCACAATTATTCCTTTTTTCTGCTTCCTCTCACTATGCACTTGATTCCAAACGATTTCAGGCAATGCTTCCACATTTCTCTTATGAAATAATAATATTGAAATCTTACCCCAAAGCATCCAATATGCATATAGATGAAGATACATTTGCTGGATGTAGTTAGTTATGATAGTATAAAAAATATTTTAGCCACAATACATTACTATGATGAAATGAAAGTTTTATAAGTCCTTCGGTAGAGAGCAAAAAAGTTATTGAAAAGAACATACTATATTTAGAATAGCAAATCTAAGCCATTTTGAATCATCCATTTGAATCATTACTTTATACATGTGCATTAAACTGTTGTTTTACTGAATTACCATTTAATTATATTTATCCTGTGTTAGTAGGGTGAATTACTTACTCAAACTATTAATAAATCAAATTTAGAGCAACTGTCCATTCCATTCCTTGTTTGAAGATATGAGGTCAATGTTATTGAGAGAGTATGTCTTTCAAATATCTGAATGACTTATTCGATCAGTTAAATAGCTTAAATAATATTTAACTATTAAATTGTTGTGCACAATTACATGGCTAAAGTGATGAAAAATCTATATCATTTTGGAATAAGATTCATGCAAATCTCTCTATCCACTTCACAATTTGAAGATTTCTTTCACTTATCATTGATCAAAACAGCCAAAAGCCATATCCTGCATTGTTCAAGCAAAGTAAAACATCCAAGTAAAACCCTAAGAAATCTGTCCTTTATCTGGATCCACTACAAACGTTATAGCTCGTTCCTGCTCAACCCATATACCATCAAAATCAAAAGATGGAAACGGTGAAAAAGGCCCACTGTCTAAGCATTAAGGAAGCAGGACATCACAGAGCTCACGTTTCGGATTATAACATATTTTTTTTCAAGATCTGTAAAAAAAGGAGACAAATATACATTGGATTTCCATGTGTCACTTTAAAGAACTTAAAGAACACTTAAAGAAAATCATTTTTGCCCATGCTCTTTACTGAAAACAACATTCATGATGTCCAATGTTTAAGTAAAATCTTTAATCAAGATAGCCAATACTTAAATGTTGAATTGAAGATGAATATGATATACCCATTCCTAATCAGTGCCAGTGTGATTCTTATAGAGAAGCATACGGCGGATTTCTTCACGGATTTCTTCTTGAAGTGGCTGTGGAAAGACTTTTGTATTATGGCTACAGAACTTTCACCATCTCATGGCTTCGTGTCTGCAGCAATAAGCATCACAAAAGATTCGGTAAAAGCTTTAGAACACTCGAATTTGGCTTAAATGTTGCAATGAGAGGTTGTTGTTGTGTCTTTACCCCTGGTCTTGACAAAACCCCTGGTCTTGACCATAGACCATTCTCAACATATTACCAGTCTCAATTGGCTTTCTTGTGGCGCCATAAAGGTTTTGACAACCATCCTTTTCCCCTCATCAGTTGAGGTGCACGGATCAAAACAAGCCGATTCCATGCCGGTTACCTGCATGCGATTTACACGCACACAAAACATTAGCTACCCCGGCTACAAAATGTCACAAGCTCGGTAATCTTTCACCGTGAATGAAGAAAACAAAATGCTCGCAATTTGTTTCACCATAGACAGAATAAGCTGCGGAAGAACAATCCCAGAAACATTCGGCACAACAACTTAATAGGACACTTAAAAAGGAATCACCCCAGGGAACACAGCTATAATAGTTTCAGGAAGCTAACTTTGGCAGAGTGGCCAAAGCTAGCGGATGTGCAAAGCC
Source organism: Lophius americanus (assembly GCA_037951165.1). Classification (NCBI taxonomy): domain Eukaryota; kingdom Metazoa; phylum Chordata; class Actinopteri; order Lophiiformes; family Lophiidae; genus Lophius; species Lophius americanus. The sequence goes on along the minus strand of JBBDHG010000019.1, from coordinate 15,943,094 downwards.
AGCTAAGAGCCCGCTGTATGTATTTACTGTCATCTATGTACAGAACCCCTGAACAAAGCCAACTAATAACATATAATGGACTGAGAAACAACCTCTGTCCATTTACATGTAGTCGATGGTCAAAACCAATGAGTTCAATGTTAGGTGCCAAAAAACAGGCCAAAGCGGTACACTTGTTGACATAATAGTGTTTAATTGGGTTTGTTGACACAGGCCTAACTATGAAATATTCCTAGCCTCAACTATGAGTAGCCCATGTTGCAAATTTCAAACCATTCCTGTCGCAAGAATGTTTCTGCCGGCAATTTTATAATCGATGCCAAATTAGTAAATCTCATTTGTTAGAGCACCAGAATGTGTATGTGGTAAGTGTTGATGTTACAGACCCAGTGCGTTCAGGTGTGTAGCTGTGAAGTGCTGAGCATTGTATTTTAGTAATGAAAGATGATAACCTTGGTTTTATTACAAGCTGTTCTGGTGACATGCTAATACTAATGGAAGCAGACCACCTGGAGGAATGACTAGACTCATCTTCACTTCCACCTGTTCGAGCCACAACCTGAGGGCTTTCCATTCTATCCTTTAGCAAGAACAAGACACTCCATTATTTCAAAGGATCATTTTCCATTGCCTAATTTATCCCCTCTGGTTCACTTCAGTTACAAGAGCATTTTATAATATCTTTAGCTCACCCCATTAATACTTAAAGAGAAGATCGCCTTGAGCTTCCTGTCCTCGATCATGACAATAAAAATGAAATATACATTTTACCCGTCCTGAAGCTCATAACAGAGTTAATTACAGATCTCATATGAATCAAGCCGCAACCAACCAAAGTAGAACTAAGAAGTGCCCTATTATGCAGTTGCTTCAATATCCCATCAGGCTCCAGTTAAAGTCCGACAGAAAGATCAGGTTCTCAATGCTGATATTTTACTGCTTGTCTTGCATTGTATTCAGGACATGAAAATAAACTAACTAATAAGTTTTAAAAGCTCAACTCCCACACCTGACAGATGTCACAGATACAGCCTTTGCTGTCTATAAAGCTTTGTAGCAGGGAAACCAAACAAACCAACACAAATAGTTTCTCATCAAGGTATTAACACTGAAATCCCACTGGGCCAAAGTTACTGGAGCAAAATAGCCCCTATCTATTTATTCATTTGAAAATAAGGATTCGTATGGTTGTAAAGCTCAACACATCAGTTGGTTAAGCCTCTGCCAAGCCTGTATCCCATCAAGAAAGTACTTGTCTTCAAGATTAAAATTTTTGGAGGATTTTACAAAACAGATCCTGAAATTGCCTCGTATCTATAATGAGGAACACATTTGAGGATTACAAATACCTTGTACACCTTGAAAAGCGACTGAACTGGAAGACTATGGAGTTAAATTCCTGCAAAAAGTCTGCACAAAAAATACAACACGATTCGTGTGCAAGAAAAACGAGAAAAGAGCGTGATTCACGAGCAAAGACGTGATTCTCGAGTAGGGCTGCAACTAACGACTATTTTGATTGTCGATTAATCGTTTCAATAATCGACCGATTAATCGATTAATCGGATAATTTTTTAATCTTTTTTAAATAAAGGTTAAGTAAAAAAAAAAAAATACACAATTATCAAATGGCTCTTATTTTACTATCAACTTTTGAGTCTAGCTTAAGGTTATTTTAGGCACAAGCAAACTAACAATGAAAACAATACAGATTAATTCTTCAGCCCAAATGTATTTTAATAAACTTTACTACTTTTATAACAGACTGTTAAACGAAACCGGTTGCTATACCAACAGTGTATTTGCTGAGCTGTAATTTAGTCCTTTCATGTTGCATCACATCACTGCTGATATGAAAGGTTAATAAAATATATTAATAAATAATATAAAAAAATATAAATAAAAAATACAGCAGCTTCTCCGGAATCAAATCAAACATCCGTGTAAATTTAGGAAAATAAACAATGGTTAAAAAAAAACAGTCAGGGCTTTCTGCATTCTGTAGTCAAGAACTACATCATGCTTAATCATTTACAAGTTGAATGCAGCCCACATTGGACACGCAGAGGTGTACACTCGACAGGCAGCACCACTTTCAGCACTAATGTGAAAACGTCTCCGTGAGCGACGAAACGTGTATGATTTTAACGTAGGGGAAATTTGTAACGTGAAGAGTATCATCATGATTTAATAATAGTTATACGGTACTCACGTTATTAACAATTCACTACATTTACAACAGAAGTGATACGTACATGCCATTTAACAAGGAGCTAGCTGGCTAAATAGCTCACAGAGACAAGTCTTCTTCGTCTCCAGAGCCTCCGCTTCAAATGCTGCAGCATCACGGACGTGCTCTACTCCAGGACAGGACAGCTCAGCAAATCTTTCAGTTTACAACATTTTTTGGTTGTTTTGGGGGAGATATGCTCCCACACTTTGGAAGTTTTCTATCGCGATAGTCTTGCTATGGCGCTAATGTTTACTTACTTTGTATTCCACGTTGACGGAGGCAGTGTCCGATGACATCACCGACGATTAAACTATTAAATTTGTCGACAACTAATTTCATAATCGATAATTCTCGATTACGTCGATTATTCGTTGCAGCCCTATTCGCGGGCAAACACAACATAATTTACAAGTACAAGTACAGTAGTAAGTACAAACATGAATAATAAACATGCTATAGACAACAGCAGCATGTCTTACAAGTAAAAATGTGTATTTTCAAGTACAAGAAAATATATCCTTCAACTGCACAAAACTAAAAACCTTACTTGACTTTTGGCAAAAAATAAGTGACTTTTGGCTCAAACACGTGACTTTTGTCACAAATTACCGCATTAAACAAGCTACTTGTACGCGAGTTACTTCAGTTTTGTGCGCACAAAGCTTCTTTGTAGTTCAACTGTGACAACAACAACAGACAGCTGGAGGCACCATGAGTGGGACCACATATTTCTATGAGGTATCCAATAAAAAAATGCAAAATCTCCATTGCCTTTGAGACGGACAGCGGAGCTCTTTCACTTTCTCTGACAGACTCGTATAGCTCTGCTGTCAAAAGGACTGTTTCAAGAAATCTTTCCTGCTTAAAGCAATATCACAGTACAACAACAACTCAATCCTTTCAAACAGATTATTTAGAATATTATCGTTTATATTTATATTTTGGTGTTTTATTTTAGTTTCAATCTATTTTTAGACTTTTGCACTCTTCATTATTCATATTTTACTATGTGTGATTGATTGTGCAATTTGTTTGTATTTCAAACTGCTGCTTTGACAAGTAAATTACCCAATTTTGGATCAGAGAGGCTCAAAAAAGAGAAACAGACCGATAAGTGCTCACATGATACAACAGTAAATGGACTTAGTCTGATTGACCACTCTAAGAACTTTTACAACTCAAGTCAGCATTCACCCATTCACACAAACATTCATACAGTGATGATAGAGGCTTCCATGCAAGGCACCACCTGCTCATCAGGAGCAGTAACCATTCACACCATCATTCACCAATGGAACAGCCGTTGGGATCAACCTGGGGATCAGTAACTTGCTCAAGGTTACTTTGACTTGTGGCCCTCAGTGGCCGGGGATCAAACCACTGACTCTCAGATAAGTGGACAACCGCTCCACCAACTGAGCCACTGTTGCCCAGTGAAGCTGTCGCTGGCCAGTGAACTGTGCCATGGCATGTATTTTTACTAGACAGCAGCATGTTCATGACAGGCTGGAGAAAGTGACTGCTGAACAAAAATTTGTCAGCAGCTTACATCGTCCTACCCGACCACTTCTTATTTCTCGTCCAGTAGGACGATCGAGCCATATATTACATTTCAATGCCAATGAAAGGAACCATGGCGACAGATGCCTTGAAACAGCACATTTTCTTTCAGGAATTTGATTTCTGCGTATGCTCTGCTTCGATCAGGATAGAAGAAGACATCACAAAGACATGAGCATTTCAGTAGCAAGTGTCCCAGTCAACTTCAGCAGTTAAGCATATTACCAATATTGACTTTATCAAGGAACTTTGCAGGCAACATAACAAAAAAGGAAAGAAATAATTATTGAACCCTAGGAAAACGGTTAAAATAATTGTGATTGTGATCTTAAGTTATACTCCGCCCAGTTCTGATTCAAGTTAGTTGATTAACTACGGCATGTTTGTTTTTTTCCTGAGTATGAGAGTCCTTTACAGATGGACTTTTAGATAAATTTGTGATTATATGATTCCCTGGCTACTACCCACCGAATACACAGCAGGAACTTATCAAACTCCCTCTTTTATATTATGACAGTTACATTATTAATGCCAAGGTGTGCAGAAAGACACACAGACGCACTAGGTAAACATACAGGTCATACACCAGTTTGAGTTGATCACCTAACATGCAGAGGCAAGTGTCTATGTGCACGCTATTAGCATAGCATTGCTTGTTAATTACAAAACCAACAAAGCATCATGTGAAATTTACTACAAGCAAGGATTTTTTTTCCTGCAATGGGATTTTGCAGTTAAATCATCAAGTGGAGAACACCAAAGGAGATTCCATTTAAAGAAGTATTAAAAAAAACACTTTTGTAGGTTTCATTTATCTTTTCAACATTTAAGCAGAAAGTATCGCTAAATATGGTGGCACTACCTCTTGGCAGCCAAGATTTACTTAGCAGTGTCACTATTAAGGTTGTCTTCATTCAAGATTTAAAGCCATTGCAACAGCGACTGTTTTTGGAACCAAGGGTTGTCAGGTTAAAGTCCATTCCAGACTGCAGTACTTAGTCTGGACTGCTGAATGGAAAAATGCCAGTTGATGTGATTATTTATTCAGCTCTTTATATTGAAATGACAAGCTGTAAGAAATGGATTTGAACTCATCCTCATCTTTCAAGGCAGATGTGCAACAGATCTCAAAACTCAAGGATGGATCATGGCATGTTTTTGAGCTCCAGATCGGATCATTTTCAGATCAGACACAAAAACAAACCAGTAAAAGATTCAAGATGTGCAATGTTTTAATAAAATGGTCTCAAAACTCAAATGTTAAAGTCAAAAGGAAGATGAAACATGATGACCCTAATGAATATCTAAACTGCTTCCGTCCTATTGATCTTAACAATTAACTTCTCTCATTTTCACATCCAAGCCTATAACCAGTCTCTTAGACCCCTTCCCAACCAGGCTGCTTAAAGAAAGTTAATCCTAAGTAAGCAACTCTCTATTGGACTGCACAAGTAGTTCTGGCTAACGACAACTGTGCTTTTCATTTTCTCTCTCATGTTGTTGATGTTCATGGTTCACCGTGTTAAAGTCTCTCACCGGACATATAAACGCAACGGCTTCCACGGCCTTGTTTGAGTTCACTGTTCGATGAATAAAGTTGTGTTGGAATTGTAATCTCTTTTTCTCTCTCTCCCTCCCTCTCTCTATTTCTCTCTTTCGCTCTCTGTATCTTTATCTGTTGTCCAACCTAACCGGTCAGGGCAGTAGGCCATCCAACCTTGGTCTTGGATCTACTTGAGGTGTGTGCCTGTTAAAAGGCAGACTGTTCTCAACATTGTACTGTCTCATGGAAGAATTTGTTGGGTCTCTGTTGGATAATGAATGAAGAGTTCTGTCCAGACTTGCTCTTTATGGAAAGAACATTGAGACAGCAGTTATTGTGAATTTGGGGCTATATAAATAAAATTTGAATTTTGAAAGGGCTTTTAAATAATAACAAAAAAAATAAACCTCATCCACATCATTGAAAAAGGAGGGGTGGAGTAAAAGAAAAGTCACAAAATTATTTTTTCATACTAATATTTATAATAGTATAAATAATGTTTGAGGGTTTATTTATTCGGCAAAGATGTTTCGTGTGAACATGAAATCTCAAGACAACCCATCCCTAAAATTAGATTTGATTTGGGTGTCAGATATCTGTAGCATATTGAAAATTTCACGTTCAGGCACAGTGTTAATTCTTAAATCAAATTATTGCAGATCTCTGAAAGGTTTCAAACCGATAGCATTCAAGTGTAAACTTTTGGTGTACATAATAGTATTCCTTTTTCCTCAATGCATCCAATGTGATCACAAAATGTTGGTGAGGATGAAGTGACATATTTACCATTAATGCTTTTAACTGTCTTCTTCTGCCTATTTTTATCATAAAATGATATTATTAATCTAATCACAGTGGAATAATAAAGCTATTTATTGGCGCTGGATAGTTTTTATCTAGACCCTCCTCTGAAAGATTCAGTAAAAGACAATCTCTTGGATAGTCAAGCTACGGCCAGTTTGTCAAGTCTAAATTTGGATTACATGGACTTTCTTAGATTTGTGCTATGAGCAGTTTTTATTGCTACGCATTTGCATCTAGGGAAAAATTATTGAAATATATCAAGTGCATAATATATCAGGGTTTACCACTTTTAACTTATGACAGACATTATTACAACATCCTCCACCATCGCCATGTATGCTGTTGTATAAACTTTTGACTATTCACTACCATTGAGAGGGAATCCATCTCAATGCAAAAAAATACTTTGAAGCATTTGGACGGTGACGGCTGCAAATTTTGAGAAGGTAATATCTATTTCATATGAAGATGGATTATAAATGAGCCTTAATTGAAACCCCATGACATAACCAATGATCGACAGCAAAACATCAAGCGGTGGAAATTATGTTGGAATAGCGTTGGTAATGTGACATTTATGCTTCATCAGCTGTTTTAAACGGATGAATGGAGGCTAATCTAACAACAAATAATTGCCACAGATCATGTGATATATGTATAAAAATAAGATATATCAATGAACTACCTCCCACACATTATGTAGGCCTCCTTGCTGCCAAAACAGCTCTGTCAGGGATAGTATGCTCAGATGCCTATTTCTAAGAACCATTAACTTTGTCAGCAATTGGTGCTACAGCAGAACCGGGTAGTCACTGCTCCCCAGTCTTCTAGCAATTCACAATTTGGCCTTTGCCAAATCACTAATTTATTTTCTAGTTTTTTCTGGTTCCTACACATCACCTTCGAAGACAGTGTTCACTCACTGAGTAATATATACCACAAACTGACACGTACTATTGAAATGAGAAAATCTATTTTATTGTCAATTCACTCACCTGCCAGCGTAATGTTAGGATAAATTAATAGAAGCATGTGTTCAGTCCAGTCCGTACATTATCATAATTAACGATGTTTCCTTCTTAAAAATGATTACCATGTATTTTCGCACTTACTTATTTATTTACTTACAAAAGCGCACTGGAATATTCTTTTATAAAAAAGTTCCAGTCAGCCTCTGAGTAATTTTGTTGTACCAATCATTGGATTTTACAGTGCAGGGATATCTCCCTTAAATCATTTTAAACTGACTGTGACGCCTTCATCACTGTTTGGAAACTTCAGCCAGCGAAGATGAGATCCACATATGAGGGCGGAGTTGAGATGAGTTACCCCAGAGAAGTAGATTCATCTTGTCATGGCACTGAATCCACATGATACCGTTAAAATACCGGTACAGCGAGCTTATTTTAGCTCCTACCCATGGACAGAGAGAATGAATAGGACTGCTACGGTAGTGTGAACACTCCCTACCGTAGCCCGGTGAAGGGAGTGTTCACCGGGCTACGGTAGGCAGGGGTGCGCGTATCCTACCAGCCGCGCGCCAAACATCCTCCAAACAAGAGAAAAACAGAGAACGTCTTACCATGTCCTGGCACCAAAACTCTGGAGTAAACCCTTTAGTGCAGGTAATAATCCACAAATAGCGGCTGGCAGGATATAGAGTAGAGCGTCCTCACAGAGGCGCATCAGCAGCCTGGTGTCCCACTGCTCTCCACCGAACACAACAACCGAACACTTCATCAGAGGAATGAGGCCCGAGTCTGACGCGAGCTCCCCGCACGCGCCAGCCTTCTCTGTCTCTCTTTCCCCCATCTCCCCCCTCTCGCTCTCTCTCTCTCGCTCTCTTCCTCGCTCTCTCTGTGGACATGACGTGTGAAGCAAGTAATCTTATTACACCGGTCACTAAAGGTGAACCCGGCTAAACCGCCCTTACCCCTCCTCCCAATCCTACTAGATATGCACCTGGCCCACTCCAGTATCCCCCTGAGACAAAGAGGTTATATTCAACAAGGTTTGTTCCAAATGTGATAAATAAAAAAATGTTTTTTTTACAGCACCCCATAACGTAGGTCAAAAGAATCCATAACTTATTATAGTATGTGGATTGCATTTCCGCTCTAACCGCAGTGAACCTATTGTTTCCAATTGCAGGTCAACAAAAAAACACCTATTCCCTGCATTTTAGAGTTAAATCCATTAGTCTGGTCTGTCTGCACCAGTTGGAGTGGAGCTGAGATATAATGACACTGGAGGCAGTTAGCTATGATTCACCTGTCACTTTGCAACAATCACTGGCCTTTTCTTCCCTCCAGCTAACCAACAACAAAAAGCATCCCATCGATACACTTAAATTAGATGGCATGCTGAATGAGTTTTGGTTAAAGGTTGCAGGAAATATTCAATAAAACAACTTTGGCGAAACAGAGAGAAACAGCTGGGGGTCTTGTTCACTGAAGACATGTCAACATCTGCAGACATTCAATTTGGCAAGATTAACTTACATTTCTAAAGGAGGGAATGTAATTTTCTGAGACATGAACAACTTGCCAGATTCAATTAAGACTTTTTTTTAAATAAATGCAGACACCCACAGTGGGAGTTATAGTAAAAATCCAACAGTATTCATAACAAGAATATCACAATCAAGCTGTCAAACAATTACATTGAACTGATTCATGCAAATCATCACAAAAATATTGAAAGCAGCCCAATACGGTTAAATGTGAGCCTACAGAGGTACTCACAGTTTGGTCTGTAATTGCTCGTAAAAATTAAGATAGATTGAGGTTTAGCTAATTTTGAAAATTTAGGAACAAAATGCAGAAATACCTGGTGCTTCTTTTTATCTGCTGTAGTATATCCTATGATGCCTATATTGTATGTGTTTTCGACAAATAAAACACAAAGGTTATTTTACTGACTAACACAGTCTTAAAATTATTCATCACCTTATTGAAAAGCATTTTTCAACTGTGTAGATGTAAAACAGTTCATGCTGAAATCAACGCCGACATCCCACACAACATTTAAAGAGTGGTGTGAAACTTTTCAGGTCATTTCCATATCACATTTATAGCAATATTTGTGAACCGTGGGTTGTATTCTTTTATAGAAACAATAAATAATCACCCACTTTGCTGGACTGCCACAGTGTTTATGCCCGAAACCCCTTCTCACGCAATCATCTGGACTTGGCAGTAGCACCATGAGCACACTGGTTTGAGCCATCCCATTGACTGGGTGGTCTTTTCGCGAGATATGAACCCGAGATCCCTGGTTCCAAGACCAGTCCTGTAATTCCTGAACCATGGCCTCTCATTATCTTTCCAAGTGTGACTAAACAAGAAAAAATAGAAAAAAAACTAATGGCTGAAAAATTCCGCAATCAGGTCTTTTAATTTGAAAAAAAATGATCACTCTCCAATTTCATTGTATGCCTGTCATATAATGACACATAAAGTTTGACTTCTCTTCCAATTCAATACATTATACTGCTGATATGTACAATCTGTAGTTAGAGGCATTCCTGACCATTGAGACTAGTAAGAATCTAAACATAAAAGATCCTCTTGTTTCTATTTCGCATCTGCAAATCCATCTCTCAATGAAAGAGTGCTTGAATTTCGTTTGCCATGTATAAGAACTATTAAGCCACAAGGAGAGTTTGTGTTTAGGAGTAGCAGGTGAAGCAATTATCTTCCCAAAGACGCCATTTTTCATTATTGGGTGAATCCTGTTCCTGTGTCCTTTTAAAAAATATACATCAGAACTATTTTTCAGATGCAAGTCAAGATTGTCTATGTGAAGACTATCAGTCGTTAACGCTAATTCAATATGCTTATCAGAATAGCCCTCAAAAAGGCATGTGCTGGCTCTGGATGACCATTAACAACTAATACATTTTATATCATCAATACATCAACATGGCCACTGCGGCTGTTGCAGAAAATGAGGGGTCAAGGTTCAAGCAGGTGTGAAAGCACCCAACAGAAAGAGAATGATTAAGGTATATTCTGCTTCCCCAATTAAACAAAATCTGCCAGGAAATGCACATACATGGATCAGCTTCACATCCCCCCCGTGGAACCCCACATTATAATAGTCAAACAACCTCATGAATGTTGATGTATATAGCTGATCAATGTTTTTTTTCTTCTTTTAATAGCCAATAACTGCAGGAGCTGAGAGAACAGCGATTTTTCTGGTATAGTAATTGAGGTGGCTGTAGGTGAAGTAGAGACTAGGATGCTGATATTGTTAATTTTTCCATCCATGTTTCCTCTAGTAGTGCAAAGACAGTAACCAGACATACTTCTTCACATCCTGGCAAAATGACTGCTGCAATACGTGGCATCTACCACCCTTGGTTTAAATTTGATAATGGAAATTCAAACAGCGAAACAATTATTGAAGTTCTATAATGTTTATCTTGGCCCGTATGATAAGGATTGCCACAAAATGAAGTAGTAAGCAGTGCAATTACTCTGCAAGAGCTGTCATCAGCTTTGTTTCCAGGCATTCTAATTTACACAATCCATATGTGCAGTTGGTGACGATCGTGGAGAAAGGAAGGCTGTGTATGATTATGAGCTAATGTTCTGCTGTTATATAATACAATTTGATTGATGATGATGCAAAGAAAACTACATTCTAACATTGAATCAACTTTTTATTTTCTGAATATGACATTAATAATTTGAAAATACTACTGTCTTTGAATTATTAGATCTCTACAACAGCTGATTAAGATTCCATGGCTTACGATCAGGCCGCCCTCTGGTAAGAATCACCGTTTGTTCAGTGCACACTTAAATGTCATTGCTGGTTTGAATGTTTACAATAACAAGCATCTCTTTTTAAAATTTGATATGAAATGAATCCAGAGTATAATCAGAGCCTACTTTCCCCTTTATGTCACGGCATCTAAAGGCAATAGTCACATGACAGCTGGGCCTAATAATATTATTACAAAATGTTGAATCATATTGGAATCTTTAATAGTTTAATAGTTATTCAAGAAAATTATCAAGACTTAATTTCTATTATCTCCAAGATCATTCCAAGGATGGATCTGGACTGTTTCAATCTATGTACTTATATTCTTTCTCTGTATTTTCCTGGTCTATTTTCACTGTATGGACCTGGAATGTTTTCACTGTATGGACCTGGATCTGGACTTTTTCAATCGTTGAACCTGGGCTGTTTCTCTGTATGAACTTGAACTGTTTTTACTGTATGAACCTGGACTGTTTCACTGTCCGGACCTGGATCTGGACTGTTTCAATCTATGAACCTGGACTGTTTCACTGTTTGAACCTGGATCTGGACTGTTTCAATCTATGAACCTGGACTGTTTCACTGTTTGAACCTGGATCTGGACTGTTTTAATCCATGAACCTGGACTGTTTCTCTATATGAACTTGGACTATTTTCACTGTACTAACCTGGATCTGGACATTATTAATGTATTAACCTGGACTGTTTCACAAATTGAACCTGGACTGGACCCCAATCAAGCTGAATATTTTGATATATACTTTACCTATATGCTTACACACATACATTTGGAATAACATTTTTTAAAAAGTTAAAAGAATTTATGGAATAGTAGTGCTGCACACTAAGTCATATAGAGTTCTTCATTATTCTAATCTATTATTCTATCTTCATTCATTTAATTTTATAAATATTTCATGCATCTGCCATGTGTGCACGCCCTGATGTGTTAATGTTTGCTTAAGGACGGAATATTGAATACAGTCTTTCTATAAAAGAAAGAATCCGTTTCCCTGTCTTGACTTAGAGGACCAATGCATAAATCAAGGAAACATTCAAAGCTCTTGCTCGTTGAAATAATTATGAAGGCAGAAAATACTTGCAGCCTTGAGAAGTTAGTTTGACTTTGAGGTATCATGTATTCTTCCGATGATGCTCAGAGTTATATCAAAGTTGGTGCATTTTTCCTGTACAACCATGAAAGCCTGAGGGTCCCTTTTATGAGTAATGCTTATTTGTTTTCAGTCTATGGTTGCTAAGTAGGCAAAGCTTCTTCAGGGGAAAAAATTGTGTAGTGTTTGATGAATTCAACGCCTTCAGTTATTTTTTATACCACGTTTGCCTCACAGATGTCTCCCTAAGGTGACAGGCTGAAATGGTTTAATTACTGTGTTGTCATTGAAAGGCCTTTTTGTCTCACATGTGGGAGCTGCAGAAAGTGCCTATTCCTTTTATTTTGTATTGTTTGCCTATAGACAGTGCTAACCCATTGAATTGTTCAGGGGTCATTAAATAGTATAACTATGACTTATTTTCAATGAGTCCATTCATTTATCCCAACTCTGACAGACTGCAAAGTGGAATATTAGCTACACTGCAGCTTTATTTAGCACTATCAGTATACTCCACCAATATCAGCTTCAAACAAACAACCAATCAAAATGGATCTGAAAAGGAAGTTAACCAATGTTTCCCTCTTATCTGAGAAGGAGCCCAAATGAAGACCTTACTTTCTTTGAAGAATGTTGAATCGGTGGTACGAAAGCCATTGATAGGATGATTCCAATGTGTTGGCCATACTTAGATTTGCACAAAAGGAACACAATTTTCTGGCAGCCTTCTTTCTAAAAGCCTTTTGAGACTTATTTTTTCACCTTAGGATTGAGCTCTTAAATCATATTGCCAACAAACGTATTAAAGTCTTGTGAGAAAAAGGAAGAGGAAGAAGGTACTGGCACTACAAAAAGGCATTCTTTATCTTGAATATTGTTTTTCACTTGGGACAAATTGTACATTTTTCTTGTTGAAGATCAGTAATCTGGGCCGCTGGGATGCCCTCAGCAGTTTAGTCCCAAAATCATCTGCCAGTTAGCTCCCTGTAGGTATTTCCATGACACACACCCACACACACATGCAGAAATCTAAAGCCTTGAAATAGCTGAGAGACTCACAGCTTAGTTCTGTAATTACATATCAATTTCATACAAGAGCAAAAAAAAGTTATTCTATGATTGCGTTGATGTTTACGGTATAATAGGATAAACAAAAATTCTTAAAGTTAAAACCTCTTCTCTCCTCTTTTTTTTGTTGTCCTATGTGTACAGACAAAGACAATTTAGGGTATAATAGTGGTGCCCTGCTTTTTATACACAGTGTTGGAAAGTGATACATTCTTTATTTTCTTTTTATCGGGGCACTTTCTGGAGAGACATGAGCCGGAATTAATAATGAATTAATTAAATAAATAAAAAAATAGACATAAAAATATATTTATTATAATACACCAGAAAGCTCATTCCTGACAGCAAAGAGATACTCTGGCTCATTTGAATGATGGGTTTGTGGGTGCTATCACTAGCCATCCATGGATAATTGCTTTGCTACTGATGTGGGCTGTAGTCCACCTCCAACAAATGGAAGTGTTTGGTGCTGTCCATGGTTCTGAAATGGAGTCTGCATGTTTCTGAAGCACCATAAAGTCCTACTAATGATCCCCCTGCCATCAGCCTTCATTTGCATTATCTCTTCATCAGATTTTCATTATGCATCACTCTAATCTATCGGAAAGCTAAGACACATCCTTTAAATGCAACTAACAAGACATATAAAATGGGTGTTGATAGCTCATTCTGTATAGTAGAATTTTTACCAGGTGACACCAAATTGCCTTGATGGTTGAGTGAACCACTCTTTAAGGAAACTAATGAATAAAAACACATCCCAAACACATAAAGATCTGCTTGTGTCTCCAACTCTGGCTTATTCTGACTGCAGGCTTTAAGCTTAACACCACCAGCATGGCTATAAATATTAAAATGGGCTCTATGCAAGTGGAGACACCAAAGGAGTCTAAAAAAGTGTCAGTGGACATTCAATGACAACCTGTTTTGATATTGAGTTGGCAATGCACCTGAAACACTGTGTAAGGGAGCGGAAGAAAAGTGGAGTGGGGGTAGCAAAAATGAACAAAACAGAGAGTTTGTGGTTCAGAAAGAAAGTGAAATAAAAGAGAGGAGGTAATAAGGGAGAAGAAATTGAGTAAAAGATTAAGAAATGCTGAAAGCCTTACAAATAAAATAACCTCTCTTTTACTGTCGCTGTTGAGATACTGTTCTTCCTGAGTTGAAGGAAATCAATGTCAATAATCTAAACAACTTTTTTGTAAGGTTTGGTGTTGAGTTATTCAGCTATTATCCAACCTATAATAAGATAGTGATGAGGCCTAAGTGATGCTGCTGACTCACCAGTTTAATACAGAATCCTGCTGGGTCTCAGTCTACACAGGTGATGGATTAAATAGCTGTGAATATTGTGCTGAGGTGTTTCTTTGTTTTTTGAGCTTAGAAATAAGCTAAGCAATAATGAGAATTTAAATACATGATCCCACACGACAAAGTCCTTTCCAATTGAATTTAAAGTGCATAATCGCACAGACATTTGAGCCATAACTGATGGATGTATCATTTATATAATAGATAGACCTGAAGTCAATTTATATTTCATTGTTTCAATTATCTAAGCGTTTTGCATGAAAATGAATAAAAATATTAAAAATTAAAGAATAATTCTCAATATGGAAAGGCTTATTGTGTCGGAAACTTATTTGGTGGACATTCTGAAGTATGCTTAACTTTCCATACCAGCTGCATGACCTGACATGAGATATCCAATAATTGATTTTATTATGGGTAGCACTTCCAACTAGATATGAAACCCAATATACCATGTATACATGTATAATGAATTAACTATATATAAATATCTATAAATAATACAAAATAATTGAAACATCGTTTTTTTGTTTTGTTTTATGTAATACCTTCTCTGCCCCCCAAATCAAAATATTCATTGACATGATTTTTTGGGCTACCCATACAAGCAGATAGGCATAGATTTGATAATTGTCACACACAAGGAAAAAGCACTGGCAACAGATCTGTTTCTTGGAAACCCAGAGGCCATAGAAACCAACATTGAGGGCTGTAATGAAATGTTCCGTGTTTCTTCTCCTCTTCTGAATGCACCTTGGCAGCCTTGGGAGAGAGGTCTTTATGCGGTTTCCACAGGTTATTTCTTTTATACCTGGAGTCAACCTCTAGAGAGTCCATTAGCTCCTGGGAGAGCAGTTGACTTCTTCAAGAAGGTAGATGGGACCCCATATTTTAAAACCTAACAGAATCGAATCTGCATTTACAATCTATCCAAATCTGACAGTTTGTGCAAACGTATGACAATTAAGTGCCCTACTACACGCTTTCTGAGGACACTGATTGAAAGTTTGTGCAGAGATAGGGGATTTTATCATTATCACTGTTTGAAAATCAATACACGCTCAGATTTCTAGAAAAAATAAAATAAAATCTTGAATAGATTCTATAAAAATCGAGAGCAAACACCCACAGCTCATTTTAATGCTCACTTTTTGTTATATATCCTTTGCATACACATTTATACATGTAATGAATAATATGCAATTTCTAAAAACCTCTTTCAGTTAAGTAAATATTACAAAGTATGAGGACACACCCACACACAATATTAAAAAGTTATTTGTCAGGAAAACCTCCCTATGGTGTGTTTCTGTTCTACCTATTGGAAATCAAGGGAAATTGGAGATAAATGAAAAAACATCGTCAACATGCCAAAGTTCTTTAAAACCATTACGGCATAGGAGGCCAATGATTATAGTTTTGTCGGGCAGATGAACTCAGGGCTTTGGTGAGAATAGGAATAAATGGGTGTCAAAGTGCAGCAGTTGTATAAAGATGATAATAAATAATGGGATCATTCATGAGATGATGAATCGAGTGACTTTGGTCTGTCTATGACCCCACAACAAATATCATCTACCGCCGCCTACTCGGTAACTTAGAAAAGGTAGATGGTTGTTGTTTGGTTTGCAGATGTTTGATCGGAAACCATTTAAACAACGTCATCTGTGGTATCAACTACCTACAAAGACAAGAAAGACTTACATTTCCAATCTATCGTCTGGAACATCCAATTATAGCAACTTCGGAGCCCCAATATCTCTGCCTTACTGACCATACTATCTATTACCCGTTTCACTGAAATCGCTGAGGTTGCGGTTTTTATGACCTCCATTTTAAAAAAAACAGAGGAAGTGTAGTGTGTAGTGTACCATCTGAGTCATAATCACTCAGATTCTGCACCCCTTGCTCAGTGGATATCTAATATATTGTGCCTTTATTTCTTGTGCATTTCCTCTCTGTTTCCCTTGTTCTTCATTCACTTCAAAAATCTAAACCTGTCTCTGAGTATGTGGATTGTACGTTTGTGAGCGCAGTCTCTCCCTCTCTCTCCATCTGTGTGTAAGTTGCCTTGTTAACTTCAGAAGAGTAGGACCACCAGGTAACAACAGACATTTCCTATTCACACACCAGGGGAACGGCAGAAAGTGGGTGAAACAGTTGAAAGTTGAAAAAGAAAGTAAAATACACTCAGAACTTCAAATCATCAAGATATCAGTCCTAATTTGCATTCCTGACAGCTTACATCTGGCATCGATAGAAAGCCCGTATTCCCAGGAGAGGATTTGAAAAATTGCATTAATTAGAGTGGTGAAGAGATTTGATAAAGCGCAGTTATCAGCTAAAACTTTTCAAAGCCTGGTGTGAAAAGACATTTTATGTAATAAATGTATGATTAATAACATAAATCTCGTTTTGAGTGTTGCAACCTGCGACACAGACATACAACAGTTTTATGATCTACGAGCTGTAACTAAGGAGAAGAACCGTAAATCAAACGGATTCTCGTTGTTCTTCCTTTGTTTGTCAGTTATCTAATTCTGGAACGTGTCAAACGTTAACACCATCAGAGTATTTCTTTTACACTAAACACAGTTGTGTTATTATTAACACTATGTAGGATGTAAATTTTAATCAGTTCGTTTTTTTTAATTTTGTAGTATCTAGCTGTATTTTAAATAAAAATCCTGTATGGATCAATTAACTGTACCAAATTTTATTTTAATTTTGTCACATCCTCCAGCTACTTATGCCATAACCACATGACACTATCCCATCTGCGGCCCATTAGAAAAGGGATGGTTACATATTCTCTCCCATCAGACGACAGTGGTTATAGCATTGGTTACTTTCTATTAGTTAGCAGAGCAGTCTGGTTCTCAGGTTTAGCCCTCAACCCCCTTAATGGAGGTGAATCCTTAACTTTTCTTTAACACTAATGAAATCAACATAGACAATTAATCCAACACAGAACACTATTTGAATCTAAAATTGTTAAAATTACAGTTGTGGGAATGAAAATCTACTCAGAAATGATTGACACTGAAAGTTCAAAGCACTATGATGAAGGCAACACACAGATGTTTTATATTTAAGAAATGGTCAACACTGATGGTGACCCCTTGAATATTATGGACCATATAGAGTGGATATTGGACAAGCAGTTTTATCATATGAAAAAGTGTATTGAGAGAGAAAGTAACAACAAATGTCTGTGCCAATCATCAATAAAACATAGCAAGGCAATGCTGTAAAACTGTTTCAGCACATATCTGGGATATCCTACTCTGGTTCAGAAGAGTGAAATATATATATAAGTGATACAACTGAGTGCCTGAAAGGGGTGTAGAAAGGACAATGATGTTCACATGCATGCACACAACATAAAGACTCACAATATAAAAAAATGAGAAAAAAAAAAAAAGTCTGAGAAAGAAATACCTGATTTGAGTTCCTTTGATCACATTTATCTTTGGTCATATTAACACACATCTGTGAAGCAAAAAAAAGGGAAATTGTAACTCAAAATGCATTTATGTAAGACAATTTAAAAAAAATCACCATTAATATCTCTCAAACACCTTTAGCAAAGTCATCTACTCACTTTTTTGTGAATATGAGTCGAACAAATAACATTTTTAATAATAACAACAATAATAACCCAGACTTATATAGCGCCAATTATGAAACCCAAGGACGCTTTACATATCCCAGATTATTTCCCTCACTCTCTGACATTGTCAGTCTCTATTATACGGTTCATTCATGCGTACAGTAGGGCCGCTCAAACACCTCACTGGGACTTCTGTAAAGCTGGAGAGCAGTCTTGTACAAAGTTATGTACAACTAAAAAGGTTCTCACAGAGAGCATACCTCTTCCATGGCCAACCATACACGCTTTATCTCATGCAAATTTTCAGAGTCAACCACTGACCATAGGACTGTATATATTTCCATAGATATTAGAATTATGTATAGATATGTATTTTTTCATTTTGCTATAGTGTGGATGTTTCTATATGTAGAGAGCCTAATAAAAAGCTCAGAGCATGAGATCTGATTATTGATTAAAAATGAAGTAACCAGGTTATCACTGTCTACATCTGCTCCTTTCCTCTGTCTGTGTCATGGATGCACACAAAAAGTTGCAGTTGTACATGTAAATATACATTTGATGCACATATTTTGCTGAATTAATTTATTCTGAATTCAAAATCCAGCAGTCTGGCATCTTCAGGCAGGGTTGTGAGAAGGTGCGGATGTGTTCTTCTGCTAAACAGCAACCCCATCAATATATGTTCAAAATAACTTTTTATTCCTCGGAGTCTCTGCTTTCTTATCGCTAACGTTCCTTTGGCACCTTTGCTTTGTTACCCCGGCTAGCTCACACACCGACCCAAGCTCTCTTGTGCCATTAAGTTGAAGTCATCCCAAAGCTGAATTCAACTCATTCTGAGAAAGTGGAAAATATATCATGTAATCATCCTATGATTTGGATCAGCTCCAAAGTTTTTATTGGGTGGCTGATGCTACACCTTTGCATCAGGTGTCATTAAAAAATGGGCAACTACTTTATCCAATATTATACTTATCCACTTCATACATTTTACTCAATCCAAATGATAAATAAGCAAAGCGTATCAAAAACATGAGATCCTTAGTGATGGTTGTTATCCGCTCGGCTGGAATACTGACAAATCAACCTTGTTGATTTGTCATTTTTTGAGTTAGATCTCATTTTGTGTATCAGTGCTGCAACCTCTAAAACTTCATACACTTAAAAGTAGAACAAATTTTAATGCTGCTTTTTCAAAAGACTATATATTGCAGTATGTGCTTTGTTTTAAACAACTCGAATGAATGAAAATGTTTCTGTATCAGCTGTCAACAAGCTCCATGAACAATGAAACAATCATTAACATGAAAAACCCCATAATATACTAATCAAAATTCATTTCATTAAATGAAACAGAATAAAATGTATACGGGTTTAATCATTTAACAGAGAACATTGGGATTTTAGTGGCAGTTCATTTTGTGATATTTATTTCTTGAACAACAAGCTCTGTTTACTCATTTGGTAAGAAGATGCGTTCTCTTCAAGGGATTGCCAGCAACAGTCACTTGGCAAATTAGCGTTACATACAATGCTTAACATTCTTGATAATTTGGCTAAACCAGCTACCAATATACAAAAAAAACTTTACTTGAAATAAATTAAATTTACTTGAAATTTCATAATTTCTTGATCACATTTACAAAGTTAACATGTTAGTGTTGTGGCTCAACTGTGTTTAATACTAAGAGCCGATACCAGTTTTAATGTTGTGGGTGACTGGAGATTTTTCTATCTTTGATCATTTATTGCACCCGTATTTATATTTTAACATTTCTTTGATTGGATGTGTGTATTTTACAACAGTACAACTAAACAGTATCGTTTAAAACCTGTTAACAACATTAAACCAGTTAATGGTCCTTATTTTGTGACTGATTGGTGTAAATGCAACATCGTCAAATCTCCCTGTGGATGCCGATAATGGCAACTATTTGATGCCGTTATCTTGTTAACAAAACAGAGTTTTCCTGCAGTAATGACTTAATTCAGTCATCATGAAGAGATTAAAGAGCTTTGCTATCTTCACAAAATCTCAATCCGCTGACCTTGAGATCATAGCAATAAATAAATAATTGCTCTCGGCTACAATATCTGGCCTTGCCTGCTAGAAGTATCTCATTCGCTGTCCTTATATGTGCGTTGCCACTTTTGATGCTCTACCTCATGCATATCATCGGAATAGTGTGGAACCATTGGCAGTAGTGTTTATTTCAACACTGTCCTGCATATGCATCATAGTGTGTGTGTGTGTGTGTGTGTGTGTGTGTGTGTGTGTGTGTGTGTGTGTGTGTGTGTGCGTGTGTGTGTGTGTGTGTGTGTGTGTGTGTGTTCAAAACAGGTACATATCTTACAAAGGAATAGTTCCATATCACTATCAGAGGTCACAAACTACTTTGAGAACTTAGTATGTTCACAATAATAAATAAGCAAACTGCTTTGACTATGTAGGTTGGTGCTTTGGTTTTCTGTCACATCGCTGTCCACTATTGTAACAGAGGAAGGTTTAAGAAAAGCAATACGGTTCCCTGTTGTTTCCACTGCTCCCATTGTCTGGGTGTGTTAAGAACCAGTAACAGCTGAACAATCCATTAAAGCAGTTGCCTACATTTTGTCTCTCTTACCATTTCAAGCACAGCCCTGATTTTGGCATCACCCAACCATTTCTTTTTATACCTGTAAAGAGAGTTAGGTCTCTCTCAGCCAACATTGTAGTAGTAATAGTGCAATCATGTGCTCGCTGGATTGCCTTTTAAGTGGTCATGTGGAGACAACATGGACAATATAGAGAGGATGTATTGTATTTTATTTCCCAGGGAATTTAAGCATAATTTTAAAGGCTAAAGTTGAGGCCTTTCATCACAAAGTGAGTATATATATATATATATATATATATATATATATATATATATATATATACACACACACACACGTATTATTATCATTGCCGTATTCGTTTGGCTACATTTTTGCCTTAACTGAGTTTTAAGCTGATGGCTGCGGCCCCTTGTTGAACCGTGAAGGCATTGCGAGCGGTCCCTGGCCTTGTAGTTTCAATGTCTAGCCAACACCATCATGGATCGAATCGTGGAAAGAAAAAAGGAAACAGGGAAACGTAAGAGAGGAAGACCATGAAGACAACACCAGCGAGGACAACATTAAATATGGATTTACACTCACTACTGACAAAGGAAGGGAAGCCATGAAGCCGTCAAAAACTGTTGCAGCGTATGGAGACACATCAGTTTCTTGAAAGCAAGATATGTTGCGTAATTTCAAAGGACAGCAGACCCTCATGAGAAAGAGTGCAAAAGTGAGTGAAAATGCACTGAAAGCCTCATATCATGTGGTGATCTCATACAATCGCAGAGCAATTTATTTTACCAGCAGCTATAGACATTTGTAAAACCATGATTGACGAAGAATGTGCAAACAAATGAAAAAGAATCCCTTTATCAGATAGCACAATTGGACGGAAAATTGTGGAAAGGGCCAATGATGTGAAAAAGCAGTTGATAGAAAAACTTAAATCGTTCAAGGATTCTCAAATTAAATCGACCAGTCCACAGATATCACCAATGATGTGCAGTTGCTGTTTTTTGTGCGATACGAGGACAATGGTTCTATGTGTGAGGAATTTCTTTTTTGCAAACCACTGCCAGGCCAAACGGAGGGTGCAGAGATCTTGAAAGTTCTTGATGACTTTTTCAAAGATCACAATATTTCATGTGTGGCATTATGAAGTTATGTAGCCAGTGGCAGCCAAACTGGACTGGCTTCGCACGCAAGGAAAGCGGTGCCAGAGGTAATTTGGACACATTGTATGATTCACCGTGGCTCCCTGGCCTCCAAAGAACTAAGTTTTGAGCTCAACAATATTTTTGATGCTGTTGTAAAGATTGCAAGCCTCATTAAATGAAAGGCATTAAACACAGGCCTGTTCTCATCCATTTGTGAAGGCTTAGTAGGTGAACACACCACTCTCCTTTAACACTCAGAGGTGAGATGGCTGTCCCGCGGAGCGATGCTAGCGCTGGTGTTTGATGTGTTTGCCCGATGCTATCAACGATTTCTTACATGAGCAAAACCACGATGAACTGGCTCCTAACTTCAGCGACAGACACCGGTTAACGAAGCCGCCCTACCTCACTGATATCTTTTCTGAGCTTCCAAAGCTGAATAACTCCATGCAAGGGAGAGATGCAAACTTCTTACAGCTTTATGAGAAAGGTATTTTGTCAAAAATAATTAAAAAGGGGATAGAGCTAGTAGAGAGTGCAAACCAGGCAATGTTTCCATTAGTTGAAGAATATTCCATGCCCAGAAAAGGCACTAACCCTAACCCTATCCCTAGCAGGTAAGAAAAAAAAACGAATCTCAATGCATGTCCTGAAACCGAACAGCAGTGGTCGGTTCAAAGTTCCCGCTATAACTAATAAAGAAAGTAGAAGCATATATTAGATTCTAACACTCAATAAAATAATAAAAATAGAAAGGATTCAGCTTAGCTGAGGTCGGAGGATTTACACCTCACAGATTTCTTTTAAAGTTCGAAGTTAAAAAAGTCAACTAAACATAACATGTTAAGATTAGCTAATATTTTGTGACCCTCCATTGGACTGTTAATGGTATTATCTTAGTTGCATCGCAGGTGAGCTACCAGAGATGATAAAAATTCATACCATACTCTACTAATATATATATATATATATAAATAAATATATAAATATATATATATATATATAAAACTATTAAGATTTTGAAAGAAGAAAGATCAAAACAAAGCATTTAAATATTGTGTTACTCTTCATGACTATGACCAACTTTAAACTCTGTTTCAAAGTTTTATACTTCTTCATAGTTTTCAAATGTCCTTGTTTTCAATTTAGCACACTGTGTTTAGCAAATAATTTTATTTTAACTTTATTTATTTAGTCATAATCTTTGTTTTTTCTGGAGTGTATATTCATCCACTCTATTTATCATAATGACGGTTTTTGTGATAGATTGTACTCGATGCATCACAATGTATGTGCTCACCATTCTAATTATATTTTATCAGGATTTTTATCAAGCATGGGGAAAAAACATTATTTGGATATATTTATTACTTTGAACAATTTGTTGAGTGTATGGATTTGCAGTGCATGCAGAAAAAACGCCTATAAATAAAATGTATTATTATTATTAATCTGTGGTGATGACGTGGTTAGATCTTGACCGCTATCATATTTGAACGGGAATGTGTTCGTGAGCACACGACGTTATCATTTAGTTGAAATGTGCCAAAAACGTAAAGGTCGAGCCAACTGAAGAAAATAATAATGAACGCACACCGTAAGCGTACATACTAGCCAGGCATGAAGTTTTCATCGGATAATGTTCAGCCTTCAAGGACATGTGGACAGAATGTGCTTTATATTTGCACATTTAAAAAAAAATCTCTCAGGCACAATTGAATTCCATGTCAGTCGCCACCCATTCACAAAATATGATCTACCCATATTTCCTCAAAAATCACTCGAGAGAATTCAATAATATTTAACAGATATGTACATTTGAATTTACATTTGTAGTTAGGCCTTTCTTATGTCAGTTTGCTCCTATCACCTACGACAGAAGTGAAGGTCTTCCCACAGTAGCACAAATTAAGTTTAGTGGCGGGGGCAATATCATCTTTTTATTAAAGTTATTTTATCTGTAGATAATCTGAGTTCTTTGCTTAGCATTTTCAGTATCCATGTAAATTATCTTTTATTTCCATTAGAGACATATTTCTTTAAAGCTAAATGTCCTGCATAAGTATTATGAGATGACATGCACACTGACCGTAAAATATCATCTAATCATTTATGCGATGAATGCATTTGTAATATTATTAATTACCTGTTTCACCACTCTCTAAAATCCTTTATACATACATTTCCAGTATGGGCTTCACACTTATTCCATTGTGATTCTAATTGAGTGAATGTCTTGCAGAGAATTTTGCAGGTTCTGGCAGAATGAGAGACAGTTTGAGATTTATACACCTCATCATATTAATCGAAGAAATTACACAACCGTTTGAATAAAATGCAGAGCAAGCATGAGTTTAAAGCGTTTTAATGGGCATGCAGGTATTTATAGAAAAAGAAAAAAATTAGAAGAAGAAGCTTTGTTGCTACATACAACCATTCAAATACATCGTAATTAAGCTTTGACCCTACCCTGAGGGGCACTGGGCGACTATGTATGAGGTCAGATGAGTGAATTGTAGTATTGTATCTTGCTCAAGGATATCTCAGCATTTACACTGCAGAGGCCTGGGATCGAACCAGCAATCTTCCGGTTATTATACCACCCCTCTAAGTCCTGAGCCACAGTTGCACCGGTGCCCCACAGCAAGAAGGTTCTATATTCAAGCACCAGGTGCTTTGGCTTCCTAATACAATCCAAAAACATGCAATTTAGGTGAATTGGTGTCTCTAAAATTGGCTCCTGGAGTGAATGGTTTCATGTATCATGTATGCATGATATACATGTATGCATCTATGTAATATTCCTGTGATAATCTGGTGGTCATTGTGTCAATGTTGTCCAAGCAGTCTACTATAATGCACCGTCATTCATTATGCATGAAGTTAAAAAGCAAACAAATTTTATTTCCAAATATCTCACAATTGCAAAGAATCCTTAAAAACCAAATGAGGGTCAGGGTCACCACATATACCTCATGGATTATTTCTTGGGTCATAGCCTTCCTTTCCAAAACAAATTCATCAAAATCTGTTTTGAAATTCAGCTAACAGACAGACGTACAAACAAACAAATCAACGCTGGAAAAAGCATAATCTCCTTGGCGGAGTTAATCTAAAATGTCAAGTTATCATAACAAATCCTGGAATTAGTCATGTCACGGAGAGGAGGAAGGTAATTGCTTGTATCAAGGATGTTTGATGTGGCTGAATTATAAATGTAACACATGCTTTCGAGACAGATTGACTCCAGAAATATACCAGGAGCTACATAAAAGAACATAATGGAGTGTAGCAATAGCATCAATGATTATCAGAAAAAGAGCAAGACACAGAAAGAGAGGAGGAAATTGGAGAGGAAAGATTCCATAACAGATTTCACACGGAGGTGCACACAATATAACGTAGCTGTGAGATATGTCTATGAGGAAATACGAAAGATTGGATAAATACACTACATGTCTCAGATGCCTCGCAGACGATAGCATATACTTTCATCACAGATTGTTTCCCCAAAGTACTCATTTCACTTCATTTCCCATCCCATAGTAATGAAAGGCATTCATCACTGCGTGGATGCGTCTGTGGCTGCATTCAAACGAAGACAGGGAGAGAGAAGACAATGGGAGGACAAGTGATATTCTTTTGTCTTCCATGTTCGCATGCAGAACTAATTAAAATGCTCTCCCTCCATCGTTATAAGCCAGCCGGGTCTTGACATGCAAGTCTTCTGGTGTCCATAATTAAATACTCAACTCATCTCATATACACATTCTATCAAGAAATGAACAGTTGTCAAGGCTAAGCAAACGAAAACACAGAAGAGCAGGATATCTGATAACTGCTCATAGCGATAGAAAATCAAGGCTTTGAGTAGCCATTCTCACTGTCGCAGCATGCTGACCATGTTTCACTGCCCCTGCCATCCCCTTGTGGTCCTGAGAACAAGATTCTGCTGTGCATAATTTTGTCATGCAGTTTAGGTATGGACTACCCTATGTGCTTAACGGGGAGCGGAGCCCCCTCATTGTTTAGCACTTCCAAGCAATCAAAGAAAAAGAGAAGAATTAGAGCGAGAGAAAGAGCAGGAGCTTTAAGATTGATAGATACCGGGTGAGAAATAGAATAGGGGAAGCAGAGGGGAGGCAACAAAGAAAGAGTTGGATGTAAGTAACTGCATTCACAGCAGCACCACTGTCAGGTGATGCACACACACACATCCATGTCCGCTCAAAAAGGAAAGATTCCAGAAAGAAGAGCATGTTTCTCAGATTACACTGAGATTCACAATACTGAGCAAAGAAATCCAAGTTGCTGTGTTTTAAGGCCAACATATGTGAAGTTTATGTATAGATTACCTGCCATGCTTGTATATGCACACTGAACTGTGAATAAATACACTTAATGGGTTAGCTGCTGGTTATAGGTATAAAAAGCATTACAATGTTTACATTTTGGATACTATTCTAATATTTTATGATGTGTGCAGCATTTATAAAGGAATTATTTCTGATTTCTCATAGTCTCTCCTATGCCTTAACCACTGCTAACTCTCAGTGGGGTTGGGACTGTGTTATACTATGTTAGGAACACTTTTACTTGTGTAGTGGCAAATATTTCATCTTCCTAAAAGCTAAAATAAAAAAACACATTTATGCTTTGCCTCTAATGGTAGGAACCATCTTATGTTTGGCAGATGTTCCAACTGTAAAGGGAAAAAGGTTTTTTAGAGCTTCTGAGACCCTTTTTTGACACTAAATGGATACCTTTATAAATAATATGGGTTCTTTGAATTGTATATGGCGAAACGCCTTGTGTCACTGAACCCAATAAATGGACGGAACGTTAAACTCGTGCTCGGTCTATGCGATTCATTGACGTCAATGGATAGTACTGTACCATAGATAGTAAGTACCTCGTGGTACTTTTAACAAAGACTGCGTACCCAAGGCAGCCCAACCACTTCAGACCTGAGGTCTTAACCACCCACCTGAGGAAGACCCTGAGAGAGTCTTTGTAAAGCACCTTTGACTCCTGATGAGCTCCCAGCAGGATGTACTTATCCGTCGAGCATAGAAGTGGATGAGTAGGTCATCAACCTGTTGCACCTTCCCTGTCACATGTAGACAACCCAGGAAGCACAGTGAGGATGTTTTTTGACTTCTCCTGTGTTTTCGACACCATCCAGCCATCACTACTAACGGAAAGGAGTCGACTTCCACGTGGCTTTGTGGATAATCAACTACCTCAGTAACAGACTACAGTACGTGAGGCTGAGTTGATTTTTGCCTGGCATGGCGACTTGCTGTATCGGAACTCTACACGGCAAATTGATCTCCCCTTTTCTGTTTACACTACACACTTCGGACTTCAGGAGTACAACAGCACAATTATGGTCGTTGTTGACCAGTGTGGTGTCAATCACCTTCAAAAGAATGCCAGTAAGATCAAGGAGCTGGTGATTAAACTCCACAGGAGGACCATATAAATCACACTCGTGGACAGGTGGAGCTGGGTATTGACTGTACAAGAAGAAGGAAATTGTACAGATTATACATGTCTGTCTGTCTCAACTTGCATTTAGAGAAAGTGTATGACAGAGAGACGAGGGAGGAATCGTGGGATTGCATATGGAAGTCTGGAGTGGCAAAGAAGTACGTTAGAGGGGTACAGGATATGTAGGACAGCAGCGCATTCTAACAGCATTGAAGTTTGCAGCAGGAGTGACGGATGGGTTCAAGGTGGTGGTGGGACTGCATCAAGGATCGTCTCTGAATCCCATATTGTTTGCTACATGTGTGTGAATGTAGCAAAAAGGTGGAACCGTGATAATGAATGAAGTTGAGGACAAAATGTTTGAGAGTTTAAGTACTTGGGGTGCTGAAAGAGGTGAAGAAGTGAGTGCAGGCAGAATGGAGTGGGTGGAGAAGAGTGTCAGGAAGGATCTGTGACAGTTGCAGCATGAGTCAGGGGAGAGGATTACAAGACGTAGTGAGGCCAGCCGTTTTGTATGTTTTTGAGACTGTAGCACTGACAAAAAGACAGGAGGCAGAGCTGGAGGTGGCAGAGCTCAAGAAGGTAAGAGAGGCCAGATGAGATGGTTTGGACAGGTTAAAAGAAGAAATAGTGGATCTATTTGTGGAAGGATGCTGGAGATGGGGCTGCGAGGGAGGAGGAAAAGGGGAATACCAAAGAGGAGGAACCTGGATGTGGTGAGAGAGGATATGCAGTTGTTGCTGTGACAGAGAAAAATACAAAGAACAGGGCAAGATGGAAACAGATGATATGCTGTGGTGACCTTTAAAAGGAACAGACGAAAGAATAAAAGAAGCATTCCCCATAATTCAACCATACAAATTGTTGTCTTACAGTACAATCCTGTCAAAACCTAAACACACAGACAAAAACACAGAGGACAATCATTCCCTGAGTTAAATTCCAGAGGCAGGCAGTACACTGATCAGCTATAACATTATCACCACTGACAGATGATGTCACAATAAAAAAATAACATTGATTATCTCCTTACAGTGTCACCTGTTAGTTGAAGGGACTTTGAATGGATCAGAGCATCTCCAAAACTGCAGCTCTAGTTGGAAGTTCTTTGTTTGCAGCTTTAAGTACCTACTTAAGTAGGCTAATGAAGGAGGATTGGTCAATTGGCGACTGGGTATACATGCCCAAATCTCATTGTTATGTGCGAGGAGCGAATGCGAGCCCATGTGGCCCCATTCTTTATCAGAGGTGACATCCGGTTTTGATAGAAATGTGTTGAACTGTTCATCACCGAGCTGTTTTGGAGGTGAAAAGGGGACATACACAATATCAGGTGTTAAAAAAATAGAAAATAGAAAATCATTGTATTTATGTTACCGTAACAATGTATGTTTTATATCCATAGAGGGAGCTGATCATCTTCCCCCCATTATCTGATCAGTGTAGCTCTGCATTGATGAACCAAACACGAGACTAAAATCATTAATCATTCAAACAGAAGTAGTTTCTTAAACTTCAAGCCTTTTCGGTCGAATAGTACATTTGTGCATTTGCATATTTGGCGACTTCTAAAAAAAAAAAAATGCCCTCTCTAGAGCCAATTTAAGATATTTCCACTTTGGGTTACTATAGAATATGTCAGCTGCTGTATGAGGTTGGGAGTAATGGGGGGAAGATGATCAGCTCCCTCTATGGATATAAAACATACATTGTTACGGTAACATAAATACAATGATTTTCTATTTTATTCATTTTACAGATGAAAACATATTTGTGAAAATTTTCTTCCATTTCTGATGGATCCCCCCCACACACGTTGGAACTTCAATGATTCATGATGTGGTGGCTGTGCTGTCAAAATGCTTTGGACAGCCAAGGTGGTTGTGCGTAGCAACTCATTAGAGTGCATCTGCTCTTCTTGACAATACATCATGTGACCTTTCCTAGAAATATAGCAACCTCAATTATAAAACCAGCTGACCTAGCTAGGCTGTCACTGAAAAACATGTGGACTTCTTGTACTACCAACTTTTACTGTTCCTATAATAACTCTGCTCTGTAGGAGCTTTGATAGCAGTGGTCCCTGCTTGGTTCTGTGTTCCATCATAATTTAAAAATGGAAGAAAAAGGGGAGCCAGCAAGTGATTTTGTCCTTGACACTACATACAGGTTGACTGAAGCTACGGGAGGTAGATCTGAGGGATGAAACATTCATCTTTACTGTATAATTCTGCAAATAAAGTAAAAAAATGCTTTGTTGTGAGTTGTTCCTTTTCTAAGTAGAATATTTCGAATGTGAGCTAATTTTTGTCCAACAAAATGATTTGAATGAGTAGTTGCTTACTGTATGATAGCACTGATCACAGTGATGAACATTTTTTAATAATCTTCACACCTGCACATAAATTTCCTGTGTCTGTTGTGACACCGGACAGCAAGAAATGATTAATCTGCACAATCAGCACAGGCTGCTTAAAGCCCCCCGGATTAACTCACTGTGTGACACTGAGTCTCACAGACCTGGACCTGTGGTGATAGCTATTCACTCAGATATTCTCTATTACTAACACATGTCATCACTGATGTGCTTTAATGGAAACTAAAAGCTATCGAGACACTCTCCAGTGAGGAAGTAGCCACACTGAACTGGCACTTTGGTAAAGAAGTGACGCACAATCCGTAGATGAAAGACAGCAAATTGATTTTATATATAGATAGATAGAGAGAAAGATAGATATGAAATCAATTCACATATATATATATATATATATATATATATATATATATATATAAACACACATCACTGTCACCAATTAAATTATATCATAATTTCTCCCAGCAGGAGAAATCAGGAATCATAACCATTGGCTATGGTTAGGTCAAGAACACAGACCCATTTCTCCTTAAAGTATAATTAGGGGGAAAATAAAATAGAACAAATCATCCGGAACAGGGACCACGATTCTGAGATGCTGCCCCTTCTCAGAGATTTTTAGTGCTGCAATTATGTTGAAATATATGCATTATGCATCACATATTAATGGTAATTTTATTTATTTATTAATTCAGGATATGAATCAATTTTGCTTGTAAATGCAGAATTTTCCTTCCTTAATTAACAATTCTATAAAATTTACCAAAATTGTAAGTTTTGTGAGAAGCTTCTACCAGAAGCATATCATTTATAACATGAAAATACAGCAATATTTTTCAATTTTTTTTTTTTTTTTTTTAAAGAAAATATCATAATTATTAAATGGTTTATAACTTTCCTTCAATAATTAAGTTGGAAATTAGAACTTAAATAAATATAAAATATATTTAAAAAAAAGTAATTACAAAAATAAGAATTAATTATATTCAAATATATTTTAAAGCTGTGTAAGCAGCCTTTCATGGTGTTCAAACAGAGAGTGCCTCTTGTGTCACCACGGTTTCTGATGAAACCTGGGAATACACTGTAAGATTTGAGCCTCTTTTTGGCCTGATCTTTAATCACAAAACCATCAGCCCAAATTCAAGGCTCATCGGGCGTCATTTGTCGTTTAGGGTGCCGCAAGGGCCGATCAACAGCTCCAAGATGACCGTCTGTCGATCGAATGGATTTTTGTCATGGAAGATATTTTAATCTGACGTTGTCAACTTTCGGACAGCTGAAGCAGAGTCACGAAGTAATTCCTGATGGTAAGCGCAGTTTTTCTCACTGCGCCTGTGCAAATCGGCTACTAAGTGTCTCGCCATGGCGGCACGGGATGTCATATGAACAATTAACGAGTAGTCATAAAGTAGGAAGTAGCCCAACCACATAAGGGTCACAAGCCAGTTTAATTCTAGTTCCGGTTGTAAGCCCGAATAAATGGGGAGGGCTGTGTCAAGAAGAGCACCTGAAGTAAAATATATGCCAAAATAAATATAGCAACAAGTTGATCTTGTTCGGCAGAAGAAGAAGATGAAGCCATACCGTCCATGTCGTAACCTACTATATACGCTGTCGCCTCTTTTTCTTTTTCGGCACGCACGATGACAAAAAAAAATCAAGGATGCTTGTTTCTGTCGTGTTGGCAATCCTACTAGCAAACAAACTTCTTAATGCCACGGAGCTTTCAAACGGATCCTTATTGACCATTGTCAATAGTAACAACGGGCTGCAGGGGCCGACTTGCCATAGAGTGTGAGCACTCAACTCACACTTGACGATCGGACAGTATAGTGTGAGCTCACAAGTCGTGAGGTGACACAGTTGATTTACTTGTATAGTATTTTTAATTTGATTATATTTGGGACACTTCCTAGTTTAGGGATGTAACTCCCTGACTGTGCATGCTATATTGGCACATGTGTGTTTTCGGATTCAACACAACCACACCTGTCCAACAAATCCTCATCTGTGTTTCTGTGACAATAATGGCAGAGCTAAAACAAAGTAAATGAGAAAATTCTGCAGATACAAATTTTTTACATTTCCGCTTATTTTAGGTAAGTGTTCATAGGTCTATATTTCCTACATGCGTCAAGATATTCACATCCAGGTTTTACTGTTGTGTTGAGCACCTTCCTAACTACCAGCATGTCAAGTTGTGGAGCTTCTTTTATTAATCTACATGAGTTTATATATCTCAACTCCCATATGGCCAGGTTAGAGATTGGGTCTTTTTTAGTTTAGGTTTACATAACATCTGTAAATTAAACAATTTTTGCGGCAAACAAAATTTATACAAGAATCTATTTCATATGTGTGAGACCTTAGAGATGATAAAAAACATTGGGTGTTGTTGTACCCCCGGTAGGGGTATCTCAAAAACTAAAGCCCTTTTTGACATTTTGTCACTGGCCTATAAAGGAAGCCAATGACATTTTTCAGTTGCTTGTTGTTACATCTTGTGGTTTTTCTATACAGGAATGATTTCAATTGAATAACTATTCTTTTAGAATGTATATATGGCGCATCAGTGTCAAAGGTTTACATTTCTTTGCCCAGAGGGATGTGTTGTAGCATTAAGGCCACGAGAAATAAGATAGGAAAAAGATGAAAAACTAGGACTTAATTGTTATTCATTGTTTTTCACAATTGAGTTTAGCTCTCAAGTTAATCTTTTGCTTCCCTTCATCCAACACAAAGGTGACTTTTGTTGCATGTGTGCACAAACCAAACACTGAGATCTGAGAGAGAAAGATGTAAAGCGAGGGTGATTTGAAAAGGGTGCCACGTTGCTGCTCTGACGTGTTTGTTCTAACATTTATGCCCTGAGGTGCAACGATTGCCAGAGGCCAGGAACATTATGGGCTCTATGTTTATTTCCCTCCCTGAGCTACAAACACCTTTTGTTTACCCTGATTTTAGTCTTTAACTTGTGGCTTTATTTTTTATTCATTTTGGTTTCCCCTTTATTGTTTTCTAGCAATTAGAACTCAAGATAAATCCGTTTTTTATCAGTTGAGGCTTTTAACTAAGGTTAAGACCTTTTTAACCCCTTAACCCCATTTTGAATAGCTTATTCATGCTTTTATTACAACGCGCCTTGACTACTGTAATGCACTTTACTTTGGCGTGAGCCAGACATCCCTCTCACGTCTGCAGCTGGTTCAAAATGCCGCCGCTCGGCTTTTAACAGAATCAAGACTCAAGCAAGCGAAAGCACACCTCCCCCATTCTGGCCTACCTTCATTGGCTACTAGTATTTTTTAGGATTCATTTTAAGGTTTTATTGTTTGTTTTTAAATTTTTAAATGGGTTGTCACCCACGTACATTTTTGACCTCTTACAGACTTACAGTCTATCAAGTTCACTGAGGTCAGCTGACCAGTTGTCTCTGGTCGTCCCTAAATCAAAATGATTTCTCTGTTGCAGCCCCTAAACTGTGGAATGAGTTCCCCCCTCATGTCAGGCCAGCCCCCACTATGTTTGGTTTAAAATCTCGCCTTTAGACTAATTTTTATTCCTTGGCTTTTAATCCAGGATGAGTTGTTGGACATTTCTTTCTTTCTGGTTTTACTGCCTTCCTTTGATGTAAACATGGGGTTATAATCAAGTGCCTGTGGTTTTTATTGACTGTACAGCACTTTGGACAACTCTGTTGTTTTTTAAATGTACTTATAAATAAAATTGAGTTGATTTGAGTTGAGTACATATGGTATTTGACCTTTCAGGAAAAAAAATAAAGATGAAGGTTTGCCGTGTTCTCCCATTGTAAAAAAAATCAGGGACCATTTCATACACCAGCTAACAACTCAGTCTGTAACTGAGATTGTAGATGGTTATTTTCACAGAAACATAACTGCAAGAAAACATGCTAGTCTGAACAGAAATCCAATGACCTACAGTACGACTAATATATGTGGGCTCTGCTAATAGACGTGGGCTCTGCGTTTACATTAATAAGTGTGAATGCTTAGGTGGTCATAACCAACTAGTCCCCTCATCTGTGACTATTACTGGGAAAAGTGCAAAATATTTCATGTGAAAATTACCATTGCAACTGCGGCAGCATTTAATCACTCAGTGCTAATGCCAACAATGTGCATATTACATTGCTTTTTGAGAGCAACAGAGAGCTCAAAACAATGGATTTTTTGAAGTTTCAACCATGTAAATAAAAAATGTAGAACTAAAGATCCACCACAATTCCGAAGCGTTTATTTGTTATTTGTGTGTTATGATCATCAATTTTAACAACAACAAAAAATAACAGGCATGAGCCTCTTGATCTACTTATACTTAGAGATGATTTGGATAAAGTGTGATTTGTTACCATTGACTTGGGCAATGAAAAGTTGCAGTGAAATTATATCTAAAAAAAATATATATATCTTCTTTTTGGCCGTATGTCAGACCTACAGCTGCCCACTCTGTGATTTGTCAAAATGTATTATTTCATTATAACTCAAAATTAGATCATAAGGCATAAAAGGAATATTAGCTCAAAATACATACAATAAAACATTGTGCATCCCTTGATGGGCAATCCGTAATTATATTTAAATAGGATCCAAAATTATTATTATATGCCCCATTTGTGTCCAGATCCAACTACTCAACTAGAAGTCAGGGTCATCTCACAATTGAAGCCCCTCAGAGAAAAAATATACCAGAGTGATTCTCAACAAAACTGAAACACTTAAATGGGACCCAACCAACATTTACAAGAAAAGGCTCATAGACTGCTTTCAGAACAAGAACCTCAGCACCTATACCACCATTACATTCTCATTTCTTCAAGAAAGACCACAGCTTTCTTTCAGTGTTATCTTGTGAATGCTGGGAGGGTGACCAAGAAGACCGCATGATTACTGCCATACATCAAGATCAGAGTTTGGGTTCGGGCTGTCATCATGGAGGTTCCATTTAGCTAATTGGATAGTGCACAGTGTCCATACAGCCCATGTGCAGAGGCTGAGTCCTTCTTAGCAGTGGCCAAAGACCTGAACCTCCAGTTCCCCCCCCCCGACAGTGTATGTGGTAATTTTACATAAACTAGGCCTGTGGTGTTGACCCCGACAGCCAGGGTATATCCGTGAAAAGTCCCTAATCCCATGTGCTGTTCAGGCAATTCCCCAGATTGAACTTCCCATATTAAATGTGAAGTTTGTGAGATCAGTTCAAGTAATTCCTGAAAAACAATTTTTTTGGGGGGAAAAGCTTCCCCTATTAAGTAAAATATTAACTATTAGAGTAAAACACAACTTGTAAAAAAAAAATTCCTTTTCACAAAGTCAATCCAGTTGATATTTGCACTAAGGTCATGCAGGGAATAAAACTTGAAAAAGATGGAGTTGTAAAGAAGAGGTCCTTATTTAAAGATTGGGGAAGATATTGACATGATATGAACGAGAGTTATAATATGATTTTCTAGATTTCGCTGAATCACCCTTTCATGAACAGATGAATAGCCGTTTGAATTATATCTGGGCTCATTTGAATTTTACAATGACATGATTTCAATAGCAAGAGGACTAAGATTACCACTTGGCAATGATTAATGCTTTCATTATTGTTGTGGACCGTGTTATGCAGCAAATGCCACTGTCCTCATTCTCTGATTAGAACCTTTAGGTCTTTGCCAAAACATGACCGTCCCTGACCTGCTATGAAAGAAAGAGGCACCTTCATATGGTGCAGTGCCATATCCTGGTAGTCTAAGATAAAACCTGCATGTTTGCTACGTTTCAACCCTTCACTGTGTCACATTTTGCTGCATAAAAATGTCTGCTAAAAAAATATCCTCATTACAAAAGACTGCTGGCTAGTCCCCGCCCATTGAGGCAATGGTGGTCTTCAAAAGGTGGCCCAGATTTTTCTCAGCATTGTCTGAATGAAAATTGATTACAGCAACGCAACTTCTAAATATAAACAGGCCATAGCAAATGCTCTTGCAATTGTTTAACCTCTAGTATATGGACTCGACAATGGAAATCATTGATTTACAAGCGTGAGGTGTTTAATTTTACTGACAACCTATCATCCTGAACATAAAGGTAAAGAGCAAATAGTGCATAAATGGAAATACATTAACAGACTCTGGAGCACAAAGAGTGAAATATGTGTCATACAAAAACAAACAAGTATATTTGTTATGGGGTGGACTGCCCATATATTCGTAGGAGGACTCCAGCCTACAGCCACCCTGTAAAAGGCAGATAAAACAACAAAGTGAATCAATAAAAATAAGATCTCTGATTATTTTCAGAGGATTGTCATGATGTTTGTGGTTATTTAAAAAAAAAAGTAATAAGAAAAAAAAAGTCGCCCACCTAGAAAGTGAGAAAGTGATGGATTTCAGTAAACACCGACTTCAGCACAACTCAAAATTTCACAGCTGATTTCCTCAGATCACAAGATGTGTGTGGCCACTGAACAATCTCACAGGCTGCAATACACACTCTGGCCCTTCTTGTCCACATTCAGAGAACCATAGTAAACTAAGACTTTTGCAAAGAGGAAAGCCGTTTCTGATGCCTCAATCGGTATTTATGAGTCACTTTCTAATCATATCAATAATTTTGGTTGTTATTTTTAATATTAACATAATCAGCAGATGTAAAAATGCCTTTTATAATTATTTTGGAATCATCAACTCCGCTGCAGAGCCTTGCTTTTAGCGCGATAACAAAAAAAAAAAAACATGGATCAATTTCAAATTTAATACCCACATAGACCTTAGTGCGAGATAGGCTATAATTAATCAAACTCAAGGAAATCTATATTGTGATTATCATATTTTACTCCAAAAGTTCATATTTTACTCACATGGGGAAGTTTTTTCTTTCTTTGCAAAAAATACTTTTTTTGCGGCGACCACTTAAAACGATATTCCAGGGATCATTTTCAAATTTTCTCCTATTTAGACCTTAGTCCAAGGAAGAACTGGGTTGATCTTGGGAAAGGTTGGTTGTGTAGATTGAACACTAGGGTGAGCTTTGTCTCTTAAAAATTTCTGGCAATAATTTCTTTCTCCAAATTTGGTGCATATGAATGAAATTGACTATATCTATCTTTAATATGTTGTGTTTTAACCTTATAATTCATATTCCACTCTCTAGGGGGAGCTTTTAAAAAAAACAACAACAATGTTTTCGGACAAACCTTCCTAATCGTTGGTCAGATTTTGCCTCAATCGCTGCCTCTGTTCAACAATTTGTTTGTTTTTCATCTACCAAAGTAAGGTAACCTATTTTTAATTCAACAAAAGTCCAAAAATTTGGGAAAGTTTGAAATATATCGTCGTCAGCTTGATCGTCAGCAGCTTCACTTTATCCAACTTCCTGTCCCTCTAAGACATTTTTGTTGCTCTTCACACCCCCAGACTCTTTCTACCTCTCTCCAATAACAACTTAAATTTCACCGGTGTGTAACTGGTTGTGACATTGTTATTGCACCTGCAAGACTTTCTAACTCAGCCCAGAAAGTGATTACCCTTGCATTCCATCATGAAGGTTATCTTCCATTCTGTCCCCGAGCCTACCCTCTGAATGAATACACTGTCAAACCTGAGGAAATATTTGTAAAACGTCCTCTGCTGTGAGTGTCATGAGAATGGTGACTTCAGATGCAAATACAGTTTTGGTAAAAAAAAGAAAAAGTGTCTTCTGTTATCGGGAGAATTCATGAGGCAGGTACACTGAGAGATTAGACGAGAGAGGAGAGCACATACTGGCAGAAAGTTTGATTTGGTGTAATCTCTAATGGATGTCCTCCTCAGAGCAGAAAGTAGGAAAACACTATTAGGGCAAGATGGGAAAGAAGTATAAATAAAATCTACAGAGCAATACTCGAGAAAACAGACCAGAGAATTTATGAAGGTTTATCTACTAATTTTCATTTTCACCTTTCAGCTGCTCCCCGTTAGGGGTCGCCACGGTGGATCCTCTCTTTTCAATCTCGCTGGCACACTAGGCTTCGCTGGACATGGAAATTTGGATGGCCTTTGAAATCTGATTTTGAAAATACTTACATCTGATTTAGAATAGGATTTTTTATTATCCCATACTTACTAATCTTAACCTTTTATGACAGCTTTGAACCAATCTGGAATGCAATCACAAAAGGAACGTTGAAATGTGACTTTTAAATGTTTTAATATTGATATAGCTTCAATATACTGCTTAGATCAAGAATATATACATTTTCCATTTACTGTAGGCCATAGCCGAAAGATTATTTCTGTTCAAAATTATTCATTCACTGTTGCATAATGGCAACAGTCTAAACTTTAAAAGACACGACAGATTTCTTATCGTTCTCTGTTATAATAAACAGTGTTCTAGGTGTTACTGCTGTAGATGTTAAAGAGAGAAATCATGAATTTTACAAACCAGAAAACCTCTTAACGGAATATGGGCCGACGTGTTAGCAAAACAAAATCCATCTCAAGACAACTGATATAAAGGCTATCTGCCGAAAGTTATTTTAGATGCATTTCACAGGTTTTTTACCTTATCTTATCTTCAAGCTGTGTTGCTCTTACATAACCATTCAGTCTTCCTTGAAATTGTATTTTTCAGGGAAAATATCAAAGTAATGTCAAAGGGCAATATATGTTCAATGCTCCATAATCAACAACTGCCTTTAACAGCAATAATGTCTCGTAGTTCCTGCATTCGGCTGTCCATCAGTCTCCATCGTTTTTTTGACATTTCATAAATGTTACATACAGGATCAGCTAACTTAAAACTACATCCTTTCATCCTTCTGACCTCTAAAACACCGTACAAGATGAAGAAAAGCCGAAGACTGTCTGGACTAGAAGACTAGATTTTTTTCTACTGTCAATGCTGATAATCAGGGTATTCAAAACAAGATCAGGACCAACAAAGAATCGATCAGCATGAACACAAGAGGAAATACCATTTTAATCTCACCGACATACATACACACAGACACACACACACAGAATGTGACCTTTTGATGGCTGGGGAGAAACTACACTACTTCCTTATATTTACATCACATTCTAATTCCTTTAAATTATATTCAATGAAATGATTCTGCAGTATTTGTCTCCAATTTACCGTCCACTTGAATCTACCTTGAGACTTCCAAAATGTAACCCTTGTAATTCAGAGTAAGTCTGTTTCATACTCAGCGTGCGCTGAGTTCATAGCCTGAGGTTGAATCACTTCAGAAATACAAGATGCAGTTTAGAGTAAGAAGAGGAAAGTGATGGAAATGATAGCTGATGTTTGGCCAAATCCATCCATATTCAAATGTGGATATAATTCAAGGGTAAGGATGGTGAGATATTCCAACCGAATATGTCATATTCTGTTGGATTTATTGAATCAGTGAGTGCCAGCAAGTTTTGTTATATTAAAAACGCATGTATTGTTACACACTCCAACGTTGATCAGTATATCTCATGACGGCTAAGGTGCAAACAAAAACCTGTTGCACTTTTTCTCTTTATTGAATTCACTACCATTCACTGGTATCTCGCCTTGACCATGCGTATTCATTGCTGTCAACTAAGATTGTCGTAGACAACATGCCGCAGTAACAGCAAATTCTTCTTCTTGCAGTATGTGGAAGAAAATGTAGGAGCACTGACAGCCAGAAAATGTGTGGAGGCTCTTTGCGCCAAAGGTTAGGGCTTTCTGCTAAGCTGAGCAAAGTGCAGAAAAAATATGATTTTTTTCAATTTAATTGAGCCGCTCGCATTAACGTCAAAGTGAGGAAGAAGTAATTCCCAGTAGGCTGGGGTTAATTTCCCCGAGCTAAAACCTGTCATCTTCATTAAAAGTCCATTTTTCCTCATCCCCTGGAGTCTGTCATGTTCAAACAGTGTCCTCAACTCCTTGCTAGGCTAGATTACTGAAATATTTGATGTAAAATGTCAAAATAAAACAAGTGTGGCCTGGACCAGGGACCATGGGGATTATTGCTGGGAAAGAGAAATATATAATGAGGTAGAGTAAATCTACAGCCTACACTATACTTTGGTGCTTGAAATGCAAAATACCAAAAAGAACATTTGAAACTAGCATCGGTATTACGAGTATAGAGAACATGAAGCTAATTTCTACCCAAAGCCGGAATGCCTTAGATCATTCTTGCTTCGTCCATTATCATTGTGTTGTAACAAATGTTACCTTGCTTTAGCATTTAATTTAATGCTAAAGTTAATGCTAATTTAGTTGCTGTTGTTGTTGCTTGCTCCAGTTATGTTAGCTGAAATTTGCCAGAAGCCAACAGAATGGTTCATCAGGTCTGCTTGTCAGTTTCCCAAAACTCCAAATGAAACCCATTTTAACGATCTTCATAAATTCCAGGCATGATAAGCAAAACACTAGGAGTGTCTTCCAAGAGACAAGACGTTCAAAAGGTTTGTTGTTTTTGCAGGATCTTAATTTCCAGTCACCTCTGACCCGACTCTGTGGCAGATTGTTTTACATTCTTCCTGTAACAGTGGATTGTTCTGTTAGGAACCTTCGTTGGGGCAAGGTTAAAAACCTCTGGTTGGGAGGAGTAATAACACAAGGGAATACCAAACAACAAACTGGCATGGAAGGAAAGGTGAGGACAGATTATATACACTGATCTAACGAGACAATGAGACACAGCCTGAGGGAAAACACAGGTGAATATGATGACCAATCACACGAGAGGAAAACAGAATCACAGGACAGACACAGAGAGGGGAAAGGAACAAAAGGGGAACACACAAATACTACAACAAGAAGGACTAAGGAAATGAAGAACAATAAAAAGATAAACACACAAAAAGGCAACACAAAGGAAACTAGACAGGAAATGGAAACTAACCAAGCAACATACATAACACTTTCAAAATAAAACAGGAACATGGACCAAAATGACGAACCTTTACAATGAAATAATACTACATAAAGACAAAGTCATGACAAGTTCAAGCCAATGCCTCAGCTCAACAGGAAATTTCTCTGACATTTATCCAAACCTATAAGTCAGGTATTATGCCGAAATGCTGACCATGATTATTCATGCATTTTGACAGAATGACATTCACTGGATCAAAACTGCTGCATTCAAATGGGTGATTGAGTAAATGGAAAATGCTCAAAGTGGAAATCCTGTCTTACTGTGAATGAGCATTCTCTCCATTGCGCAACACTACAAAAAAACAACAACTGATGATGTAAAGCATTGATATTCTGATTTATGCAAGAACAGCGTCGCCCTTGTTCTTACAAAATCCATTGTATGTGGTTGTTAACTTTATGACAACCATAAGACAGCTATTAGCTATTCAGCTAAAAATCAGTGGAGGTCCAGAAACATTTTTCCCTCCGCAATGTTTGCCCGTTTGCTTCAATCCGACACGCACAATTCTAAACCATTCCAGCCGACATCACTCTTCCTCTCTTGGGAGTAAGCATGTAATCATATGTTCCACTCTCAGCAGACACTTGCATGAATCAAAGCCTTTTCAAGCGGAACGGCGGGGAGTGGACTCCACACATTTTTCAATGCCTTGACATTAACTATGGTATTTTAATCAAGCTCTTCAGCAAGTGTTGACCGTTACGGAGAGAAAGGGCAATTAAAGATGAAAGTCCTCCTAATTGACTGAATAGAGAGCTCACAACTCTCTCTCTACCCAAGCACTCAACAAGCAGGTCAACAGATACGCTGGAGTTCAAGAATGTTTGACAGGTATTAATGAAACGGATCTGCTTTAACTCCCGCGGTTTAGGTATTTTCTTTTTGTATCTTTCCACGACAGTCTATAGTAGGTCAAGTGCAGCTAATTTATTTAGAATAAAAAATAATCAGTGTAATTTATTGAGTTGACCAATAAACCCGTCATTACTTACACATTTTATTCTTATAGTTCAAATGTTACTAATCAGAGGGCAGCTTGTCTTTACATAAAATATTTTTTTTGGACATTACATTTAATTTGAGGAGAAGTTCATTCGGGGGCATTGCTTGTTCATTGAAGGGGATTGGGGACGTCTCAGGAATATACCCTTGGTGTCGGGGACAACAGTATAAAAATCCCTCTTTTCGTTATTTTTCAACATCTTAAAGTTTAATAAATATTATACATATCTTATCATATTATATTATGGAATCGTCATCACCGCTGCTGCCGCCGCTGCCACTGTCGCCACCAACACCACTTCCGCCGCCGCCAATGCAGATCTTCCGTTTTAACGCGATAACTCGAGAAACTATTTCATGGATCATTTTCAGTTTTTCTCCACAAAGACCTGAATGTAAGGGTAAGGTAAAGTTTGGGAAAGGTCAGTTCTATATTTAAGACACTAGGGTTAGCTATAGCTCCAAAATTGTCAGGCCAAAATTTCTCAAGCACTGGGCCGATTTAGTCCGAATTCAGTGCATATGAATCGAATCAAGGAGCCCTATCGCTGGAATCATCATATTTTCCTCTAGAATGTCATAATTTACTCACAAGGGGGAGCTTTTTACGAAACACTATATTCGGGCAGAACTTCCTAACTGTTGGTTCGATTTAGTCCGTATTTGGTGAAGATGAATCAACTAGAAGTTATCTATCTTGTATATTATTATTATTATTATTATATATAATATTGTACTATTTCACTCTAATAGTTTATATATTACGCATTAATGACAGGGGTTCATCAGGGGGTCTTTTCGGGTATACACCCGTACTGTCGGGGATGATAGCATAGCCCTAGTAGTAAACAGTAAATACATGATGTATTTCCTACATCTTCTGAGAATGTAATCTCAAAATAGGAATTTTGAAATATATTGCATTACGTGTCCCAGTATAACACAAAATATCTTAATATATGGCAATATGAAAATTCACTGTACCTCCCTAACCGTAGTTATTTATATATGATGGTGGAGGCATTATTACAATTAAGGCATGTCTTTGCCAAGTGGGCACTTGAACAGTCCATAACAATAGACAAATCCTAGGTTATGAAGTTGCATTTCACTGAAATAATTTCAACTATTTGAAAAACTATCTTCTGGATAAGCCGCAAAATATATTCACCTGTCCCCCTCTCCATGGCCCACTTTCCCACAAAATTCCATTGAAATAAGTTTACAAAGCATTAATTGATCTCATAATCTTGTCTGACTGTCAACGGTAGAGCGAAATATTAAATATGCAAGCTGCATCGAACAGTCCTCTGCATCCCCGTGTCCACCACGGTATATGACAACTGCTACAGCATTGCTACGAGACACCTCCAGGTCCCTGAATGTGCATGAAATACTCAAAATGCACACAGGATGTTGATGCCTTCTTCATTATGTGACATTAAAAGACAGCCAGTAGTTGTATATTTTTCGTTTTTACAGTGAATAATATGAACACCTCACCATAAAAATGTTATGTAAATGAAATGAGGGAAATGAGAAGGGTTTCCTGTTTCTTTCTTTTACTTCCTGTTGCCAGCTGATGGCGCTATAACTGTTCAACATGTGAACCTTGGCTGAGATAGGATTAAGGACAGCAGATTCACGACAACTTCCTGTTTCATGGCATGAAATTGAAATTTTGGGTGCCTCTATGGCGATATATAAGATATGCCAAGAATTCTGATGACCCTTCATCATAAAGGTGTAAGTGTATTATAATGACTGCATTTCAGTTTGATCTGGTATACCTAATTTGCACAGTAAGTTCAATATGGCAGATTTACCACTGAGTTTTGGCCATGGCTCCTAGAGACTTATATGTAAATCTTGATCTTATACACACTTCAATCCATCATCCATGTTGAAACACATCAGAGGAGCTGCTTCTCAGGTTTTCGATTTCGATTTTCTAAGGGCTGTTGTGGAGTAATTTTTTTCCACATCCAATCCTTCACCTTTATCAGATCCTAATGTTTAGTACCTCAGATTAGTGTTACAGATTTGGTGAGTTGTGAGCAGCGAGGACTTCTAAGCAGCAGCTTCCTTTTTCATCGTGAAAACAAACAGTCAAAGCACTGTCGTTTGATGAAAAATCACAATACCTACAATAAAGCTTCATCAAAGTGTTGTTGCATTTCTGTTCGAGAAGGAAATATAAGATGCAAATAACAATTGCAAAACCGAACCGTTAAATGACTTTTGGTGCAGCATCTAATCCCTGTAGGGTGTGTGTGTTGGAGAGGCACTAGAGTGGTTTTGATCAAGTCTTATTCATCAAAGCTTATTATCAGTAGATGTCAAAGTAATGATAATGATCAATGTTGTCCTATTCTACTTGATTAAAGTGCTTACATTGTTTACCACATCAGTCACAGGATTTGGCTTCATAACTGTGAGTTGGCCATTTCGGAACTAAAAATGTGTCCAAATCTAGTAGAGTTATAGTGTATTTTTAAGAAATAATTTACTACATTACTAACATTGTTTACTGGACACATATTGGAAGGTCATTTCATTGGGGATTTAGGCGTGTCTTTGTCAACGGGATGATGTGGTGATGCTTGATGAGGGTAACGGTTATGTGGAAGTGTGTTTATGAAGGATGACTCACATTAGAAATGATTTTCTTGGCCTTCATGCATTCAACTTACAGCGGTTTGTGATTGTGTGACGTGAACACAACTCTAAATCACTCTTTTCATATATTTTTTCTTGGTAAATATCCTCCTGCAAAATCTGAAATACTTTCAAACAATGGATGATGAGCCACTTTGAGTGAAAAGCTATTTCCTGCTCCTCCAGACATTTCATTTTCGATTTGTTTTATATTTGATACTATTATTACAGATGCCAATGGCTCC
Organism: Lophius americanus; assembly: GCA_037951165.1. Taxonomy (NCBI): domain Eukaryota; kingdom Metazoa; phylum Chordata; class Actinopteri; order Lophiiformes; family Lophiidae; genus Lophius; species Lophius americanus. The sequence continues at coordinate 15,898,639 of JBBDHG010000019.1, read as the reverse complement.
TAGTAGACTAGATTAATTATTGTTTTGAGCCTCGCTCAGTTGAACTGTGGCACGTCTTCTACAGTTCCAAGATTTCAATTTCTAAACATAAAAATATTGTAAAAAGCAATATCTGCACTCACTGCTTCTGAATTTTCATCGGCTGTATGGAAGGCATGTTTGTGATGGTTTTTGTCAGTCTTGACTGATGACTGTGCAGAGTTTTGAGACTGAAAATTTATCGAGAAATATTCACAATGCTTTCAACGAACTTAATCTATTGCCGTGGCCCACCGCATTAAAGACATGAAGATTGGGCAAAAAATGACATGTACATGTATTCTGTGGCTAAGAAGTGAAATTGTGACACAGACAAGCTGAGAAGGGTGCAATCCAACAAAAAATTCACCAGGGTCGTGAATGCTCAACATTCAACAAATATCGCGTCATGCCAGCGCGACGTTGCCATAGGAAAGAAAGTCTGGATCAACTGATCACCCTGCTGTACCACGAAAACCAGCTCAGACCAACCAATACTATTACAGACAGATAGAACCTAGTATAGAACAATACAAGACAAAATAATTAGGGATGGTCAGAAACACGACAGACTGCTGAACATAAAATAAAGCTACATTAATGGGACGCCATTGCTGGGGTCTAGTATGTATTCAGTGTCTGGAGAAGAATGACGTCACAGTTCAAGAATAGACAGTGATCATCCCAACAGTATCTCCATTTGCAATGTTGTCCTATTCTACTTGATTAAAGTGCTTACATTGTTTACCACATCAGTCACAGGATTCTGCTTCATAACTGTGAGTTGGCCCTTTCGGAACAAAAAATGTGTCCAAATCTAGTAAAGTTATAGTGTTTTTTTTCTTGTTGTTTATTTTAACAGTTGTAGACTGAATTTCTCATTTTTAAATGCTCATCTGTCATCTATTTGCAGTGGTCCAACTAGGTAAATTATCTTTTTAGAGTTCACTAGTCTAAGGGGAAGTATTAACTTGACATGTTGCAAGCTGATGTGCTAATAAAGTAAGCCTCAGTATGAAGACTTTTCATCTCCACAAGCAGAGGTTATGATGGATTATGTAAAACATACAAGACAGATTTCCATGAAATCCATGCAGATTGGGAGTAAAATAGGAACAGATTGAAACACACAGTGAGGCAGAAATAAATATATCATTGCCTACCCTCAGGAATGTGCTCCTCGAGAGTGTGGAAGCAGGAAAAAGAAAATCATGAATGATTCCACACATACTGGATGCAACCCTTTCTTATGCTTTTCTTCCTGCAGGTCCTTCACAGCCATGTCCACCAAAACAACCTCTGCCATTTCATATTTTTATTGCAATTTAAACCATGCAATTTCATGCACCTTACTCCTTATTCTACTTATGACAACCCCTTTAAAAGCTACTACGTGTTTTCTTTCTTCATAATATTGTGTGCGTGCAATTCTACCAAATGAAATATCACCAGCTAAAAAGTAGTGTTAAAAAAAAAGGCTATACTGTAATTCTGCATTTCAAATTATATGAAAAAAATGCATACACACATGAAGTTAATGACTCTTATCTGCTCTCACACTATTCATTTTGTCTTGTAATTTGGTGCTGATGCACAGACATACCCAGCGCCAGCCCAAGCCTCTACGGGACTCTGAATAGAATTTGATATGGGGGTTCCCCACCGTCAGGAGCCTGCATCAAGATAACAACAATGGCTCAAGAATAAACTATCAAGCTGAATAGTTTTTTTTTTCATACTATGCAGAGATGCGAAAAAGAGTCAGAAAAAATACTAAATAAACTTTCACTTAATTCTTCATTGAGTAGTAACCTGACTTTTTGGGGGCCAAACTTGTTTAAAAAAAAATACAGCTGTCTATAAAACCGAGCTCTGTTAGTTAGTTTTTCAGGGCTCTTAGTGGCCTGAAGGTGCAGTTTAGTTCACTTATTAATTAGGACAGCTCTTTGTACATCACATCTCTGACAGGAGATGGTTTTCTGTTCATCTGGGAGAAAGCGGAAACTTCTCTTGTTATTAACAGGGAAGACATCCTGTCCACCTAATGGCCATCATCCAAGGCTTAGAAGGTCATCGGTATTTTGATGAGTCTCGTTGGCACATTTAGCGGACCTCGCCGCCTTCTGACACCATAGATACATGCTTTCGTAACCTCCAACATGAGCATTTTGAGTTTTTTGTGCTTACTTTTTCCAAAGCACATCACAGCAACGCAGCAACACACTCACCTGAGGCTGTGTGTGTGTGTGTGTGTGTGTGTGCGTGTGTGTGCTTGTGTGTCTTTCATATTATTTATTTTCAATGATAATCTAATACAGCCAGGTCAATTTTAAAGAACATTACTGCCAAGATTGTCTCAAAATATTTTGAACAGATTCTTTACAGAGGCCTACTCCCCGATGAGTGGAACATTTTTAAGCATTCTCTGCAAAGGGAGCAGCTACTTAAAACAAACGCTGCCATATGTTTATGTGTAAATGCTCTGCAAAATTGAATTACATAAAACAGATTCAAGAATGCATTTCCTTCATGCTCGGCTGTGACCTTTAATCTATGTTTTGTAAGCGTAGTTGCATCAGATTGTGGTCAGCTCTACTGTCTGCGGTGGAATAAATTAATTATCAAGAAAATATCACAAGCACAAATACTTTGTTGAGACAAAATCATAATTTGCTGGCATTTTTTTGTACATGGGTGGACTTTTTTAGCTGTCTAATGATCAGCTGCAGCAGACTGAATATCAGGCTAGCAGTCCAAAAATGAATCCTCCATGCCCTTGTGACATGAAGCAAGTGTGTCATTATTTTCATCACTCGTTTTGACTTGAAGAAATTTCACCTCTCATCCAAGAGGCTTCTTGAGTTCTTCAGGTGAAACGTCTTCAAGCCAAAACAAAAGTCCGGTTACTTTGGATTCAACCCACATGGATTCCACAATTTTAGGAGCATAATTAGCCAAATGTCACCCTGGAATCTTATATCCTGTGCACACGACGTGTGTCTCAAGAAAAATGACAGTTTAAATTTTTGGATTCGGGTGAGACTGTGTTAGCTCAAAGCTCCAGCGTCAGTGCTGCGCATGTCAGCTTGTGATTTTAGCAAGCACATACTTTTGTATCAAAAGCGGAAATTCAGTCACTAGTTGCAGTGGTGTATTTCTGTCAGACCACTAAGGCTAATAATGATTACCCTGATTATTTGGATGAACAGTGCGATCCTGATTCTTTTAATTATTCATTGAATGAATGAACTGTCAGGCTCGTAGGTCGGTGGTAGAGGCTAAGTATTGGCAGTTGTCTCATCCCTCTATTTTAACTTGACCTTTCGCATACAGTGCAGCTAATAAAATAATTAGAATGAGTTAATTAAAAGAACAATAACTCAACTAGCATGACAACCATTCTGTTGAAGCCTTCAATACTAACATTGTTTACTGGACACATATTGGAAGGTCATTTCATCGGGGATTTAGGCGTGTCTTTGTCAACGGGATGATGTGGTGATGCTTGATGAGGGTAACGGTTATGTGGAAGTGTGTTTATGAAGGATGACTCACATTAGAAATGATTTTCTTGGCCTTCATGCACTCAACTTACAGCGGTTTGTGATTGTGTGACGTGAACACAACTCTAAATCACTCTTTTCATCTAATTTTTCTTGGTAAATATCCTCCTGCAAAATCTGAAATACTTTCAAACAATGGATGATGAGCCACTTTGAGTGAAAAGCTATTTCCTGCTCCTCCAGACATTTCATTTTCGATTTGTTTTATATTTGATACTATTATTACAGATGCCAATGGCTCCTAGTAGACAAGATTAATTATTGTTTTGAGCCTCGCTCAGTTGAACTGTGGCACGTCTTCTACAGTTCCAAGATTTCAATTTCTAAACATAAAAATATTGTAAAAAGCAATATCTGCACTCACTGCTTCTGAATTTTCATCGGCTGTATGGAAGGCATGTTTGTGATGGTTTTTGTCAGTCTTGACTGATGACTGTGCAGAGTTTTGAGACTGAAAATTTATCGAGAAATATTCACAATGCTTTCAACGAACTTAATCTATTGCCGTGGCCCACCGCATTAAAGACATGAAGATTGGGCAAAAAATGACATGTACATGTATTCTGTGGCTAAGAAGTGAAATTGTGACACAGACAAGCTGAGAAGGGTGCAATCCAACAAAAAATTCACCAGGGTCGTGAATGCTCAACATTCAACAAATATCGCGTCATGCCAGCGCGACGTTGCCATAGGAAAGAAAGTCTGGATCAACTGATCACCCTGCTGTACCACGAAAACCAGCTCAGACCAACCAATACTATTACAGACAGATAGAACCCAGTATAGAACAATACAAGACAAAATAATTAGGGATGGTCAGAAACACGGCAGACTGCTGAACATAAAATAAAGCTACATTAATGGGACGCCATTGCTGGGGTCTAGTATGTATTCAGTGTCTGGAGAAGAATGACGTCACAGTTCAAAAATAGACAGTGATCAACCCAACAGTATCTCAACTTGAGAGCTATAGGATGATTGGGGACCGATCCCTCACAGACTCAGCAACAACTGCCGCCAGTACAGGTTGAAGAGTGGGCCGGTATCCCACAGGATGATGTCTTCCAGAGGCTTTGCCAGTCCAGTAGGAGGCTTATGGTTGTATTCAGTGCTTATGGGGGGGGCACACTGATAAAAGATTGTTTAAAATGTTTCATTTTGTAGTTGTGTCACCTGAAAAGTGCACGGTTCTTAGGGTTTTTGTAACTGATTAAAATAAGGTAATTGATCACAGTTAAGAAAGGATAAAATATAAGTTCATTTTCACAGGACAAAACCTTCCCAAGCCACTTGCTGTTTTTTTAGTTCCTAGAAATTATATACAGAGACAGGGCCACAGAGAGTTTTCATCTTGCATGGTAGAGTTACAGAACATTCAGAACTCGCTGAAGTTTGAAATTAAAAACATGATGGCCCCAATGTTATCTCTCCAAAAATACAAATGGTGCAGCTTCTGGTATATTAACCTATTATCCTGCTATAATCATTCACACCCTTCCTCCCAGTTTGCTTTTTTGCACAGCGGTATTTATTTTAAACAGGGCTTATTATTAATTTATGTGAACAGAATTTCAATCAGCATCATCATATGGACACCGGCAAAGCTTTCTCACAAATTAAAGATGAAACAATCTACATGTCTTTCTTTTCAAGAGCTGCAGATGATTCTTTATTTAAAATTAGGAATGTACTGGTTGGTTCGTACTCATTAGCTTGTCTTTAAGTGAGCTGCAAGTAAATAATAAGAGCCTTTGAACCTTTACTTAATTACTTATCTAATGGGCATGTGTGAAAATATCAACATCAAATTGATTTTTAGGTCGACACTGTTATAAAAAAAAAGGGTAATTCATTACAGAGGAAACATTGTTATGCATCTTTTTTGTTACTCATTATTTTATACTTATATTATTTATTCGTATTTAACTGCTGACCTCCACCCTTTCAACAAGCCGGTTATCCATCATGTCAGACACTTTCCCCTTTTCTTGAAAACATTGCTGTGCTGTCAGCTGGAGTCCACATTCAGAGGGTTTACAAGAGCTGGGATTACCCTTCAGCTTCCTTTCCCAATGTTGATTATCTGATTGTGCTCCCTGCTACAATTAAGTTGTTCTGTTAACCAAATTTTAAAAGAGATCCAATATATTAGTTATCAATTTATTTCAGATGTCTGCTAGAAAGTACAGACAGTTCCTTTCTGAAAAAATGATAGCAGCTTAAGAAAGGACAGAACTAGTCTTTGCATTTGTGCCTCATAGGATGGGGACAGAGGGCCAGCCTAGAATACGTCAGCAGGATGTACATTATCCCCATGCTTGGTTTTTAGACTTTACAGCAAGTTTTATTTCCCTTCATTCTGAGACTATTACTCTTGCCACATGACATGTAGAATTAACTTCTCACTCACTCACTTAGCTTTAGAAGAGCTTGACTGCAAATTTACAACACCCCTAGAGTGAACTCAAGACACACTGTGTTCTCCATCTGCAGCTCCAAACAGCACAAGTCTTTCCACAAGTACAAACTAAGGAGTTTGTTGCCAAGGACACAGATGCCCTCACAATTGGAAAACCTCAATTTGTGCTGATATAGATAGACTATAACCTTTAATATAGCAGAATGTACTTCAACTGACATTAAAAGCTCACAATTTTGAGTAATGTCTAGTAGGATTATAGGCGAGACGCGGACAGAACACAGATTTCGACTAAATAAAGATCTATCGAAAGATCAAATCAGAGAGATCAATCAGAAAGACTATCCTCTCAAACACTCAGGCCACAGTTACTGCTCATACCACTCTGTCATCTTCACCTTTCAAACATGCTTAGTCTCAATTACCAGCTTCACGGTCTTGGGGCATCATTGATATTAGCTAAAATAAGAAAGAATATAAATCTAACCACATTGAAAAAACCTATTATGAGATGCACACATTTAGGGTCCCTAGAGAGAAGGAATGAAATGTCAGAGCCGTTAAAGTGTTTTACTGCAGCTTTTAACCCTTTACGTTATAAACCAACAGTGACATTTACAGCATGTGGCATCAAATTTGGATGGTGGAAGACGTGTAAAGTGTAAAGATGAGATTAGCCTTTATTTGTCCCACAGCGGGAATATATCCCTAATAATGATCAGTGCTGAGCAGAGAGGGCAACTACACTGCTTCAGTCACTAATCTATTGCACTCCTGTGTCAACTACTCACTCTTCAGAAGTTATGAATATTTGTTCAGCTCCACAGAAGAATTTCTTTGATACTCCTTTGTTTCTCTTTTCTGCCTACTGACTTTCTCACTTTCCCCAGAACAGAGAACAGAGCCATGACAACTTCTACCTACACAGAGCACAGACAGCTATTAGTGCTCCCTGCTATTTCTTAAGCAATCCCTCTTTGTTACTTCATTATTTTTCAAAGCAATGGAGGTTCTATCTCTCTCAGCCCTCCATAGAATAGTACATAAGATTGCAATTCCATGCTCTAATGACGGATACGTTTTTCTGCCAGGCTGGCCATGAACCATTACAGGCGAAGTGGTGGCAAAGCGTGACACTGACATTTAGGAGGCTGTACCCCTGGAAACTTGGGGTGCACCTGTGTTGCTTAGAAATCCAATTTTAGTAACATGCCAACTCGTTTACAATCTCAGAAGATGAAGGGGCCATTAAGGTAAAAATCAGACATGAAGATTACAATTCTAATCTTTGGCAGTAAAACTTTTTTACTCTTCTTTAACATTCAATAAGTGCATATTTAGCTCCCTCCCCAGCTGACTTCCAACTCTCATCCATAGCCTTCAATCCGATGCTGTCCCACTCAGCGGGCTATGACAATGGGCTGCCTATGGAGCAGGACACATGCAGAATATCAATGTCTGCAGAGTCTGGCTGCACTGAGCTACTCTCCATCTTTCATTTCCCAAATGTGCCTCTGGAAAGATATGGCCACTGCAAAAACAATCAGTCATAACATTAAATCTACACAATGTGTGGGTCACCTTTATGCAAGTAAAAAAGCTTTGCGATGAGCTGTGTGTTTTGTCATCTTTTTATCAGAATCGACATGAACTTGCCCAGCAATTTCTGCGACAGTAGCACTTATGTGACATCATGGCTACAACACGGGCTAGCTCTCACTACCCACCTACTTCAAACAACTTTGGGGGCCCATGACCGCTGTCGCTAGTTCATCAGATGTCGTTCCCTAGCTCACTTTGGTAAAAACGTACAGAAAATTTGAATTTTTTTAGTCTTTATTTGAACTTCTGACAGATGAAAAAAAAAATTTTCAAACACCACTTACGTGTTTTAATTTAGAATCAGATTATATTTGTATAATGTTTTGATGTATCAGATTTATAGGACATTATATTGCCCGCAACATCCTTTTTTTATAAAACAAACAAAAACGTAAAGACCACTACATTTTTAAGCCATTAAACACAAATTTGTATGAATTTATAAAATATGCATTGTAGTCTTATAAAATCCTTAATTTTGATTGATTATACATGTCATAAATCCAATTAATATTGTCATGAAAAATGACATCCGGGCTAAATGACAGCCGCCGTGGATCTGATGGTCTGATTTGAAGGTACTTCAAATACCTTCAAATCTGTTTGGATTTCTTGTGCATTACATGCATTGCATGTATCTGGTAGTATACATCTGGTTACTGAGGATATAAAACTCTCACAGATCATTTGAGGTTTCAAAATAGAAAACAAATATCTAATTTGATACATTTGACATTTATAGTGTTTTTCCAACTTCCAAAATATCCACTTTGAGGGAAAATGTGCACTTGCTGCTTAATATATCTCATCTTCTGACAGATGCCTTTATGAGACACTAAATACTATTTCGAGTTCACCTCTCAGTGGTGATAATGGCATTTCTTATCAGTGCATACTGATGAAGACATCCTGAAGAACTGCACTCAAATATTTCTTGCACACTTCTAGGACACTACTAGTCTTAAATATTCTTTATTCATATCGCATAAAAGTAAATCAACATCACAGTGGCTTCTGTGGCTTACTTGGAAATACCAGCCACGGCCTGCATTTTTAGTCTCTGTAATTAAGTGGAATTTCTGTGGCTCTGTTCATTTGGATCATATGCACTCCAGTTAATTGACTTAGGTCTATTTTTAAGTATTCACAACGGATATAAGGCATTTTGGGTAAACTGAAATTGGAAATTATTCAAATCTGATGCAAGGACGGTTGGAAATGGCAATTTGCTCATTCAGTGCTGAATTTATTTTGTTGACTCACTCACAAAGTAAAAGTTTGTCTTTATCCGAAGAAACATAATCTTGCATCTCAAATGACGTCAAATATTTCTCCATTTGCCTGGAAAGATTGTGGCACTGTCCAGGACTAACCAAAGCATGTGTTCCATCTCTGGTGGCAAATAGAAACCAAAGTAATTAGCTTAGATAGCAACATGTTCTTTTGATGCTCAATAAACTGAATCGCTGAACTGTGGCTCTTGGAGAATGGGAACACATCACCCAGATTACACTCGTCTTCATGTTCCTCCAGAGCGCGAGAGGCTTTAGTGAATAACGCGTGAAATAGCGTGAAGGGTCTCAGGTAATAGTTCGACTGCATTCGACGAAAAACCCACCACTGATACTATTCTTGTCAGATATTTGTAGTTTATGACCACATTAATTAAATAGGGTTGCAATGGCACGTGCGCGTAACAGGCTGCACGCAGTGATGAGGATCTCCATTTGTTTTTTTAGGTTCTTTTCATAGCTCCAACTTGGGCTTCACATAATGTGACGTTAATAAATCCCAGCAACATTAAAACACTCTGCAACAAAAGGATTTCCTTACCTCTCAGACTTGCCCGCTGCATTCCAAGTGCGCCAAAGGTCATTGCGCAAATATTCAGAGGAGACGATAGGAGTGATGCGAAGTAGGTTAGGATATACTGCTCACTATCTAATCCTGTTCTTAGTGTCCTTCAGACGTCGCCAGTCCTCTAATCTTCAGAGGGAGAGGGTCTGATCCTCCTGGGAGCACACTCACACCGATCAGTATCTCCACAGCGGCAGGTTGTTTGTGTGCCGCACAGGTCGTGCGTGCGGCGCAGGTTCTTTCTCTCTCTCTCTCTAACCTCGAAGTTACCCGTGATGAATTCACTGAAGCAAAGAACCCCGTGAAAAAATAAGAACAATTTCCAGAAGAACAGTAGGAGAGGTCGGCTCCGTCTTCAAGAATGAAGCCTGGATAACATTCCTGGCAGCTGGACGTCCAACCACCCGCTGAAAAGATCCGCGCATCATATTGGATGTGGAGACCGAACCCAGAGCGCTCCTTTCACTAAATGAATTGCCCCCCCACCCCCATCCCACCCACCACTTACCTCTCTTTTTCTTGCGCTCTGGCGCCACCCAAAGTTTCACCAAAGAGTTCTATCCAGGCAGGGTTCCCCCATCATCCTGCATGTCCAGTCCCCGTCCAACCCAATGCAGTTTGAATAGAATAATCATATTCTATTCAAATTATCAAATGAATTACATATCACTGGAATGGAACTGATCCAACTCCAAATCACTGAACATATCAACAATGTACAGCTGCTTAATATTCCAAATTTAAATGCACAACTCCAGCCCCACATAAACAACCCCCCTGAATGTGCTGTCAACTGCTCTCTAAACCTCCACCTGTTCCAAATTCCTTAATCCTCACTCCAGCATATGCCTCCTATTTTTTTTTCCTCATTAACCATGTTGACAAAACCTGATTTGAATTATTTTTTTCTCTGATTGCAGCTGTAAAATATCTTTGCTTTTCATTCCTCTTCTCCATGTCTCTTATCTTTAAAATGCCTGTGTGGATTCATTTTTCACTTTTAATGCTCAACATTTTCTTATTTACACTCCAAACAGGGACCACATCTCAACATTCGGGTATCTGCAGTATCTTCATCTTAAATTTGTGTAAAAGAGATTCTGTGAGAAAAAAAATTGTGACAATAATGTTTAATAATGATTTCCCATGGTCTTCTGTATTTTGTGGGTTTAATGAAGTAATAACGAGATAACAAATACAGAAAAATTTTTAAAAAAAATATGATGATGATGATTATGATGATGATGATTACTATGTGGGCAGCAAGATGGTACAGTAGATAGCATTGTTGCTTCAAAGCAAGAAGGTTTCAGGTTCAAATCCACCTGAAAGCCTGGGGCCTTTCTGCCTTTGTCCATGTTTGTGTGGGTTCCCTCCGGGTTCTCCAGCTTCCTCTCACAGTCTAAAAACATACAATATAGTTGAGTTGGCGAATCTTAATTGTCCTTAAGCTGTGAAAGTGAGCATGAATAGTTGTTTGTCTCTATATCGTAGCCCTGTGATGAACTGGCAAATAGTCAAGGTTGTACCCTACTTCTTGCCCAATGCCAGCTGGGATAGGTTCAAGCCTCCCCTGACTCTAAACTGGATAAGTGGTTAAAGAATATGGATGGACTGATATTGTTATTATTGTGGTTTTTAGTACTACTGTTTCGATCATTATTGCATAGTACTATGATCTGCAGGGCTCAAAACAATAGGGAATAAAGCAAATACAATATTGAACTGTATTCACGCAGCAGTTACTAGCTGGCTGCCAATTTGATTACTCAAATAGAAGAATTCATGTCAGTCTGCTGTTTGTTTGCAATCATTCACATATCTGTCTGCTGCTGCCTCTCAGTGAAAAGATAAAAAGAACTAAGTGGAGGGAGGTTGAATCACTCTCCATTAACACTCATATAGTATCCACAGAAGGTTTCATAGCTGTCTAGAAATATTGTGCCATTATAGATGAATTGAAGTCTGAGTAAAATACTGTTCTGTTTTAAGAGCACTCTGTTTGCTCGGGTTCTACATAATATCTATCAGTCAGAAGAGTGGAAATATCCATTTTGATTTGTTTCTGACATTACCCTACATTTCTCTCTAAGCGGAGTGAACACGCCCTCAGTGTCAGGCCTTTTAGATATATGTGCTGAATCGGAATGTAAGATCGTATAGTGTTAAGTGCTGACATGTAAAATCTATCACAATCTCATTCCATGGTTGATCCTACCTAAGCTCCGATCTGCAAATTCCAGAAATCCAACCTGGTGTATGCCAATACATCTACGCAAGCATAAATAACAACATTTAAATCCGGTTTGAACTGAGCTGATGGGGTCAAAACTCAACTTTAACTTAAAAAAAAGCTTGAAGAAGAGGAAAAATAACACAGATGAGTTGAATTAGAAAGCAAATCATATATATTTGAAACAATATTAAGCTTATCTTCTTCATTACTCATGCTGCACATAATTATGCTTGTGTAATCAATATGTATTGATTACACAATATATCATTCCATATCTTATCTTTCACATCCAGACTGATCGATATCCGGCTGTATATTTCACACAAAAATTTGAACCATGTCAAAGACCCACTAAAATTCGATCGTAGATATCGGCTCCAGCGCTTTATTTTCCTGAAATGCAGGCAGCTCGAGAACACTGAATATGTAATATCTGACATTTACTTTATACATAAAACAAGCCTTAAAAAAGACATTATCACAAAGATCAAACAATTCCTAAAAGTACATAAAGGCCCACAATGGCAATGGTGTATCATTGTGTCTGTTTGGTACCTTAGTACTCCCATGATATCAGTATTGTGGCACCGGCAAATTGAATACTGGTGCATTTGGGATTTTGAGAGAGACGCATCCACCTCAGAGTTATTATCGTTTCATTCAGCCAATAATATTGTTGTTGCTCCATCCAGACAATTCCTGAAGATGAGTCTTAACCTGTAAGGACCTGTTTTTTAATTAAGGGACAAGGGTGCCAAAATGTCTTTGTGAGGTTGGTTGAGAAGCAAGCATTTGCAAATGATAGGACCAACATGCAGACACTGAGTTTGTGGAAGCTCCATATATATAGATATATATAGATATATGAATACAAACGGACAGGTTCCCAGACAGAAGTATTTGTTCTTCTCACATAGACATCTTCCAGAAGAGATGATTTACTTAGTTTTTTTCATCCAGGTGCCACTGGAAGAAAAATAGTTCAACTCAAGAACACACAAAGCTAGATGATTATTAAGGTTAATCACAGTTAGCAGGTTGCACTACTGGGATAGCATGACCCATATATGAAGCATGGAAATATCTGCACCTACTGACCAACTCCTCAAAATGCTATATAGTTCACTATACTTATTAACTATAAAATAATTAAAACACTTATTTTTTCTTGATTTCTTTCACTGATGGGGTACCTGAGTGATATCTACTTAACCAGTCATGTGAAAAGGTTTTTATGTCTGTGGCCATAACATTTAATTTATCATGACAGCTCGATATAACAATACAGATCTCTGACACTAGGGGGAGTATTTCAAATACATTTCTGAAAAATGTCAGGTTTAGTCTCATTTATATTCCCCAAACATTCCTCATAATCATTATTGACGTTTTCTCACAAACAAACTGCAGCAAAAACCTCAACCGCCCAAAAACTAAGGTCTTTGATGTCATCAGTGTATAGCCAGGCCTATGCTATCGTCTTGGACAAGCAAGGTTACATCCTCGAAGAGTTCCCACTCCACTGCGTTGTGCAATAATTCTCCTGATTGAACTCCTTATATAGGATTATATAGGATGTAAGTTTATGTATACGGTATTTTTTGTAAAAGACGCTCCCCTTAGTGAGTGAGATTAGAACTATTAGAGTCAAATATGATGTACACAAGTTTGATCTGCTCAAGGCAATTCGTATACATAATATGCATATGTGAATGTCCATGATATAGTTTTTTGAATATCGTGTTAACATGTAGGATCTGCAGTGTACACAGCGGCGGCGGATGACGATTCCAGCCTATCTCAGACTTTTCAGGGATGTTAAATTAAAAAAACATATAGCAGTAGCGCATGAAAACCTCATTAATTAACCTCCAACTCAAGTAATGATTGTGCAAAGATATGTTTGCTGCTCAATTACATCTAAAAGATTTGTGCATTTCAGAGACAAGCAATGAAATACCATTTGCTTCTCCCCACAAACTAAATGATTGAGCTCATTGTTATTGACCGTAATTAATCACTGGGTGGAAGCTGAAGAAAGCTTATTATGCAACGCAGGCTACTTCTCATGAAAAAGACTCCTTGAGGTGTCCTTTATCGATTTCCAGGTAGGTTGGGATCATTTGTCCATAAACACTAAGCTTAATCATAATAACTCAATCTGTCTGGTCCAATCAAGCCTTTGGCCAATGACTGAATAGAGACTTTAATCTAATTAAGATCTTCTATTTGTGGTCTTCAGACAGATTCTTTAACCGAGAGATACAAAGAATATACATGAGCTGTTAAAGCATGAACAATAGCATGTATTTCAGGGGGAATTAGTGCTAAATGGTTCCGCATGCGTCACTTGGCCAAGCTACTTATCTCCCAGTCAGAACCCATGAATAAAACATATGGCTTACATCAAAAAATTGTGAGGGTTTGTGTGCAAGAAGTCGCTGGCCTTCTTTGTTATACGGATAAAGATGTCATATCTGGGTCTCTTTGATGATGCAGTGAGATTTCCTGACAGCTTGAGTGATTCATAATGCAACAACTTTATATCCATCCGACATCACGTCCTGAATTAAAGATGTTGATTAGTAAGGAATACGACATTACTTGAACTCTCCGACCAATTTTAAACATAAACACAACTCCACGTCCACGCTTGCATGAACTACACTTACTTTTTTGCAGCATCTCCCCAGTTTCTTCTGTCTTTATTAGTAAAGTAGTGTATACATTTGCTGTTCCATTTTTCTTTGATACCTGATATAATTTAATCACAAAAAGAACGCCTCAAAGTTTAATCAGAGTTCATGAAAGCCACTGCTGCAATTAAGTTGTTAATTCATGTAAATGACAGCATGATTTTTCTTGTATGCGAGAACAGAATACAAAGATGTTATGAAGCCGTGTAATCTGCATCCTGCAAGAGTTAAGCTGAAATAGATGGAATATTTATTCAATTCACATACCATGATTGACCTGCGCTGCTGCATTTATTTAATACATAGAATGAATGCCGACATGCCTTTCCTCAAAGTTTCAGTTCAAAAACAGTCTACTAGGTTTTGAACAGCATGTCGCCATGTACTGCTTGGAATTTTTTTGATTATTAATTAACATCTTAGACACTGTGAAGATGAAAAATATATTGCAGCGCAGAGACCAAATGTGACACATTTAACTACGATGCCTACACTGAGTGCTCACTCTGTTTGTTGTGCCTATGATTTAAAAAAAATTGATTTGGTGCATAAACTGCCAGAATTGATTAGCTGCAAAAGTTAATATGCTGTCTGTGATATTCTTTTTTTGTATATCATTAGTGTTTATGATTGATGATATCATGATCTAATATGAGCTCCCACAAAGCTCTCTGATTGACCTGCATGATAGAGGCAGTTTTGTAGGAAGAGAGCCGCTCACCATGGGTCGTGCTCAGCTCAGGGTTTCTGTGTTTATGGCAAGTGTTTGTTTTCACCGCTGATGTCAGGTGCCGTTCATGAGGGAAGTTTTGGTTCTCTGCAAAATAAAGAACACAGTCTGGACTTGGACTTGACTTAATTTCGTTGTCGGTCTCAAATGTAATAAGGGATTTGGCTTCACACTGTTTTCAAAGCAGCAGTCCAGACCAGAAACTTACCTGACAGCAAAACTCAGAACAGATACAGAGTGGCGTGTAGTTAGAAATATTTTTTTCCATTGCTGATTTATTTCATTGATAAATAACTGCAAAACATTACATCATTACATAACACATCTACATTATAGCATAACCGACGAGGTAATGATGAGAAAATGAAACTATGATAGAAGCATATTATAGGTGTAATGGTCAGTAAATTAGGGGAAAACAACTAAAAATAGATTCAAACTCTGACGCTGGAGGCAAAATGTGTCTTCTTGATTAAAACATTGACGGAAACCAACCTATAAGAGAGACTTTTATCGGGTGCATGAACTCAGAGAAGCAGCTCATATAACGAGCCACTCTCATCCTAGAAGTAGTCAATAAAAATTTCAAGTATGTCATTTCACTTGGAAAGAGTAGTGAATAAAATATCCGACTTAATAACCGGAATTACGTTTTCCAAGCTGGTACAAGAACTCCTGATGAATGAAAATATTCCCCGGCGGCTTTGGATATGTGCGCATAGAATGAAGTTTGTATTTAATATTTTCACTGAGTGTTTGAGTGCTGTGTGAGCTGCAGTTATAAAAATAGCAAAATAACTTAGAACTGTTTCCTTAAACATTCCTATTTGATGAGTTGATATCGTCCACCTGAAACGTTCACGTTAAACGTGATTTACAGTGTCCATTGCATAAACAATACAGAAGGAGATAATAGGGATCAATTAAAGTCTCCATATAGAATGATTAGGAGACATTTTATGTTTTATACTATATGCCCATTATTCTTTACTGTAAATGTACGCAGATATACTATTCTGTTTGATAACTCTTAATCAATATATTTGCCTGAAATATTCAATTTTTAGCCTTCATAGCTCTGATACTATTAATAAGTGTTTCTATAACAAAGAATAACATAGTAGTAATCATATACGCAATCAATATTTTCAAACACCTTTGAAAATATTTAACTGGCTGTACCGTCAAGATTGATTGATTGATAAACTATTTATGCGTAATCTACTAAACTGTATATGCGAGTAGAAAGAAGTGATCATTGTTGTTTTTATTGCTTTACATTTAATATTTAAAATGCATGCTTGTTTCAAATACTTATGGTGCATCTGAGTCTTAGATTTATGATGTTGGTTTGGAGCCTTTGTGGATTTATTAGTTGCCAGTTGCAAAATACTATAAAACACCTTATTGCACATGTGGTGAAAACAGCTGTTTTCCAAGTATGCAGCAAAAAACTGTAGATAATTGATTACATATTATACATATACATATTGATATTTTATCATCATTCATTGGCTGCCACTAGTTATGAACAGGTTCATAAATGTTGGTCTGTTACCACTTCATCACAATTTGTTATAATCTATTCATTATTTGTTTATGTGCTCATTTTATGAGCGCCCTGTTAAAAAGTCTAAATAGTTTATTCAATTTGTTTTCTGAAAAACAGTATTTCTGACTTAATTTCTAACCTCAGTCTCTTTGTCATCTAACAAACGTAAACCAGCTGTTTTGAGTTTTGTGTTTGTCTTTGTAAGCTTAAGTTCAAAATACATTTATTTTGTCATTTCTCTTTTTCAATTTCTACACTGAACCAGTTTGTTATAGATTGTTAGAGATTTGGAGCCTGCCCTGTAAAATCTTTCAGTCGGGTTTATCGAAAGAAAGCTATCATCAAAAGGCTGACTAAATGCTGCCTGGAAGATTTGATATAATTGAATTCAGCCTGGAAAACCATTTCACAATATCTGGTCTTTTTTTTTACCCACTGTGCATTATACTTATACATGACTTTGTCTGGAGCTTGTCTCTCTCTTTTCAGAAAACATCAAAGAAAATATAATGATCAAGATTCATTTGTTCATTATCAAAATCCCAAAGTTTTATATGTTTTCTTCCTTGCTCAAATACAAGTTTGTTATTCGTTTGATTGCAGCAATAGACTGTTTACTTAGTCTATTGCTGCAATATTTGGGCACAGTCCATGTCCAGTGGTTAAACTCTGGCCAGAGAGGGAAAAACAACCACAAAGTGTCCTTTGCAGCAGCGATTTAACTGTACCACCACATAATAAAGAATCCATTTGACTTGGCTCCATCATCTGCTCAAACAGAATTCCACCCCCCTGGATGCCCAGTCACAGGCCTCTGTATTTTAAGGTATAGAAAGATGAGTAATGCTTCTCTATCAGCACAATCACTGAAAAAATAATTTAAATTAATATCTCACTCTAGCATTTCATTTATAATATTTAAATTCTTCCCCTTCAAGTTCCAAATAAATAATACACAAATCTTCAATATAATTCTACATTTCTTGGATAGCAATCAAATTTGCATTTCATTTATTATTTTCAATGGTGTAATTATGCATTATGTGTAATTGACACATCCTGTGTTGTACCTTCGACCATTTATAATTGCTGCATAATGAATACAGTGGACTCTGGAGTAAACAATGGGCGTACTTTTCATCAGCAGACGTTTGTTTTCCAGGGATCATTTCTGTTAACGTGCACGACTGTTGAATCCAGGAAGTAATTTTGCTTCGTCATTTGGAATTGTGTATTTCAGGCACTTGAATAAATCAACAAGTGAGTCATTATATACTCCCGTTTTCCCTTTCACATTTAATTCAGTGTCAGTCTAGTTAAACTACACTGTCAGACAGGACTATTGTAACTTTCTAATACTGAAACTGAGTCTAAAGCTACGTGGTAGATTCCTCATATTCATCACCACTCTCTTGGCTCTTTAACAAATCAGACAAACAGCTTGCTTATACTTGTCTGTTTAATGCTTTAGTACATATATTTCCTTTAAAATTACATCTATAGATTCAACTTTTAAGATTAGGACTTTTCTTAAAAATCTAGCCACTTGCTGTTCCTGACAGCATGGGTATATCCCTGAAAAGTCCCAAATCCCCTGCGTTGTGCAAGCAATCCCCCTGATTTAACTCCACAAATTAAATGTTCAAGTACACTTTATTTTTCATAATCTGCTTGAGTTGATTAATATGCACCTGGTTTGGACTACATCGGCCCAACTGTTGAAGAAATTAGGGTCTGAAAACTTCCATGACCATGACTTTATTTGATTTCAGCAATGTCAATAAGCTAGTCTGAAGATGTAAAAGTTCGAAGTTCAGAGTTTTAAGAGAACATCAATTATTAGATCCACCTTTCTAAAAGATTTGTTTGAAATATGTTTAAAACTGAAGTTAGAGTTATACCCTAAAGTTATACCCCATACAAACTTACAAACTTAGTCTAGCATAACGTAACATAGCATAGCATAGCATAGCATAGCATAGCATAGCATAGCATAATTTCATTATGTTGTACTGTGTAAGTGATCAATAACGATTTTTTCTACCTTCTTCATTCAGGAAAGACAACATAATCACATTTAGTGATCTGTTCTGACTGGCAGCAGAATATATTTACATAAAATTAAGTAGATTACTATCATTATTGCTTATAATTTGTATGAGAATCAAATAATACAACATTACATTAAATTACTTTGATACTTTTTCCACTACTTAAATACATTACTACCCCATTTATTTCAAATCAAATCAAATCTTGCATGGGTCCCACCATAATTCCTATTCTCCTTATTGAGTTTTGAAGTCAATGTGATTGCTGAGGTGCAGAAGCTGAGGCATATACCAGAAAACACTGCTTGTATCCATGTGTGCTGAATTGTGTCTGGAGGGTTTTGAGTTATGTCTTGCCTCAGTCTGTTGTTTGGCATCTTCTCAGTTCCTGCCATCCTTTGTCCCCAAGCAGGAGCGCACCAGCCATTCTTATCGAAACACATAATTTCCATGCCAGTGGTCTCATGTAGCCACAAGCACCCCTTTCAAGTCCTACTGGATAATCAGCATGAATAGGTTGTTATGCAACCTTGCAATTAATGCTTATAACAAAGTATGTAGTTGTAAATAATAATGCATATAGCTGTTTTAACAATGAATATAGTTGTTTATAACAATGCATATGATTATTTATAACACGTGAGAGTGGTTCTTAATGGGACAGGTTATGAACATGCTCACCACAATCTGATTTTGATGTGACATTATTATGCTTAAATGTGAGACTGAAAAGGGAATATGAGTATGCTGTCAGGTTTGACTGGATGCACAGGCTGACTGTCATCTCTTTGTGCATTTCAAACAAAGTGAAATCTAAGCCTGCAGGGGAAAATTAATCCATAGCTGGGGCAATCATCCATCCATGCTTTAGGAAAAAAAAAAAAAAAAGTCATATTTGTACACTAATGATTTGGCCACAATGGTCCCGCCTGGAGCCAGGAGCGTGAATGTCACCATCGATTTTAAAGAGATAAGGGGCATAACATCATCTACAGGTGTTGTCAAAGTGTGGCTCTGTGGCTCAAATACAATCTATGTAAAAGTCAGAGAAATGAAAACCATCTTTAGGGCACTGAGACTGAACAGGCAGACATATGGAGATGGCTCTTCAGTCTCAGGGCTCCAATGATGAGAAGAAATCCCCCCAGTGGCTCTGGGTTGTGATTCAAATCAATACTTCATAACAGGTCACATAAAGCTACTGAAAAGGTTTCAGGGTTTTTTGTTTTTGTTGTTGGTATTGCTTCTCTCTTCACTTTGTAAAATGTAATCGTTTGAAAATCCATTCAAAGCTCTCTTCCAAGCTCCAAAATTAATGCCTGGGGTGTATTCCACAGTTTTTATAAACTCTGAGTCAAATCCTGAGTTCACGTTTGATCAACCCTGAGATGAGGATCTCAGAGTTTTCATCCCCAGAACGTACAGTTCTCGTGGTCACCACGAGAACTGTACGTTCGTCTGAAGGACCTGTTCTTCAAATGAGTCAAGCCTGAGAAGTCAACCCTGGAGGCCATAACCGAGAATGGTACATCCAGAGCTGGAGATCTGGATCAGAGAACACGAACCCAAGACAGCTGAAGAAGCTTTTGGTTCGGAGAAACCAACAAGCCCAGTCAAGTAGGTCCACTGGGGGTGAATGGGGGGCTGGTCAGCCACAAAGTAAACTGTTCTCCAGCAACAAGTAGTTCAGTCCTCATGCTCAGTGCTGTGCTCAAAATCTTCCTAGTTTCTCCAAACAGGAAGTTCGTAGTTATCACTGTAATGGTTTAGGCAACAACAAGCAATTTTGTCTAGTTTTGGCTCAAACACAGCTATCTCTCCTGCGTTCAGTGCCAAGAACAACTTTGGTAGTTGTATGTGAGGTACGCACAGCAATTCCTTCAGCAGAGGTCTATTTGACAGTCGGAGGACAGACTTTTCTTATGTCGGTAGCAATAGCTCCAACTCTGTCTAATCCTGTCATTTTGGGTAATGATGTACCCATACTCTTTGACCCTATGCACGAACCAGTTAATGCTAACATTCGCAGTGGTGAGGTTCAGAGCTTCGAAGTAAACTTTAGGGAGCCATGCATGCCACCATTAAAACCCTGTTATGTCACCACAAGATCTCAGAGTGCAGTGGACATCCTCACAGAACTGGCTTTCTGGGGGGTAGAATTGGAGAAAGGTCCATTAAATCTTGACAAGTCAAAGGCCCAAAAGAGGAGGGGGAAACTGTTGGGTTTTCCTTAGAAAAGGGACAGAAAATCCTCCCAACCCACCTGGCGTGCTAGATTTTGAAATTCCCCAAGATGTAGGGAGATTGCAAAAACAGGACTCTACACTGAAGCAGTGGTTTGAAACGGTGAAGGAGGTTGACGGGGTTAAGCAGAGGACCCCAAGCTGTCTAGATGATGCCACTTATGTTGTAAAATAGGGTATTCAATATCAGCAGAAAGGGAGGACTGAGGCTTTAGTACTACCACAGCAGCTCAGACAGAAAGTCCTGGAATTAAGTAATTCTATTCCATGGGGCAGGTCACATGGGGTTTCAGAAAACTCTGAACAGGATAGCGAATTGTTTTGTTTGGCCAGGCATATATACCCAAATCTCTCAGTTTTGAAGTTCATGTGAAACATATCAGCTTACCTCAGCAAAAGGAATTGCACATGCACTACTGCAATCTTTGCCAATCATAGACGAGCCTTTTCAGAGAATAGGTATGGATATTGTAGGACCATTAGAAACGAACTCCACAGGCCATCGTTACATATTAGTTATATTTGATTATGCAACCCATTATCCGGAAGCATAAATAATCCATTTTATGGGATGTATCTGTCCCTTTTATTGACCCCTTAGGTCAATAAAAGTTGAAAAAGTAGCAAACTGCCTTTTATAGCTTTTCTCTAGGGTTGGTATACCCAAGGATGTTCTGACTGACTGTGGGACAAACTTTTTGTCCAAATTGTTAAAGCAGATTTATCAAGTGTTAGGAGTGAAGGGCATTAAGACCACCTCTTACCACCCCCAGACGGGCTGGTAGAGCGCTATAACCAGACATTGAAAAACTTGCTTCGCAAGTTTGTGTCACACGCAGCAGCTTACTGGGATCAGTGGCTGCCATACTGCTATTTGCTTATTGAGAAATTCCACAATTGTCAATTGGATTTTCCCCCTTTGAGATGTTATATTGCCGCCAGGTGAGAGGTCCACTGGACCCTATCAAAGACTACTTGGAAATTCCCAGGCCAGGAGGAGAAAACGTGTAGGCACATGTGGTGAAAATGAGGGAAAGACTGGAGGAGATGACAGCGCTGGCACATGATCACATGAGTTCTTCCCAGCAAAACCAAAAGGGTTGGTATGACTGGAAGGCCAGGGAGAGAAACTTCAACCCAAGTCAGAAGGTACTCTTACTGCTGCCAACAAGTGAGAGTAAGTTGTTGACTAAATGGCATGGACCTTACAAAGTCATCAAACGAGTGGGTAAGGTCACATATGAACTTTACATGCAAGACAAACAGAGGAAGTATCAGACTTTTCTTCTTCTCAAAGAATTCCAAGTCTGTGAGGAGCTTGTGTACCAGCAGCTGTTTGTACATGCTGTCCAGGATGAGGACACTGATGAGAATTATTTTCCAACCAAAATAGTCGTTGGAAATTGACATGTCACATCTATCTCCCACACAGCAGGTAGAGATCAAACCCTTTCTTGGCTGTGTAGTCTTAGAGAGACACCAGGTTTCACATCTATGGTTCAACACAAGATTTGGTTGAAGGAAAACACTGCAGTCCGGCAGAAGAGCTACAGAATTCTTGAGCGGTTGATTCCTATTTTGCAGAAAGAGATCAAGCTGATGCTGGAGCTGGGGATTATTGAGGTCTCAATAGTGAGTGCAGTGAGTGGTGTGGTCCCATTGTGCTTGTTCCAAAGAAAGATGGCTCTGTCAGATTTTGCATTGATTTCAGATACATCACCACGCTGGACTTGAGCAAAGGTTACTGGCAGTTAGCCTTGGCACAGGAGGCTGAGGAGCTGACAGCATTCCAGACACCCTTTGGGATGTATCAATAATAATAATAATAATACATTTCATTCATAATGCACTTTACATTTGGATCAAATCTCAAAGTGCTACAAAGTAAAAGCAGATTAAAGCATCAATAAAAATATAAATATAATATAAAATAAATAACAAATATAATTATAACTATATAAAAACTTGACCAAAAAGCAGCAATGTTAATTAAACGTTATAAGTTGTGCTAAAAAGGAAAGTTTTAATCCTTTTTAAAATGCGTCTTTGGAGCCTTCCGATGGTCAGGGAGGGCATTCCACAGACGAGGGGCAGCAGAACAGAAGGCCCGATCACCTATGGTGTGCTAAAGTGTGCTAGCTGGGGAAGGAGGAGGCGGTTTGAGTGAGAAGAACGGAAGGATCGTGTTGAGGTCAGTGGGGTGAGTAGTTCTTTCAGGTAGGGGGGTGCGTTACCATGGATGCACTGGTGAGTGAGGAGGGAGATCTTATAATCAATCCTGGTGGAGATGGGAAGCCAATGAAGGGAATGAAGAACGGGGGTGATTTGTTTGTGTTTACGAACTCTCATCAGGATCCTTGCAGCACTGTTTTGAACATACTGCAGTCTTTGAAGACTTTTATCAGGGATCCCAATGAGAAGTGCGTTACAGTAATCCAGTCTGGAGGAGACAACCGCGTGGACCAGCTTTTCAGCATCACTTAAGGTGAGTGAAGAACGGAGTTTGGAAATATTTCTGAGATGATGAAAGGAAATTCTGCAGATGTGTTTGATGTGGGATTCAAAAGTGAGTTTAGGGTCGAATCTTACACCGAGGTTGGTGACTGATGAAGAGAGGGGAATGTCGTGACCAGAGAAGGTAATACTGGTTATGAAGGAAGACTGGGTCTGATGTTGGGTGCCAATTAAAATTTCTTCAGTTTGAAGTATCAGTTCAAAGTCATGCTATTCGGTCTCCAGCGGGCACCAGCCACATTCCAAAGACTGATAGCACAGGTGCTTAGGGATTTGTCTGATTTTTCTCCTGCCTATTTGAATTATGGGGTTATTTTCAGCCGAACCTGGGAGGAGCCAAAGGGTCACCTGGAGCAGGTCCTACAACGAATCAGAGCGACAGGTACTTCATACCGGAAACGGACCATCGGGCTAGCAGGATCGTACCTGTCTCTGCAGTCATATAACTTCACGGTTCACTACAGGTCAGGGAAGTCCAATGTGGTGGCGGACTGGCTGTCCAGAATGTCAAACACTCTTAAAAGGTTCCTGGAGAGTCCACGTGATAGGAGAGGAAGAGGGTGTTTCGTAGTTGGCTTTCATTTACTTAATTATTATAAATTTAGGCATGTGGTTATGTGGGGGTTTAATTACAACAGGGTATTACAATCAATTGTTCGGTGAAATTATGTTAATCCTTATTTTACTATACGTAATTGAACATTTGAATGTTATTGACCTACACCGATATATGGTGATGTCCAATTAGGGCATGAAGTCCAACTGGATAAAGGCACCATTTTCTATCCTTAGTAAGACTTCTAAAAGTTGTTACTGTGATAATTGTGGTGAAATTTGATTACAGCTGTAAATAAACAAAAATAGTTTGGTGCACCATCTCCCCTCTCCCCATCTTTTTGCTGAATCATCCAAAATACCAGAGTCATTTGATATGTTTTGATCAGATATTCATCAGGGGATGAAATATCATCTATACTGGGTGCCACAATCCTCCCCCAACTTAAGGTCACGTCTTCCAATTTATGACAAATGAGGAACAGAGACATCACGTCTGACAGCTCTGCTTCAGGCTATAAATGGAGGAGTCAAGTATAATTTCAGAATTTGATGAAGAAAACCTGCCAAAAAGCAGGTTCTGTTTAAAAATGTACTTACCATGGTAACTGACTCAGATTTTAACTGACCTTACTTTATGGAACAGAAAACCCAATGTGCCATCATCTCAGACTTAACAGACTCAGAGTTTCCAATTAACTCGATTTGTGGAATACTCCATTGAAGTCTTCACACGATGGTCCAATCCAAAATAATTACCAAGAATAGTTTGCAGCAGGGCTAGTATGAAGCAATGTATGGGAGAACGTATCTGCATGCATGCAAATTTACTGTAAAAAGAGAGATAACATCTGCACAGTTCTGCCTCAGAACTGCAACCTTGAATTGTGGGAATATCGTGGAGGGATTAAAAAAATTATGAGAATAAATAAGCTAGCTTGTTCCTTGAGGCTGTTAACAACACTTTGATGATGTTGGTTATGGCGCTGATACGGTGTAGTCCCCCGCAGGGCTCACCGCAGCATCAGTCTTCTCTGATCCCTTATGAAGCTGTTTATCCATTAATTTCCTTTTCATTTAATTGACAGATGAAGGCTCTACCTCCTCCTCTGAACTAGCCTGCAGGTTTATTAGTCCCACCACAGTGGGCCATCATCTCCAGCAGCTTCTTCATTTCACTTTGTTGTTAATCCAGGCTGCGAACTTGATGCCTTTGCCCTTTATCTCTCGTTTCGTTTTATACCGTAAGAAATGATTGAACTAAGAGGTAATAAGAGAGAACTTCAGTGTCACAAAAAAGTGTATAAATATTTTAGGAAATCTAGTCATCTTATGTCTTTTGACTGAGCTGTGTGGTATGAAATATCAATGTTGATGCAGCAAGATGGACTGAGTCGATTTAAATAACATAATGTCTAAAATTTTTAAATCTTAGAACATGTTGTAATGGTGAAAAGTGGATTTAGAAGACAGATGTTCATCAAAGCATGGGAGAGGTAATCTCTTGTTAATACCAGGAATGAACTTTGCTCATTAAAAACCTAATAACACGGTGCTGAACTTTGTGTGTGAACAAACTCACAGTAAAGTGTGCTAGCTGTTCTTAACATGCATATTTTCTAGTCCTAATGCCTTGAGCAGCCTACACGCAGATACTCATTAAATGATCATAATAAGATCATGGTGTATGCTTTTGAATAAAGTTTTTAAAGTAATGTAAAAAAAATTCATTCATGCATTTGTCTTCAGTGCCTGATATGTTTGTTCTATAGTGATGTACTTACTGTTTTACTGATTAATGCCCAAGGCCCATAGACCCCTGTGTTTGTTTTACAAGCAAGAGTAATTTGTCCAAGTGTTCTTGGACAAATTGTTCATATCAATATGAAATGAAGGGTTAGGGTTAGTATTCCCTATAAGTACTCCCCAAACAAATTCTTCTTTTTTTTTGTTTAGATAGTGATATTTTTTGTGGCTTTTTATTGTTGTCATATATATTCTACAATATTCAACCTTGTTCTAATTAATAATATAATATAATAATACAATTTAATTTATAATGCACTTGTTACTTTGGTACATCAATTACTTGGTAATTGATGTACAACCCTTGTCATATGACTGAAAATATTAAATATATCCCCATTTAATATCAAACGAGTTACATCCGTTACCCCCCAAAAGTAGGAGCTATTGTAGAATTGTCATCACTGCTGCTGCTTCTGCATCTGCGTTCGCATAAATTTTTTTAGCATGGTAGAAGCGGATTGATTTGGGGAAAGGTGGGTTGTATATTCCTGTCAGTAGGGGCAGCTTTATCTCCAAAGGTTTTTGGGGCCTTAATTTCTCAACCATTAAGCCGATTAAGTTGCTTCATCTGAATCAACTCAAGGAGATATAACTTGTTAATATCTTTTTTTTAATCTATTAGTTTATATTTTACTCCCTAGGGGGAGCTTTCTTATGAACAACACTGTCTTCACGACATAAGTCAAAAACTATTTCATGGACCATTGTTCAATTTTAAAAGCACATAGACCATAGCATAAGAAATAACAGGATGGATTGTAGGAAAGGTTGGTGTAATAATTCTGGCATTATGGGGGGGAGAAAGATCTCCAAAAGTTTTCGGGCCATCATTTTTCAACCATTGGTCTGATTTATTCCAAATTAGGTGCGTATAAATCAACTTAAGGAGAACCATCTTAAATACATTATATTTTACTCTAATAATTCATGTTTTACTCAGTAGGCGGAACCTTTTCACTAAAAACACGTTTTTTCAGACATAACTTCTTAACCATTGGCCCCATTTCGACCAAATTTGGTTCTTATAAATCCACTCATGAGGATCTGGCTTGTTTATGTCCTTTTTTTCTGTAAACATTCATATTTTACTCATTAGATGGACATTAAAAAAAAAGAAGAAAAACACTGTTTTTCATACATAGCTTCCTAACTGTTAGTAAAATTTCGTCCAGATTTTGTACATACAAATCAACTGGAGATCTTTCTAGACTATATCATATTTTACTCTGATAGTTCTTTATTTTGCTCGCCTTTTTTAATGCGTTACACAGGTTATGTTGGGCAGGTTTTTGCCATAAAAAAGAATGGGTACTGGGGAAGAGATTGGGGACTTGACATCGTAGGCCTAGTTTATAATTCAAATTCAAATCTTACTTACTAGATAAGAAACCATTTATAACCCCCCTCCCCCCCCAAAAAAACCCCAACAACAACAACTAACAAACAAACAAATACATAAATAAATAAGAATAATTATTATTGTTAGTAAAAATAATAATTATACCCTTCTTATTATTAGTGTGTTACATGAACAGTGTTATGTGCTAAAAACAAATATATATATAAAATACATAATTTAACTGAAATATAATTTTATCTAAATAACATCATAATGTTATTAGATAATAATATACCAATTAGATATACAATATATTATGCTATTTTAGGATTTAGGATATAATATATATATAAACATCTGTATTATAACTAGTGATATGATAATATGATGATAAGCCTCGTGGTTCATAGCAATAAAAATTCTGTGAAAATGAATTTGCTTCAGGTGCTCAGCTTTTACACCACAGCTAAATGTTCTTGCTTGCGGTTTCCCCAAACTGTCCATACTATGCAAAGTGATAGCAGTCGGTCATGTACGAGAAGTGGGATCTCAACAGGAGAAGAAGGAGGTCAAGGAGAGATTGAATGTGCCATCAACTGCCCCCAATCCCCACGCCCAATCTCCTTTCCCCTTTTCAGCTCAGTGGACTCTTTAACAGAATTATTGATGGTGCTTGCGAAGTACATAGGACAGAGATGAAGATGTATCAATCCCTAGGCAGCAAAACAAGAACTATGGCACAGGATGGGGCAGCAGAGCGAACAGCCTATGCAGTATTTATGGCTATGTTCAATATGAAGAGAGACAGAGAAGAAGAGGAATGAAAGGGAAATCCAAAGTGGAGCAAACCCATCGTGGTAATGCTGTGTATGGAGAAGCAGTCAGGTGCTGTACTCGAGTAAACAGAGCATTAACACAATCAAAAGACTTGTTGTCTTTGGTGTTATATTATTAGGCTTCTTTGATAGGCAGGGGTGGTTTTAGCTTGTGTTTCTCCCGGGGCAAAACTTTTTCAACACCGCCAACAACAACATGCTAGGTTGGAATAGAAATTTCCAAGGAAAGGGCAGTGGTGAGGGAAACAAGCTGTGAAACCCAGCAGTGATATATTATTACCCTTTATTGATCAACTGCACATTCAGCAAGTCCATTGACATTATGACTTCAAAAGAATCACATGGAGCTTCACTGAATAAGACTTATTCGACTCAAACATTTTTATATATTGAAAATGAGCAAGGTTTATTTTGTATAGCAGAGGAGTAAAATATGCCAGGGGCAATAAAAATGTAATGTTCTTTTTGATAAATTGAACATTACATTTATTCCCGACCTGTGTACAAAATTCTTTCTCCACTGACTCAAATTTTAGTTTGTGCATGCTTAGTTTTCTCCTCTGCAATACAAGAGATAAGCCATTCTTAAGCATTTTATTTTAATGCCCAAACAGCAATATGTGACTGGACAACACCAATTCCGTGGCAGCATATAACAAATGGCTTGGGTTGCTTAGACCTCATCAGTCAAACATCAAGAACAAGGAATAAAATACACCAATTTAATAAGACATGATGATTGACTTCATGTAGCATTAACAAAGTTTTTTTTTGCCTGCCTAATTTTCAAACATAAGGATAGAACCTCTCATTGATTCAGAGAGCCGCAAATGATTTTTCCGACACAACATCGCTCAAACAACGTGTTTTATGATCGATTCCCAGTGTTAAACTTAGATAAATGCTGCTCAATAGTCATTTGCAGTTGGGTATTTGGAAGGATAGTTATGTTATTCAGGTTCCTTGTAGCTTCTTTCTGGTCTGGAACTGAACAATATCTTTCTATTTACCAGGTAAACACAACACTTTGCTCCGATGCTTTACTTACTAACCTTGTCTGGCTTCCATTTGTTTCTCAACAGGTTGTGTAAAGTAGAGGTAGCAGGGTTTTGTCACCGTTAATGGTGAAGTTATGAGACTGCCAGTGAAAGAAAGAGAAAGTTGTCCAAGGACACAGATGTAACTGGTGAAAAAGCTAAGTTTTCAATGATCTGGATTACCTCAATCATCAGTAAATGTGAGCAAACTGACACGAAGACAACGAGAGTTCAATTTCTTTCTTGCTCAATAAATGTGCTTATTATGTAAATATAAGCAAATTCAAGCTCTTGTGGGATTTCATTGAGGTCTGTCCAGAGTTTTTTGTGGAGATGACGGCAGACGACTCCCGTGGATGTTAAAAAAAACGATATGGATGTACAGCCGATGGGGCATGAAAAAAAGACTCTTAAGATCAGTAGACATTAGGAAAGCTACGTAGTAAGGTAATAATGCTCCGTGTGTTTTATCACTGAGAGATCCCCTTTAACAAGCAAATAAAATCAACAAATGGAGGAAGTACCTGGAAGGTAAAGTCATGTGGAAGGCTCAAATGTAAAACATAAGAATTTTGAATGAATTCTTTGCATAAAATGACAACAGGTCTGTGCTTTTTATCCACGATCTGATTAGCCGTTTTCAGAGTCACTGAAGAGCGTAGTGAGAGAAATATGGGGCATGTCTTAATGGCCCTATGGACTTCAGGAAGCAGAAGAGAACACTGTGTGTATCACATAGAAGATAATCCCAGTCCTTTAAGAGAATTGCCACAGTTCCTGGTTGATGTTTGTCAGTGGATCTCTTTTTTTCCTTAATGACTGGACTTTAATAGAAGAGGAGATTAAAAATGTTATGTAGTGTGCCTTTTGTTTCTTTTTTTTTACCCCCAATGAAATTAACATTCCATACCTCCATCGATAATGCACACCTTTACAACCGCCAGCACAGACTGAGGAGTCTTTTGTTGATCACTATTAAAACTTAGCGCCGAATTTCATCAGGAAACTCCTGATGAATGTAAAAAATGTTTATTCATAGCGGGGGCAAGAGCAGAGCAGACAGACAGACAGACAGACAGACAAGGCCAGCGTCTCTTTTGATAAATGCCACGGTGAAAGGGCTCATCCCCCTGATCTGCGCTCACAGGAATGAGATCGTCATTGTCAGAAAATGACCTTTATCCTGAAAAACAGTGATTAAAATGAAGCAGCTAGTTTAAACCCTATTTAATTAGAAGGATTATTGAACACATACGATGGTTTATAAATAATTCAATCCGTTTTTTTATGTGCTCCAGTTGCCTAAATGATGGATGGCTGAATCTGTAACCCTTCCAAGACTGATTTACCTACAGGAGATACACATAAATAATATCTTATGGTTTTATCATCGCTGCTGTGCTTCGGTCCAAACATGGCCATCTATAGCCTTTTGTTTTTCTCTCCACTTCCTCCTCCTGCAACACATTTACGATGTTATTTAGCGTTTATGAGTTCATGGGACACTCTAGAGAAACAGGTCTGCCCTGT
The DNA here is from genome assembly GCA_037951165.1 of Lophius americanus. Lineage (NCBI taxonomy): Eukaryota > Metazoa > Chordata > Actinopteri > Lophiiformes > Lophiidae > Lophius > Lophius americanus. The sequence goes on along the minus strand of JBBDHG010000019.1, from coordinate 15,868,052 downwards.
GGAATGCAATTTGGAGGCTCATAAAGGCCTTAGATTAAAAAAATGTAAATATAAAAGATTTTGCAGCACATCCTTTAATTTATTTCAACTCAAATCATAACCATACAATATTATAATTACTGTGTGTTTGTGTTTTTTTCTGGTTGCAGGTTTTTTTGTGTGTTTGTTTAAAATTTTATGAACCGATACATGTACATATAATTTCTGATGGTTGTATATTTGTTTTACACCATGTATTGCTGGTCTTGCTTATGTATATATATTTTTATGAGAGTGCCATATATTTTTTCTTGTGGATGTTCTAAAAGTAAATATATATATATTAAATAAACAAGAAGATCTTGCACCACAGACATAAGAGAACATGACAGTAAATTGAGCAGGAAGTTTCCTAATTGCTTACCACAAACTACATTGCACACTAACGCGGGAAATGAAAAATGACCTGCAACTTAAGGTACGTGCAAATAGACGAAACGCAAGCAAATTGATAAAACAAATTCACCAATTTGACAACATATATACGCACATATTTTGTGTGATTGAACAAATAATAGTCCACGATTGACATAGTACAAACAAATTTTGGATGAGAAAATTGGAACATTTGAAATGTAACAGAAAAGAGAAATAATAAACAACAGTAATTCTAAAGTGGAAAACTTTACGACCTCCATTTGAAGCCATACTTAAATAATCAATTAAAATTATTCTTAGCATGATGAAGAAAGAGGTCACTGCCAATGTTTTACAACTATATGTTGTGTTTTTGGATCAATATTGCAACTACACAAATGCCTTCTTTGATTTACTCCATTGTAAACTTTTAAGGTTAAAAAAGCTGAGTATTTTACCCAGCCACGAATGGGTCACAAGCCATTGCCGGTCCCAAGGCCGTTGTGGTCCGGGTTAATAAGTTCTGTCACTTGTACAGTTAACTTAGAAGAAGATACTGCTGAGTAGTTACAAAAAAATACCATATCAAATATCACCATGTATTTGTAGGGTCACTGTTAAAATGAGATGCCTTATAAAAATATTACCTTTTAACAAGCTCAGAAAAAACTTGTTAAACTTTTATTAAATAATTAGACAATCCAAGATAATCCAAGTGGTTCCTCACTGTTTTTACTGTTTTTCAAGAAGCAGTTTTCTCAACCTATGAAATCTTTCTTTTCTCTTTTTTAACTTCATCACAAAGTTTGAAATAATGAATCATAAAGATAAGAAACATACACACTTTTAATTGGACAGCATAGAAACCTCCCTAATAATTTTACCTTTACACCGGTCAGGCGAATACACCGTTCAGCCATAACATTGTGAATAACCTGCCCGAACATTGTTCTATAAGAGCCAGCATTAGTTCTTTTATCTATTTTTGCAAATACATGACATTTTTGTATTATGTTGTAATTAATTATTTTATGCAATGAATTAGACATGTTTCAACATTTTTTTGCTTTTCTTTTGTCTTTGAAAATGAAAAATTCCTAATGCATGGATTATCACTAGTGCACTGTCCAGGTGTACAGTATGTCTGTCCGTCTAGCCATTGGGATGTAAATGTTTTTATTCATGGCATAACTCAAAAACTGAGAAAGATGTTTTTAGGCGGAAACTGTATGCTGAAGTGACGCCTTTTGAAATGTACCAACCCATATTTCCATGACAATAGCTCGTCCCTATTCTGAAGAAAAGAATACGATTCTTACTGATAGCAGTAGGTCATGTAGTAGGTCATGTAGGTTTGATCATACTAATCACACGGTGTTGCCATAATCTTTTAAAATTAATCATTCCGCCGCCCAGCAATGTTTCCCCCTGACAAAGAGAGCGGAAAGGGTTAACCACTGAAAAAACTGTTGGGCCACCACAATGATGAGAGCTGACACTTCAGATACGAACACTTCCTGTCGTATCGTGGACTGACTTCTGGAGAAATGACAAGCTGTGACAGTGACTGATCACTGCGTCTAACAGTTCTGAAGAGTTATTACTTACAAAGTTTTCCCATCCTTATGTTCTCATGTTTATCCTAAAATGTTTTTGCTCTTTGCTGCAGCATTTTACAGACTTTTTGAGTTTCAATAAAATATTAAGAAGTTTCTTCTAAATGGATTTTCCCTGTTAAAGTGCAAACCGGGTTCCCTTCAAGGGATCTATGACACATTTCAGCCATATAAGAAGTGAAAGCCTGACTTAGATAGAGTGTTGTGACACATATAGTGAAATTATGAACAAGTATTTCCCAATTTGTTTAGCAGCTTTCTGAACTTTCAAAACGATAATGAATGAATGACAATTTAGTGGATTTCTGCTGCATATCAATTATAGACATGAATACTCGTATTGCTGCCATCTAATTTTTTCATGGTTGAATTATGAATAGATAATTTTACGTCATGTGTAGAACCCTACTGAACATTGATTCTCCCCTCCATGTTTCTGACTCCTCACCCCTATCACCTCTCTCTCCCTCCGTCACCCAGCTCCCTGCTCTTGATTCTTTACGTCCATCCTTACATCCCCTATTGTACAGCAGCTGTTTCCAAAATAATATAATGCTCAATAATCCACTGAAGTTGCTGGTGTGCAATTTTTCTACCAAACTATAAGCATATACCAGAACATGGCTTTTGAATAGCTGTCCGCCTTTCTTTTCATGCTTTTCTAGCCAGTCTGTAACTGTATAGAGACAGAAGAAGCTGTTTGACTGCTCACAACCAATCCCAAAAGCACAACTTCCTTCTTCTGTGAGTGTTTATAGTTTTGACATTTACATATATATATATATATATATATATATATATATATATAAACAGAGAGAGAGAGACAAAGGGAGAGAGACAAAGAGAGAGAGAGAGAGGGTGGAGTTACTGGTAACTTCTTTTATTAGAATAGAGGAAGTTACAGAAGTTGCATCAAACTGCAGCAGAGAGTAGCGATGGAGCCTCAAGAGATCAGAAAGGGATACCTGGTGAGAAAGGTAAGAGTAACTAAATGAAAGTGCCATAAGCATGCTCATATGATGTTTTGTGTGAGTCTAGCACTGGCAATATTTCTTATATATATAAGTTTTCTTATATATTATAAGTTTTGTTGCAAGTTGAGGCTGAGCAGCTTGTGTTTCACTGTTCTTTCTACACACAAACAGTGTGAGTCCTTTTTTGCTCGACACATTAAATGCCATCTAAAGGCATGTTTAGACACTATGTTAGGGTTTCATTTTTTTTAGGCTCTTTTTTAGGATTATTTTATTTACTTTAATCACTCCATGGTGGTTTTCAGACAAAACCTACTTACCATATTTTTAATATTTTGTAAGTTATTGTGAAGCACTTTCCAGACTCTATATCAATGAACATGACACTAACAAAGTTATTATTGACTGCCTGTGTCTTGGTTGATTATGATTGAGATATCATGGATGAAGAATAATCCATTTGTGTTGCTTTAAATAACCCTTTCTGTGTCTCATTGTCATGCGGTCATGTTTCCAAATGGTGAGACATTTTGTCTTCAAGGACAGAATGGAACAGTCACAGCTATTAAGCAAAATATTCGCCAGTCGATGGGGCGTATATGTCCGTTATGGCATGCTGTGTCAATGAAAGTGGAAATAAACACAGGGCTCAAGACACAAGGTGACTTCCAAGTCACTTTCAATTGTTCATTGTTTGTTTTTAATTAAGATGTCAGACTTTTTGAAAATGTTGTGTTTATTTATTTATTATTTAGTAATCTACACCTTTTAGGGGTGAGGAGAAATATCATTTTGTTTTTTATGTAGAGAAGTAGATGGAAGGTGACAGATAAAGGAAATCTGAACATGTTGACATATATATAATGGCTTATTCCTCTGTGCCAAAGACAATTGTTAGTTTTTCTTCACACATGTGACTCGTTCCATCATTAGGGTGAAAATGGGACCATGGTAATTTATTCTGAGAAAATAAAGCTGCTCTGAAAACCCTATTTAATTAACTTAAACTATCAGTGTCTTAATAGATCAGTTTTAAAAGCTGTTCTTCTTCCATGCAAACAAATCATCTTGCAGCTGTATGTCAAAGACAGCGTACATGGAGCATGGAATGCACAAAGAGATAAATTCATTAATCAACCAGACAGCACTCAGGGAATGCCGTCCTCAACCAAGGCAGCTCAGTTTCCCCTCTTCAATTGTGGATGCAGTTCAATGTCCCTTTGGCAAACTTTTCTTTTCTCAACAAATATTTGATGGGGCCACCAGGAGACCTGCATGTGTCACTCTTGTCTCTGATGGCTATCTTGGACAGGAATTCATCAACAGTGAATTTTGGGCCTGTAATGAAAGTTTCAGGACTTTCAACCCTGAAAGTCCTGAAACTTTGGGAGCTGTAGCTCACATCCATTACGTGTTGCAGAAACACAGTTTTAATATCAAAAGTACACAGTAGAGGACTAGACTGAAGAACGCACCACTCCAGAGGGCAGAGGCCGACACACTTAACGCCATGTCTTTTAAAACCATACTGTAAGTCATGGAACTTTAAATATTAGATTTTCTTGGAAGCCCAGGATGTTGAAATAAAATTCACATTGGTTCAATACCATGTTTCTGTTTCCTGACGGAGTAGAGCAGAAGACAAGCTCAACAGAACATGATAGTATAGTGATGTTTCTCTCAAAGAGAATCATTCATTCTTGGTGATAGGAGTGAGGGTAGTTTTTTCTACCTTTGAGAAAAGCCTTCAGTGCAGTTCTGATATACGTAATCTTAGGCCATAGCAGCACCAACTTTAGGAGCTATCTGTAAGAATTTCTTTGATTTGCATCTGGTTGCAATTAAGAATATGACCCCAAAAACCCAAAATACACCGCATCCTAACCCCTTTAATGTCCTGCTCAACTGTTTGGTTGAGCAAACTATTTTCTATTCTAATTAATTCCTAAACACTATTTCTAATTGAAAAATGTGTGCAACTTGACTGTTAATAATGTGGCCCAGTGGCAGAATTTATAAGATAAGACAAGACAAGACAAGGTACGGTAAGGTAAGGTAAGATAAGGTAAGGTAAGGTAAGGTAAGGTAAGGTAAGGTAAGATAAGGTATGGTAAATCGTACCTTTATTAGTCCCACAACGGGGAAATTTACAGCGTTGCAGTCAGAGGTATGAAAAATGAAAACAAATAAGTATTTAACGGTATGTGGCACACCTCGTTTCAAAGGCACAAAGGAAGAGGCATGAACCATAGCTATTATGAAAGTAATTTTAAGAAGTAGGACTTTTAAATGTGAAGAATTACCAAACAGAATTATGTAACTTAAAAAAAAAAGTCTAATAAGGGCCTATTTAGTACCCAAGATATTAAATTAATACAATATTTAAATAAATTAGTTTTCCATACCTTGTTTTTCTTTGTGAAGATACTAAAGGGTTGAAATAACTCAAAGACAAGTAAAAGAAGAAGAACCATCTGGTCCTCCTAAAGTCACTACACAATCATTTGTTCAAAACCAGTTGTCACATTTCTCTTCCCCATGTTCACTACCAGAACCTGCTGCTTTACTTTCTCTTCTCTATTATCATACAGCTGGTGGTTGACTGACCAGATAAAACTTTCTGCTTTTATGTTCGAAACCAGCAAATTATTTCACTGACCCCTTCTAGTGTGGAAAAAACAACAACATCCAAATAAAGATTGCTGATGGAGGGAATTCCATGTCCCACTAATATGTTCTAAAAAAAGTAACCTTCAAAGATTGAAACCGTCTGTTGAAGATGAAAGTAAGCCTCATCATCAACGCTGCTGTTGATACCGTTTGTCAAGGAGGAGGATGAGGAAAATGAGGAATCAGCCTTCATGATAATGTTTACAATCTGTCATTCAAACACTGTTTTTTTGTTATAGCTCCATACTTTACTCATTTGGTTACTTCTTTAATTTATTCTTTTTTTTTGCTGTAAATTCGCAGGTATCACTGTGAACCTACCATTCTTTGAATATTTACGAAAAATATTTCTTGCATATGTTTTCTCTATATTTCCATATTTTTATTGCTCTTTTTTACCTGCCTGTCCCAGGCTGCTTCCATCTATAGCTAGATAGATCGATCGATCGATGACAAAGAAAAAATAAAATATGCATAAATGATCATTTTCAGTTGCTTTATGAAAAAGTCAAAGTAATGACTATACAGCTGATACTTTCACACTTAAGACAACATTTTGTCTTCTGGATCTTGCAGGGTACGGTGCTAAATTCCTGGAAGGCTGTGTGGGTGGTTCTGTCAGAAGATGGACTGGAATTCTTTAAAAAGCAAACGGATCGTTCTGCTAAAGGAATGATTCCACTGAAGGAAGCAACGCTCATTAGTCCATGCCAGGATTTTGGCAAGAGGGCGGTAAGAAGTAAAGATACCTGCTAAGAAAAATCTGAACCGTAGATAAGAGATTTACTGTAGTTTAAGTCTCAGGTTAATATTCTTTTTTTTTCTAAATCCTTTTAAATCCTAAATAAGTAATTTGTTTCCATTAGCAGCTGATTGTTGTGATGACTGATTGGTTCTGCTTCATTCAGTTGGTTTTCAAGGTCACCACAGGTAAGAAGCAGGCTCACTTCTTCCAAGCCTCTCATGTGGTGGAGAAAGACCATTGGGTGAAGGACATCAATAGAGTCATTGCCTGCCTACAGGGGGGAAAAAAGTTTGCCAGGAAGTCCACGAGACGCTCAATTCGCCTATCTGCAACAATCAACCTCAGGTTTGTTCTATATCCCCTTAATGGTTGAAATAATATTTTGGAAAAACCTAAGAATTGACCCTTCACTCAGCCCTACATTCCTTATATTCACCTCTCAAGCTCCCACTTCCCATACAGCCCATATTGCTGCATTAGGAGTAGCTGTGTCTCACGTGATAGAGCGGTGGTCTACATATATGAACGTCGGTGGTTCAAATTCCGGCCCCTTTGGTCTATATGTATTGAGCAAGAGACTGAACCCAAGGTCGCTCTCAAAGGCTGGCTCCATCGGTGTGTGAATGACGGCGTGAATGAGGAGAAGGCGGGGCTTTCCACGAAAGCCTCTGCCATCACTGTATGAATGTTTCTGTGAGTGGGTGAATGCTGGCTTGTGATGAAAAGCACTTGGAGTGGTCAAGCAGGCTAGAGGAGTGTTATTTAAGTAAAGTCAATTTACCCATATGTATTTATAGTGATAATGGTGAGATGTAATGCATTCATTTGAGTTAATACAGTGTTCAACAAAAGCAGGCTTCTAGTAGTGGAGTATGGATTGACACTGTACTGCCAGTAAACTATTTAAGCTAATGCTAACCATCAGTGAGAGCTAAACAGTTTGTGACAGGTGTTCAACCTTCAAAGTGGTCTCATATGATCAGCTACACAAGCCTGAGGCTAAAATGACATATTTTGTTTGAGGATACATCCCCTCAAACGTAAGTATTAGAAATTAAATTTAAGAACAGTGTTGGCAATCCCTTTGGTTGGTCCAGATTGTTCAAGTGGCTCCATCAAGTGGTGTTATTGCCCCATTGATTACTCTTTTATTATGAAAAAACATAATAATGTAGAAAAAAGCCATAATTTACAGTGTGCATAAATAAAATCCTTCATGGCACGCATTCAAATTTGAACCAAGTAAATGTTTCATCATCATTATACCGAGAGGCTGTCCAAAAGCACCACCAGTTGAATGTAAACGGCTCTAACAGTCAGACTATTCATTGTGCCACAGCTACTGAAAAATGCAAAATCATAAATGGTCAAGAAACATGAAGGTGTTCTTCATTTGTAATGTTACAAGAGGAAAAACTTTGAGGATGAAGACCAACTGATACAAACAGCAATTATTTACTTTGTTTGTAGGTGGGGGATTGTTAAGAGAGCAGTTTACACCTAAACTCTAATCCAGTGGCATCCAACACCTTGTGAATCTTTCAGAGGGCAATTAAAGATCAATTGATCGATTCCCTACACTTTTGTTCTGGTGAATAAAAAAGAAGAAGAAGAAGACACAGACTTACTTCCACAATTCCTTATTCATACATTTTTGTCTGATAAGTAGTTCCGCTCGTTAAATCATGAGTGGCCAAGCGCTTGGATTACTGATAGAAGGATGGAAAGACATGTTGACGGTGCCTTCATTTTTCTTTCTCAGCGAGCTGTACACACTGATGAAAGACCAAGATGATGGAGTGAGAGAGCTAAAACTTGAGCAGGATCATCGAGTCTTCAACCACTGCTTCACTGGTACCGTTGCCTTGGTTCCATTAATGCTCCAAATGTGAAATTGGAATATTCTTAATTACATAATTTTTTTTGTCTGCAACTCCTATATTTGCACAGGTGCAACAGTTATAGACTGGCTGATCGCAAACGGAAAGACAAGAAATCGGGCTGAGTCTCTCATGCTGGCAACGGGGCTCATAAATGAGGGTTTCCTCCAGCCTGCAGGCGAGATGTCCAAAGAGGGATCAGAGGGTGGAGAGCAAACAGCCTTCGTAGATAATACCAAAGCTCTTTACTACTTTGTAAGTTCAGATAAGTATGAAAGAGATACTACTTATCTAATTATGTCTTTATTATCAATTAAGTGTTAAAACTAGTTCTCAATACTTTAGGTAGGATCACGAGAATAACTTCTAAATGACAGTTTATCATTTTTGTTAGATGTGTTTGATGTGTGTTAGCATCTGTGTTTATGGCAGGCAGACAGCGGGTTTTTCTGTGAAGGCTTCTCCAGTGATGAGGACGAGCTGAAGAAAGAGGAATTTAGAGGAAACATTGTAAAACAAGGCTGTTTACTCAAACAGGTGAATCAGAAAACATGCAATTTTTTTTAAATTTACCAGTTGTCAGTGATGTGGAAGAATCTCCTGATGCGAGGCTGCACTTTCAAATTCAGAACATGCATAAAAAATCATTGCAATGGAATGATTGCAATGACTCATTGGTCATTTTCATTGAAAGAATGTTTTGTGTTGTTTCATAATAGGGACACAGGATAAAAAACTGGAAGGTGCGAAAGATCATACTGAGAGATGACCCTGCTTATATGCATTATTATGATCCTTCAAAGGTAAATTAATGGAATTACTGAACAAGCATCAGTCACAATACCAGTTCACTTTTTCTCACATACATTACGTTTTTGTTTATACTTTATGCCTCGACTCTGTCTTAGTGTCAGGATGAGGATCCTCTGGGCGGCCTCCATCTCCGCGGGTCCATAATTACAGCTGTAGATTACGTGCCTGATGGTAAGCGAGTCCCAGGATATACATCTTTATTCCAAGCTGTGACAGAAATAGAATTCCAGTAGCCCATATAATATCTTTTCTCTCCTTTTTCTTCATGTTCCCGGTTTCAGCCAAAAAATACGACATTGACGGTAACCTCTTTGAGATCATCACCTCAGAGGAGACTCGGTACTTCTTCCAAGCTGCTACTGCTGAAGAGAGAACAGAGTGGATCAAAGCAGTACAGGCTGTGGCAAAAAGTGGAAAATAACAGACACAGCTGTGCAAAATGTGACAGTTATGCTTCTGGTTTGCACAAGTTCACATTTATCTTTGAAAACATGAAACAATTTGTCAGCCAAGCACAAAAGAATCAATAGAGCATAACTGGCAGCTCTCAATCTTATATACCATATTAAATAAGTATTCTGATGTTTTTTATGTTGTAACTAAACTAGTTAGAGAAATAAAAGTTGTTCCCTAAATATTACATTCCAACATTTTATCACCTGCGTCCAAAAACATATTTTGTAGAACCAAATATTCCTTAGAAATAACATGGTAATAAGGAAAAAGGCACAGTGGCACTGACGGATCTCTGAATCTGGACTTCATACACAACACAACAGCAAAAAACTATCTATAGCCAGTAATAATCACCAGCTACTTTAGAGACATCAAGCTGTTCATTAAATACAAAGTCCATCCTCCTTTTCCTTGTCAGTGACGGTGCGCTTCAGTACCATTAGAAGCTCCTTCTCCACTGACATGGAGGCCAAAGCTAGGCAAGGCTGTCCAGTCCTATTTCTTCAAGTTTTATTTTATTTTAATGCTGAAAGTTACTGCTGGGCAGAGGCCATCTGAATGAGATGCCCACATCATTTTGAAATAGAGCTGGGTATTATAGAAGTTCCTGGTGTGCTGGAGAGCATGCCCAACATCACAAATTTGAAAATCTGATGGTAAAAGAATACAACATTCAACAAAAATCATACGGTTTGATTTAGCATATGAGGGATTCAATTGAATGTCTGTAGGCTCCAGAGAAGATTTCTCAGCCAAAAACAGCAGTGGAGAAATGTGATGTGAAATGGGATAAAAAGCTCTTAAATATATATGAGCTCACTGGAAGTCCTGCTAAAACACATGTAGTCTCAATTAAAATATTTATTAAATGATGGAAAAATCATTTTCCCTGAGTTGTCTCAGGGTCATGAAAAGATGAGTGTTGTATTGTATAACCCTTTCATCTGTAAATATACACTGTCGATTGGGCGGTATGTTGTGTTTTCTTTGAAAATGATCCATTCAATGCGTTAATGTTATCATGTTCCAGAGGATAGGGTAGCTGTTAGGAGAAAAAGATTGATCTGTTACAATCTTCAAATATGCATAAGATAAAATGACAAAATGTATCTGTTATATATTTCAATTTCCAAAAAGTCAGAAACGTATTTAAGTCTAAAACAACAAAGACAGGAAAGGAAATAGACACACTGGGTTTTCATTGTCACTTTGTGGCTTACAGGCCGGTGCATCAGTGAGAGAATTTATCAGTGACGGAAATGCTGAGGTCTGGCTGCAAATAGTAAATGTCTATCAAGTTTCTGGTGATAATATTTGAAGTGAAGATTATTTAATTAATTATTTTTAATTGTTTATGGCTTGGGGCATGTTTTTGTTGTTTTGCTAAAACGTTACAATAATTTTATACCAGACGTCCACCTGGTTCAACTTTGTCCTGTTTGACGTGTGATAATTGTGCTGTTCTTGCCTCTGGATACCACATTTGTTGTATCAGGGAAAACTGCTTAAGTTATATCAACTCATTTTGATCAGTGGGTCTCAGTAAGATGTCTTTGTTCACTTTCAGTAATTAAAAATAAGATGGTTTAGACTGATGGTTTATCTACAACCTCTTTAATTGACTGCTTATCTTTCTTCTGCTTTTTGAAATTGTATTTAACTGTGTTATTTTGATACGTACAGTGTTACCATAATTGGAAAGTATCATGGGAAAACTATTAACACAAGACAGGAACCATAGGGGGGCACGGTGGCGCATGGTTGGTGCTGCTGCCTCAGTGCAAGAAGGTACCGGGTTCAAACATCCGCTGGCTTTTCTGTGTGGAGTCTGCATGTTCTCCCTGTGTCTGCGTGGGTTCTCTCCAGGGACTTTGGCTTCCTCCCACAGTCCAAAAACATGTGATATTGGTGACACAAAAATTGCCCGTAGGAGTAAGTGTGTGTGGTTGTATGTGTCTGCCCTGCAATGAACTGGCAACTTGTCCAGGGTGTACCCTCCCTCTCGCCCGATTTTAGCTGGGATAGGTTCCAGCCCCCCATGACCCTGAACAGGATAAGCGGCAGATAATGAATGAATGAATGAATGAAATCAGAATTATCCCTTTACATCCCTCACTCTGGAACTTTAAAGTTCCATAATGTGAAAAAGATCTCTTAAAAAAAAAAAGACTGTTCAGTCATTTTGTGCTCTTTCTGTGGCACACTTCTCGTTTTCGCATGCAGCTCTTCTTTTTTGTTTATGTCCATCTTTCAGTGCAAACTATGTGCAACACAGTATAAGATCTTGAAATTAATGTTGGCTTCTTTCCTTTGAAACTCTGGCACAGCCAAGAATCGGTGTGCTGTTCCTGTCAAAATAAACTCAAATAATATAAACATGCCTGCCATTTATATATATATATATATATATATATATATATATATATATATATATATATATATATATATATAAACTCATATTTTGTTGCTGTGTGAGCACTTTTGTGTTAGATATTTTAATACTATTATATGAGAAGAAAGGAGTATTTCAGTTTTTGGTATTGATCAAAGAATAGCTCTAGAGATCATTGCTGTTGGCTGTCTCCATGTGTGTGCTTTATTTTACCACAGGAGGTCACTGTACATCAACTTAAGACTGTGCATGTGAGGGTGGGATGTTTCTTTGTGCTCTGCATCATGTGGCCATTCATCAAATCCAGTCAGGTGTATGCATGTCCTTAATCACAAAGAAGAAACACATGTTGCTCATACTTCTGTGAATGATTGTTGAAAGACGGAAACTTAAACTGCATTGATTGCCACATTGATTAAAGCATAACACTTTTCTTCCAAGTAAACATGTTGACATCAAGCAGTAGGCCTTAATTTTTTCTATAAGTTGTACTATATGCATACGATATGCATGCAGCTCTGTTAACATTAGTCATAATCATTTTTGGAATAAGGTCGATGAGAGAATCAGTTGGGGTTTCTTTCTTGTCAATAATTCCAATTGCTGATCATCAATCAGCCTTATCAACCAATACTGTTCTTTTATTGTCTGGTTATAGTAGTTAATATAGTTACTAGCATCTATACACTGTGTTATAACTGGAGCCATATCAGGAACTAGACTGAAAAACTTTGATTCAAGAAACGTAGGGCATGAGTAAAAAGTGAAGTCGTTCATTTCTGAAAAGTTTGATAGATAGGTGAGTGAAGGTAACAATCCAGTGGAGAAGAAGTCAAAAACACAAATAACTTCCAGAAACACCGGAGAGAAAAATTCTGGAAGGTGAAATATACAAGCACAACAACAAACTGGCACACAAGGGAACTGATAAAATTGCGATATACATTATATGCGTGGTGAAATTGTTTTTACTTCTGTGATTGCATTGAGAAACTGCTGGATTGCTTCTTGTTTGTCTGTTCAGTTTTTCACAATGCGGGGAATTCACTGCCCATTCATGATGCTTTTGTTTGACTGAGCCTTTTGAGAATCTGTGTGTTATACCCAGCAATGATACCATCTGTTACCAGATAACCTTTTTACCTGAAAGCAAACAGTTGGGTATTTTTTTTTTTGCAATCCAAAAATTGCCTATGTTCACAAAACTATAGAAGAAGATCTGCAGATGAATTGATGGCGAGGTTAAGCAAGGGGAGTTTTTAATTATCTTAAGTTTATATGTGTGTTTATATATGTCTATATTATTTAACGTATACTATCATAGTATTATATATAGTATTTCTTTATTTAAAGGTATGTTTTATGATGTAGTATAGCCTCCAACTCTACAAAGAGAGAAAGTGTGAAAAATAACAGAACAAGAGTCTCACTCAAGAAAAATGGAGGATTAAAATCCAGTCCATAGTAATGTTTTTATTTTTCAAGCCCATACGCCTTTATTGATAGGACAGCTGAGGAGTACAGGAAAAAGGGAGAAAGAGACGGCGAGGTGACATGCAGCAAAGGTCCGCATGTGGAATCTAACCTGTTGCCGCTGCACTAAAAGGACTCCTTTTCATTCCTTCGGTGCTGAATACATTTGGCATACAGTATGCTAATAGATATAAATGTGAAATGACATGTAGTGGGCAGGTAAAACTAATGAAAACCAAGCGTTTCAGAAATTTTCACCAGTGGATAACAGTAAATTTAACAGTTAGACTACTATTATATTATATTAAACTGCCTTGCTTTTAACCATCAATAAGGACACTTTATTACTCTGCTGTCATATTTAATCAGCTTTTAGATCCAATCTGTATTCTACTGTCCCAGGTGGAATACTTCAAAGCTCCTCGGGCTAAAAGCCCATTTCCTGTTCACTGTTCAAAGACAGATTGTGTCTGCAGTATGAAACCTGTCACTTATTAACAGCGTTAAATTCATCAGTGTGCTGTCCTTGTGTTAACTTCAAAGAGTGTTACGATTCGCCTTCAAAACACACTATGTACTGGAGATGACTCAACTGTATTGTTTGTAGAAAGACTAGTATATCACACTCTGGAGACAAACCTGCTCGCAACAGCACAAATGGATGTGAAAATCTGGAGCAGCTGGACCACCTGTGTAACCTGAATACCACCAGTGCCACCAGTAGTGACAAGGACACCAGCAAAATGCAGAACGAAAGAAAAATCAATCAGGAAGGATGAGGAGAATCCACCACCTGCAGAATCACATTAGGTTGGTTTACATGGACAGCCTAATTCCGAATAGATTCGGAAAAGGCGCCTAATCGGAAGGAAAATGCTGCGTCAGTACAAGCCTGAAAAAAAAGGCCCTTTCTGAATGGGATTTAATTCATTTGCAAGGAGGTATTCTAAGCCCTTTCAGAAATCTTTTCCAATATCAGGTCGATGCTTGTAAACACTGTTTCAGAAAGTTCTCTGTTTGGGTTGTATCTCCCAGTGTTGTGACGTAATGCTCTGGCGCACAGCGCTGCGATACATTCTGATTATGGCGACTTCAAAACAGTACTGGTCTACATCGGAGAGTCATTTATTCATTTCAACTTTGAAAGAGTTTAACATACTTGGACAAAAAGTTACTTCCTCGCATACCCTCTTTGTCTTATTCTTCTTCTGGGTGCATGTTGGCAGTTAGCACCCAGCTCATCGTAGCATTATCGCCACCTTATGAACGGGAGTGTGGATCATCTGCGTACGTCAGAACAATGTATCCAATTAGATGAGTCGATCCATGTAAACACCAAGTCGGAAAAGATCACAGGTCCAGTAAACAGGAGACCAACATTGCAATTCGGAAAGGTTTAATTCGGATAGGAGAAAAGTGTCTCATGTAAACCCACCTAGTTTTGAATGTCAAAGTGAACCTTCTATGTATTGCGACCTAGAAAACTAATAATGCGTTGTATTACTTTGAAGAGGGTTAACAGAGCCAGCTTTATAGACAGTTGGTTTGAATATAAAGTCCTATATAACGTATGTGTATATTTCATTTGTGGTCAAGCTTGAGTTGGTTTGTTTGAATATTTAGGATGAACTAAGCGGTGTGGGACAATTCTAGTACGTCATAAAGCAGTGCTGAGTGTAATGAATGACTCATGTTTGTTCGGGCTGCTTCGAAAAGAAATTAAAGAAAATAACTAAACAGAACCAGGAAAATTTGACAAACTGAATGTCTGTTTGTGGATGAAAGATATATGATGCACAACCTTTATGTAAACTCCAATTTCATGCAAACCATTGAAGTTATCCAAATGCATATTTAGACTTGAAAAGTCTTAGACTTGTGCAAAGTTCATGTTCACAATTCCCATTATTTCCACTGGGATTCTTATTCTTCCATTTTTCCAAAAATGGTTTTGCAAATCACTTCCAATAATTACATTTATTTGCCCTTTTTGCTACTTTTTACAGTGATCTGTTCATACAGTAGGACTAGAACATGGTGAATAAGAAGTGTATAATCATCAGTGTGCTTTGATCATTCACATGCAGAAAAACAGCACTCCCTCAGTTCACACATTGCATTTTAGAGACACCTGCAACATTGATACAAAGGCGTGTGGAAACTTGGACAGTTCTTCATTTAAGCTGCTAAAGGAACGGTATTGATCAAGTTGTTCTCTACTCAGTACAAGCCTGAAGTCTGAATCATCATTCATGACCAGCCAATGATTTGCTTTCACAGGATGCCTCTTTCTCGCAAGGTCAAAGGCCTTGTGAACGAAGAAGTACAAAAACAAAACTGTTATCTTGGAGAGATGGTCTATCCATCCCTGGAGTGATCTTTTATTACTATTACTTCTCTGTGTATGCTAACTACTGGTAAAGCCCAATCACAATGCTTGCCTCTGTTTCTTTGCCTTTTAATAGTCCATGACTGACGCATACGATTTACTGCCTTTTTGTAACTTCAATGAAGATTGAGCAGTGTTGGATTTCTTTATTAAGTCAATAGGTTCAAATGTTGAATTTGAACTCTGCAATTTCCCCATTGTGGGACTAATAAAGGTTTATCTGATCTTGTGTTTTCCTGGTACGAGTTGAATGAAAAAAAATCATTCATCGGGTATTATTTAAGCTTTACATAATCAACTCAAACAATATTTTTGTATTCAGACCACTTAATGGGATTTCCATGTCCATCAGGACCTTCATGCCTCTCGTCTCATACTGTGGCAGCTAAAGACACTGAGCAAATCCATGGGGACCAAAAGGGGTTCAGTTTATAACACGTTGGAGTCGGCGTCTGGTCTGATACAGTATGAATGTATTGTGCTACATGTTTTAAACAATAAGGTATCATGTTTGTTTACATTCTCATTCATCCAGGTCATGATCAGTCTCCAAGGTTGGGTAGAAGCAACAAGACTTTTTCTTTTAAAGCTGAGGACGTTTCACATGTTATTTTATCCCCCAAAAGTCTGGGATATCATGGAATCATCACATACCATCTCAGATTCTTTGTGTTATCATGGTAACATTTTCAGAACGTTATACCCCAATAGACCTTAGTGCGAGGAAGAACTACATTAATTTTGGGAGAGGTTTCTTGATTATATCAGAATTTAATGGATACAACATTATTTACATTTCTTGTTACATGTTGGATGCATTGAGTTTTCTGCAGGGAAGGTAGGGACCTCAAACCGTCTCCTCAATGCACAACATTTTCATTTGTTTTTCTGAGTTGAGTATGCTGCTACTGTTTTTTAAATCTCCCAGTAATGAATCGCCACACAGTCGATAAATTGTTGATACTAAACACGCCTGTCCTGTCCTAAATTCTTGCCGACTCACTCCTTTCATATGGATGTCAATTCGAAACTGTTACTACATTAATTCCGTCACTTTTTCTACAGTCTGTTAAATGGGCAACAGCACTACCTTGAACAGAGTTTGTCCAAGGGGACAGTGTTTGATTATACCTCATTGGCTACATAACAAACATACTAGTCCGACACGGTGGACTCCATGGGGGGACCCTTGCTCTGACTGTGGATATGAAAGGCTTATTCTAAGGTAAAGAAAGAATTTAATGATGATGATTTTCTTGCAGTGCTTCATTAAAATCTTGTCTAATTTAACGGAGATGAGTTTATGGTAACCTCTAAACTTTATAAATATTTAGAAGGTAATTCATGATTCCTTGTGACGAGAGAAAAATATTAAGCATTATTTGCTGTTAATTTTAGATAAACTTAAAGTGTATAACGGCAATATCTTCCAAACTCTTCCATCTTAACAACAAAGTTTACATGTTCAAAACCCAGTAATTGCTAATTAATCAATTTGAAGATGTACTGAGTTGCAAAAAGTTACAGTATGCTTATGGTTATGGCGTAAAAATATAGTTCAGGTTAAAAGAGTGTATTTTCTTCTTTTTTTAAAACAAACTTTTAGGAGTATATGAAAAAAAATAAAAAAACTCCTACATTTTCATATCATATGGAATAAGTACAGTAAGGCAAAATACTCCCAGCCCAAATATATGACTTGACTTTTTGTTCAAGTTATGCATATTGGAGTTTCTATAGACAAGAGAAATATCCATTCATTAAAGTATCATGAAGACAGTATGAGATTAGACAGAAGTTATGTTCCAGGGACTAAAGGTTAATGACAAGAAATTACAGAACAATAACAAATATGACTTTAAGAAAGAGCTGAAAATCTTTGAAGTTGAAGTTATTCATAAAAAGGTGAAATCTTATTTCTCCTTGAGAAAAGTGTATGTCTGTGTAAGTAAGGTTGTTCTTGAAAAATGTGGCTTCCTCTGCGGTGTCCCTGCTAGATCGGCTTCTAATAACTGTCAAACTGTATGGCCGACCATTCAGGGAATGTTTTTTTCCACAAGGGACAGCCTGATCTATGACAGCAATTAATTAAAATTCAGTCTAGTGAAACCTAAATCAAAGACATTTGGGAAGAAGGAGATGTCGAGAATTTTTCGGTATGACAGATGCTCTCTTAATAACGTCACCCTCTAGGATTCTGCCTCTGATTGTAGTGAAAATGAGAGTTGGCTGGGTGGACAGGAGAAAAGGTGGATAAATTAACATCATACACCGATAGACTGTATACAGTCTAACACGCTGCTCACAGAGCCTGTGGAAGGAGAATTTGCTGGGGAAAGGGAAACATCAATGGTGCAACTTTGAGCATTTTTTCAAGAATTAGCATGATTTGGTATCACTTTAATGATGATCCTTCTGGTGATTCTTCCTTTTTCATTTCAAATGTCTTTTCTTCATTTGAGTAGATAATAGAAACAGAGATTGTTGCATGCAGTCCATATAGTAGAATATCCCCTTAGGTATGCGCTTTGTGATATGGGTATAAATTATTAAAATCTCATAGCCAATTTAAAACATTATGGATATTTTTAAATAAATATTGTATCAATAATACTACACAATATTAACAATTGTAGGGCAATATCTCGCTTAAGAAGAATTGAAATGTATTACAATGGATATGTATGGATGTTTGATGTTAGTAATATTAGTGATGTGAAACATCTTTCATAAAAGTTAGAGTTAGTTTAGGCAACAGAAAATATATGTTGAACTCAGAGGAATAAAAAATAATATTGTCTAAGCAATATAGAATATATGATGTCTTATTTATATTATAGTTTATATAATGGGAATTGGGAAGAAGTGTTTTCTTCACAAATTAGTTTTTACATCTAAGGACATGCAAAGCGTAATTCATTTTTTGAATTTTCCATCACATGGAACAAACCTCAGATGTGGACATTATGCAGCTCTGTCATGTCTGAATTATAACAACAGCAATTTTAATTTTGTTCCCCCACACCTTCGCCTTATGCCTAATGGAGAGTATTTCTTCTCCCTTCGGTGTATACAAAATGACCAACTTCATTTCTACTCGGAAAACATTGCTGATTCTTCATAACTCAGGTGCATGTGGGAAAGAAAGAAAAATTCAATGTTCCAATCATCACATAACTGTTGAAGCTTGTTGAACCTTAATCATTACGCCTCAGCCTCTCATCTCTCACTCTTTACCCTTTTTTTTCCTGTCAATTCCCTGCCCTCCCTGTCTCCATCCTTCATTCAGCTCCATATTCTTCACCTCAGCCCCTCCTCCCTACATCCCCTGTTGAGATATCGATTTTTTTCCAATGACTCGCACTGAAGTGGTCGTGGTGCAAATACACATTCATAACCCATGCACTCTTCTTGACTAATAATCCATTTTGAATAGCTGACAACTGTATAATAATAACTGGGGCTCTTACAGCAATTTATTGTAAAAATGGCTGAACACAGAAACAGTATAGTTTGAAAAATAGCCCAACAAACAGCTTTGGGAATGATTATTGAACAAATGTGCAGAGTGCAAATGTACAGAAACATTTCACCATATTTTCTTTTAAACTGGGAGACAACACTTGTTGCTCCTGCGCCCCACTCAACAATGTGGCGGCTTCCGATATGCTGCTTGGTTCAGACCGGCAGATTAACTACTAGCCTACGCAACAATCGCACACCTCCACCCTGCATGCATCATGGCTCCGTCAAAATGTTAAAATCAAAGACCACAAAGCACTTTTTTTAATTTTGGAAGAGAAAGTGTTGCTTATTTAATGCTGCCAAACTACGATCAAAACTTGTAACAGCAAGTGAATGTTTAATGTCAATAGAAATGCACAATACTTGGTAAAAACCCTACTTTTTTAACTGCATGATGTAAATCAGGCACAACCAATGTAAACAAAGCATTTTATAAACCTTAGTCGAAATATCTTAATTAAATTCCTTATTTATAAACCACCCAACTACTCATCCATGTGGGTTAAATTGAAAGTTGCCATATGAATAGTTGTGGCTCACTACAGGTATAAGCAGAGGTAACTATGTTGGATCCATAATTAATATTCAATATCGAGGTAATTGATTAATAATGTGTGATAGACTTCAATATTAAGGAATTATTTTTCTGCTTTTGACATTCTGGCTTCAATTCACCACCTCTCCATGCGTCCCCTGGGGTTTCCGGGTTCCTTTAAACTGAGAAAAAAGGAATGAATCATTTTGAATGTATGTATTTCTGCTCATGTGCATATTCTAGTGAATGAAAACTACATTTTCATTAATGGTACTGGCTATGCTTTAATAGAAAACTGGCTGAGCTAATGAAGGACTGAACAGTGAGCAGGGATCCTGATACTTTGAGATTTGATCCAAATGTAAAGTGCGCATTAAATCAAATGTATTATAATAATAATTATTATTATTATAATCATTTCATGGGGTTTAATTATATTGTGCATCTTTGGTCAATCATGATTCTAATCCATAGTCATAGCAGGAACAGTAAAAGAAAGAGGGAGAAAGAGATTGAGAGAAAACCAGTTCAATCAGGAGAGGTAAGCCAGGGAAGATAAAATAATTTTTAATTACAAGAGATGATCTGTGGAAATTAGTCGTTGGACATTTAGAGGCCCACCACAGCGATTGTGATTGAACTGTATCTGCCCTGAAAAGCAACAAGATAAACTGCCTCATGGAGTCCAGACCCTGGAAGTGATGGTGGCTGATGACTCTGAGACTGAAGATGCTGATGAAATGATGACGTTGTTGAATCTGTGTAGATTTGGTGGTGATGGAAAGGCAACGGGAATTTGTAACAAGAGCATGAATGAACTACCGGGACAGAAATCATCAATTAAACAGACAATAAAGTTGTGTCAATGCATTATTGGATTCATGTGATCTGCTGATGAGAACAGCGGATATCACATTGACAACCCCAAAAAATGAGAGCAGGAAATTAAGACAATAAAGTGAGAGGTGTGAGTCCTTCCTCATATCATAGGAATCAGTTATGTTCACAGTGTGTGAAAAATACTCTCTCTCACTGAAACTGTCCCCAGTGCTTCATAAATATCTAATATTTTTGAAATGTGATATTTTCCTTTAAAAAATATGTTTGAAGTATTTATGCCAAGACGTATTGACAGGGTGTCCATGATAATGCCTGTCAACGACAAAACTCCTAAAACCACAGCAGCATTTGATGGCGGGAGAGAGACATCAGATGGTTTGGTATGACACTAAACTGAATGAACTTTTTCTGAAGTGTGTGTGTGAGAGTGTGTGTGAAGGAATTCTTCCCAATTGTAACTAATTTTAGCATCCTGTTTATATTGATTATTGATACTAATTACTAATAACTGCTAATTATGTTTTCCCTAATGTCCCCAAGTTCAAGAAACCCCCTTGCAACCACCCCATGAGGTATAACCAGGCCTCACACAGCCAATGCCTTCCTGCAGACGTGCACCAACCTTTCACAGATAGCATCAACACCGGTCCCACCTTCACACTTAAAGAAATTAATGAACATTTGGAAAAATAAAGACACACGGAACCTATTTGTTTTTGAAGTTTTTGATTAATAGTAAGCAAAACCAAAATGCTTGGTAAAATATTGAAAATGATTATTACAATCAATTATTAGAAATGAAAAAAAGATTTCATAATAATTCAAATCCTGTACTACACAACGGTATAAATTAAGAAAACACAAAATCCGATTATTTTTTACAAACATGGCATCCATCAGATGTGCTTATAAGAGTACTCTTGAGTGATCATATATTCTTTTCTCACCTAAAAACAAATCCCAAATAAGAGAAAATCACCAGAATCTTCACAAAAACAACATAAATTGAGTTTGAGAAGACATTTCTTTGTACGAACGGTCAGTGATTGAGGCCCGTAGTTAGTATGAATATTATATTCCGTTATTCAAAAAGATACAACAAGATTTTACCCAGTGCACCTATAATTGTCAGATTCTCCAATTTTCTTTTTCAACATAGCTCTCTTTTACTTTTGTTTTGGTTGTAACCTTGCATGGTTTCATCTCTACTAATGAAATCCTGGAGAGGCCATTTCTTCATGCATTTTTAGCCCAACAAGGTATGAAATAACATCTTCAAGAGAGACATTATTTGAGAAACATCCCCAGTTAATGTAAGCAATCTGTCACTTTTCAGTTTGTGTTGAGTGAGATCCCATTTCATTATTCTGTTGAGATCCTTCAGGAAAGTTCTCAGCATTCATGTCTCTGTTAATCTCACAGAATGGCCATTGATCTTAATGTCTTTGTATGACATTTGTGCAATCGAGGTGTAAATGAACTCAAATGATCTACAACCCAGCAGTAGTAGTAGGGTAAGGAAAGGTTTCTTGTTTTACACATATTACAACAACTACAAAAACCTCTAGGAATGTTTTGCCTTATTTCTCATGAATCTGAATATGTAGGATTAATACGAATGGTGGTTACCTAACACTAAAGGCCTTTGGTTTGATTAAACACATGTGGTGGAGGAGTTATTTTCCTTTAATCAATAGAGAAGTGGCGGCTTGACATAGTCAGTGACTTGTTAAGTGGCTTTAAGCCTGTGGATAAACACATTTCATTTCCTCAGGCATACGTGCTTTGATTGTTTTTTCCATCAAACACTATGGCAGGTAAGTGCTGGAGCTGACACGTTTGCAGAAATCCGTCAAAACAGTCTGTGGTCTGCGGCTCTGCATTACTTATGGCTTTTTTCTGCCTCTGCCCCCCTTGATCCCATTCATTTTCTATAAATTCTCCACAACTGAAAAGATATTGAATCAACCATAACGATTTTCCTTTTGGCAGTTTGCCATAAACTCTTTATCACACAGCATCATCAGTGTGTCTGTGTGTCTTTTGGGTAATACATAAAATACTGTAAGAACCAGTCAAAGTACCTTCATCATCCAGGAACTGCCGACGCAGTCTGATGTCCTGAGGCCGGTGATTGTCCTCCAACACCAGGAGAAACCCCGGGCAGGCTGCACCACTGTCTGACAGTTGGTCTGATGATTTCATCCAGGCACTTAACAGTAGTCAGAATACTGTTGGCTAACACGTGGAGGTCTATGAAAGACCTCCCCAGACCATTACTGACCCACCACCAAACCAGTGTGCACTGTGTGTCCGTACTCGTTCACATCTGCCACACGAGCCCAGTTTGAACCTACTCATTCTGGTGTTTTGTGGTAAATGCCAATCCAGCTGCAAGTCCACCTGTTCACACCTTCATTTGCACCAAAGCAAGTGAATGTGATTCAGGGTTATGTATACTTCCTAACCACACAGAACGCTATCCCAGAAATTGAATTGACTCTATGTTAGACTGTGATGGATTTGTGTTCCCTCAGCTTTCTTGAGCAGTGTAGAAGCTTACTTTTTTAAAAACCAAAACGGCATATATATATATATTAGTGCACAACCTGGGCTTTCTTCAGTCAGTATATGGAAATCTTCAGCATGTATTAAACAGAGGGCAAATCATTTCTTATCCTGAAGACTGCTGTAAATAAACTTCTGCAAATCCTTTAATTATGAAACCTAAATGGAAGCCTTTCCAATGCTACAGGCATAGTGACCTGCTGACCGCATGGACCCACAACAGTAGGTTAAATATTTCACCCACTCAGTTTAATATGAGCCAATCATCCAGTGAGGTTGTAACCATATTATTGACATATTTCCTCTGGTACATATTTACTATAATCACTCAAACATGTTTTTTTCCGATTTTCTTCCCACTGTATATGTTGTCTTATTGTTTTCCTATATACATGGTCATGCTTCTACTGATTTTGCCATTTAGTTTTTGTTTAGGATGTTGACAGTAAGTGGAGATTGTCGGCTCTCATGCTAATCTGCTTACAGACCTAAGTTTGATGCTGGGAAATGTCTGTTTTTCCATTACTATAGACATTAGTCTCGGGGATATGGCCCCTGTTGGTGAAATGTCCCTTCAAGCATGGGTGTTTTTTCACCTGTCCCTTACCTCCTTGAAAACTTACAATCAGGTTGTACAAATTAACACAGCCCTATGTAATTTGTTACCAACAGGCTTTTTCTAATTGTTTGGATTCACACATAATCCTACAGTCTTATTTTCCACTCATTCAGGAGCCACATATCTAATAATCCACAGATGCAGCAATTCAACAGAATCAGATATGTTTTAAATGTTTGTGTTAGCTGCAATAACCTTTTTTTTTTTGATTGTATTCTTCTACCTGAAACATTGTCAAATGGATGTTTGCAGCATATGCATAATTTCAAATTGATGTTTGCAGCATGTGTATGATTTCAAATTGATGTATGCAGTGTGTTTGCCACTGTGGGCGGCCGTAGAATATTCATCTATATTTCTGTTCTGCACTGACTCAAGAGTTTTCTACATTAAGCATTACGGTGTACCTGTATCACCTGCACTTGTGAAAATGACCAATAAAACTCTTTGAATCTTTGAAATGGCATGATCCCAGGAAAATATTGATAATTCATCATTATTGAGAATAAATGAGAATTTACTTAAGTGTCCTTCGTAAATACTCCCGTTGTCTTGTGGCTTTTGTAGATTATTTTTCTTAATGTATTGTATCGTAGTTTTTGCAGCGTGTTTTGAAATTGGTTTCTTATTTGTTGCACGCATATGTGTTGTAAACTTGGTGAAGATGTTTTGAGAACGCACACACCAACATGTCAGACATTTCTTGTACACAAGAAAAAAACAAATCAGTGAAGTAAAGCAAAAAGGAGAATTTCAATAAAAATTCAAGTACAACTTGAAAGCTCTTTGATCACTGTTAGAGCATTGATCACTGTTACAGTGACCATCGGCTTATATGGATCAAAAAGGTCAGGACAGAATTATACCTATACAATTTCAATTTGGTTCATTCGCTTATAGTACATACATACATGACAGCATGTGGAAAACTATTCTAAAACTACAATAATTCTGTTGCATGGACATTAAAACCATGACGGGGGAAAAAAATAAATCTTTTCTCTCTAGTAAAATGTGGTTTTCCTTGAAGCCTGCCAAGACAGTTACAATAATCGTCCGCTTATAGTGATCAATTTGACCTGGCCAGAAGTGATCACAAATATGTTTCCACTGTAATTACTAAGGTTATTTTCAGAATTGTATTCCTTTCAATTTAACTAAACCATAGGGAGACAAAAAAAAAAATCCACGTCATTGAGCCATATGTATCTATCAAACTCTGCGCGACGCTGCTGCTCAGCTAATTTAGGACACGCTTTCTAACAGGACCTGCCGTGTAATCTTACGTAGCCCTTGTACACTGCGGACTTGGGCCGATTCCGGCTGATTGTTGTCACACAAGGCTGAGTTGGGGCCTCGGCTGGCCGAAGATTAACCAGATCTGGCCGAGTTACGGCTGCCGCATTCGGCTAGATTATCTTCTAGGAAATGGAACTTGGCTTATTTCAGCTGAGATTTGGCATGTTCGGCTGCGTTCAACTTGACTATCCAGAACATTGAGTGCTGGTGGGAGGGACTTGGTATGTTTTGGTGGTAGAACAGCCAAATGAATCAACTCGGGATATTGGTTGAGTGTTGGTATGTTTGGCTTTGTTCTAAAAGTAGCTTCAATGTTTTGCAAATTCAGAAAGTTTTTTTCAACAAACTTTAGTGGAATGTTACAAAGAGAGCAGGACAAAGACAACATTTCAAAAATAAGTGTTATATTGTTTATATATATATACATACACACACACAAACACTGGCAGTGACAGTGATTACTGAGTAGGTACTGTGGTACCGAGTACTGTTTACTGAGTAGTTTACTTAACAGAATCTCATTGTTTCTAACATAAAACACATAAAAAACATAAATTAAAAATGAAAGCATACAAATTTTGGATTGAATTCACAACAAAACAAATAAACACATTGAAAAGACATTATCTTTACATAAAAACAAAATTACATTTCTGTTATAATAATATTCACAATTTTTGAGATGGAAAACAATATGCCAGAACAAAGCAATAATCCATGGGGTATGTCTTTAATATTGAGCTACTTGATATTTTTGGAAGCGAAATTTCATTCACCTCAGAAAAAAATGTTTTGTCCTGTTTTTCAGAATTAATTACTTATTATCTTAGAAGAGCCGCAAAGTCCTTAGGTGCCTTTCCAATAACAGGACCATCCAAATATTGTTAAGAGATGTAAGGGTCTCCAAATGTCTTAAGTCAAGACCAAAGTACATCATGGACACATGGATTATACTAAACATGCGCAACATGATTACTTCTAAGCTAATTTTAAGAAAACAGATACAGGAAATACAAAGATTGGACAACCACAGGTCAATAAAGATCTTCCACGTAATACATCATACATACATCATACATACACATGCTACAACATTTCACATAACACAGTGTATAGTCACATTAAACTAAACAATTACATCACTATAGTGGTTCAAATAGAAGCATAGTAATATGTAGAAACAAAGCTTGAGCATACTTGACACACTAATTAACGAGCTGGACTGACCTGTCCTTAACGTTTAACATCTTCACAGAATAGACATGTTCCATTGTTCACTGCAGGTGAATGCATTCAATCCCCTCTGTCACAGGCATGGAGGAGGTTTTGATATCCATCTCATCCAAGGTTTTACTTGGGGCATAGGATGACCTCCAGCGCAGCAGTACAATCTTCTTCAGATACTTGACTGAGTTGTTCTTCACACTGACAAAACAGAAGGTATTAATCATGCTGTTGCTCATGGCGATGCACTCAATGATGTAGAAGGCCACCAATGAGTTTCTCTGGCGGGATATGAGAGTTGGATGGAAATCACGCAGGATGGTATAACCATAATATGGTGCCCAGCACAGGAGGTAGGCCGTCAAGATCCCAACCAGGACCAATACTGTCTTGCGCCGACAACGCAACCTCTTCTTAATCTGCTCCGTCTGGAAACCTGGGACATTTTTGAACCAGAGCTCACGGGAAATTCTGGCATAACATATTGCCATGACAACGACAGGGGCAACAAACTCCACAGCAAAAACAAACATGAAGTATGACCTGTAGTAGGCCTGCTGGTCAACAGGCCAGATCTGGGCACAGAAGATTTTATGAGCGGTTGGCGTGCCACCATGAGGGTACAGGGTCTCAGAGGAATAGTAGGCAGAGGGAATTGATATCAGAATGGGAACAATCCAGACTCCTGTTATCAAGCAGTAGGCGGTTTGGTACTTCATACGAGGCCTAAGAGGATGGACTATGGCCATGTACCTGAAAGAACAGACACATTATTACATTGAGGAGGCGGGGAGTGAGTCCTTATTACAATGCAGAGGGCTTTGAGAATAGATTCAGCTGAGTCGATCATGGAAGATTAAACTTCAATACACAGAGTTCCATTATTCAGGGAGATAAATGTTTCATATTGGCTGTGCCGCTTTAACTAATGACCATTGCAATTTCTAAAGGTATTGGTGGCAACTGTTTATAGCTAGTGATCGGTGGGCAGTGTAAATCTATCAAACTTGTGGTCTATAATTGGACTGTACTATTACGCAACCATCAATTATCTTTAGCTGCTCATCTTGGTAAGAGGAAGCCGAGTACCTGGAAGGTGCAAACACAAACACGGATTGATCATGCAATGTCTGACAGACAGAGACGGGGCTTC
Organism: Lophius americanus; assembly: GCA_037951165.1. NCBI lineage: Eukaryota > Metazoa > Chordata > Actinopteri > Lophiiformes > Lophiidae > Lophius > Lophius americanus. The sequence continues at coordinate 15,840,485 of JBBDHG010000019.1, read as the reverse complement.
TGTATGGCACCTTCTGCTTTGAACCTGGAACCTTCTTCCTACGAGACCACTTTGCTAACCACTGTACCAGATGCTCGTATTTGCAGGCATATATTTCCTATGCTCTGTGGGTCAAGGAAAATCTGCTAATGCCAGTAACTGGATCTTGTAGTGTGCTGCTGCACTGACCAGTTACAGAAAACTCAGACGATCGAAGAACTCAACCTCAAATCCCCAACGGCTTTATAAATATAACCACCAGGAGATAGAGGCATTGCAAGGCATACAGAAAGTAGTGACAAATGGGTCAATCTATAACCCCTGGGTCAAGTGTGTTCTGGTATGTTTACATGAAAATATTGCCGGGATGGGTCGGTAGGTCCCTTTGAGACGATCCAAGTGAGTTAATTATTCATGGAAACGTGGCATGCAAAAGTCTATCCTTTCTGTCTCTCATACATTGTTTAAGAGACAGAGAGTAAGAGAGGTAATTCCATGTCTTGATCAAAGGTTAAGGGTTTTGCTGCTATTCATCAGTGAAGATGAACATTTGGAACACGTAATCTATCTGTTAAGCCTACATCTTACCACTAATGTAGCTGGGCAAGAAAAACAAAAATCTGTGTGAAGGAATAAAATTATCCCTTTTTTTGCTGTCTTTTCTCGCTGACAATTCTTCTCTTGTGACTCATTACATTAATGGTTTGTGGGTCAGGTTGGGTGGATTCAGTTACTTATTAATGAATGTAGTTTTAATACCCTAGACTTTTGATCACAACAAGAAAGGGCTGATCATATAGCATAACTCTCCATAGTTTCTATTGTATTAAATATCCATGAGACACTATAGCTTTATAAGAAGAAAAATATAAAGTCAGTGATAAAAGTATTATGTGACTTTAGTGTTCTGTTGAGTTCAAGCAGAGTTTCATAAGAGAATGATTTTAGTTGTTTGACTCATATTTGTACTGTGTAGAGCATACTGGGATAATTTGTAGAGAAGAGCTTTCACTGCATTGAGAGCCATGAGGAGTTGTGCACAGCTAAAAGATTCTGAATAATAAGCACTCTGACAAAACACTCAAAATTTAGAGACATCCGCTGGTAGAAACACGAAATGGCACGGAGGGTTCAAAGACAATCTCGTTTAAATATAATATAAAATATGCTACAATATGAATTGTTAGCTTTGTATTGCAACCCTCATATAAGTGCACTTTAGGAATGTAATATACATGCATTCCCCATAACAACATTCGGCCCAGCTCCATAGGTTTTAACCTAGTCTTGTTGCCACTTAAGGCATGATCTGTAAACCGTACGCATAACAAGAATCCACGGAATTGAGATAGGGGTATGATAATGCAATGAACGTGTCACTGCCAGAAATATTTCTATATGCATCCAATTATGAAAAATGTGAAATAGATAAATAGAAAAGCTCTCAAACGTACAAAAACAGAAAGCAAATGCATCGAAAGCAGTCACTTTGAACAAAGGAACAATGACTCTGGGCCCACAGCTGTTCAGACACACGGGCAGGCGCTGAACCAATCGGCTCCATCAATTAGACAGGGACGGGATATATTATAGTCCATACTGTACTAGTTAGCATCAGACTCCCGAAGCATTTTTGGTCTTTAGTCTGGTGTGTCAATCCCAGGAAATTTTCATTTTATCTAAATATAGAGCACTTTCACAAACCCCCAGCCTAACGTCATTCTTTCTGCTCGGCACTCTTATTAACAAATCCATTCCACCTGCTTATTGAGAGAATGCACAAACAAACTGCTAATTTGCAACAATGCACATTATCATATAACACAAACAGACAGGCATGAATGATTAACTTTAACTAGTCATTCATGCCTCGATGCCAGGTGGCTGGGGAAAGGTGGGCCAGCATGAATGCTTAAGGAAAAAAAAGTATGAAAAGTATAAATTAGGAAGAGAGAAAAGAAAATAAAGATGGAAAATCAGGCCATTAGAGAGCAGAAAGAGAAGGATGAAAGGATGAAGCAAAGACAGAACTAACAGTGAGCGAGGAAACAAAGAAGAATGAAGGTAAATAATGAGGACCTTTCCTCATTAAAGGAAGGAGGAGTAACAAAAATAGGGAGGATCTACAGCTCTATGCTTTTATATTTTTCTCTACTCTCTTAAATCACCTGCTCCTGCAGCCACACCTTACATCACCTAATACGACCAAAAAACCTTATAGATGTGTCAGACTATGAAGCTTCGAGCAAAACAACAGCAATAGCAATTGGTTGGGTCAAATTGGCTTTAATATTTCATTTCAATTTCTCTTTGAAATGTTATAAGTCCAAATAATTCTGTTTTGGCCAAAACTATATATTTATACATATATTTCTGAAATTATGGATTTGCTCCCATGACTCTTCAAACCTACAGCAATCATCAAATTTTCGAATATGGCTTTTGGGAAAGGTAGAACATTGTTGTTATATTTATTATATATTTTTACTACTGGAATTGATGACAAGGACATTTTTTTCACGGAATGCAACTGCTTGATAGCAGATCCTCAAGTCATATTAAACAATGACTGGTTATTATTCAGTATAGCCGTATGTTGCTCATTTAATATGTGCCTGTTTTTTGTTGTTAAAATACAGGCACGTCAGATTCCTTGTGTATTATAAAACGATTTGAATTTAAAATCAGTAAAGGGCGCTCATATATAACGTCACACAGAAGTCTTAAAAGTCTTATTTTTTCTCACAGAAAAGACTCTACTGGGTCAAATCCAGTAGGTCTGTGCTGTCACATATTTGGCAGTGATATGTGGCTCTTCTCAATTCTAGATTTTGTGCCTCCTCATCTCCTCTGTCCTCCATCCTCTAGCCCGTGCCCTCGCAGTTTATCTCACTCTGCCATCTTAATGCATCTTGGGGAGAGAATAGAAGAGGAGGCCAGCAGGAGTAGCCATGAGTGAGGCTGGGAGTCCTGAAACACACAAACGGTGGCTGAAGCAGGAGTCTACTAGTGTTCCGGAATATATTCCCATAACTGTTGATGTTGATGATTCAGGCCATATGATTTGCAGATGATGAAGATGAGCCACAACATCACACATAGCTGACATCACTTTAAAATAAGGAATCCAGGCATTTTTTTGGCCCCTCTCTCCTCAAGCCTCCACAGCTAAAATCTCAGGAGATTGGAGTGATTAATGAATGAGTGAATGAATGACTGAATGAATAGCCAAATAAGTATTTCAGGTGGGAGGAGCCAACTCACTCATCACTTTGGATACTTCGATGCCTTCAGAGTGTTTAAGATTTCTATTAGTTTCATTTCATTCCCCAAATTTCTACACCAAACGTGTGTGTCTGGCTACACAAATAAATACCAATAGTGTATTTAATTGGATTTGAGGTAAATTAATTGTGTTTTAAATCCGTGTCCCTTTCTATGATTTTGCCAACAATGTATCTTCCTTCCTCCACATCAACTTGCTCTTTTCCTTCTCCTTGTTTACATTAACCATTAAAATGCCCTTTGTCTTTGTTGATTCATTAACTACTATGACTCAAAGCAATAAAACAAAAAAATCATCCTTTGTTACTTTTAAAACGACCTTTGAGGAAAGAGAAAAAGTGTGCACATATATAAATTTGAAGGAGGTAAATCTAATTTTTTGTGTAAAAACATCCACATGAGTGAGCATCTTTCATGTAATTTGTAGAAGAAGCTAAATTTGAGTATAATTATTGATTTATTGTTGCTGTTGGTATGGACACCAATAAAGATGACATCATTCAAATATGTGTGGACGTTACAGATATTTCCATGCACAGCAGCAAGATTTATCCTATTTGTTGGCCGCTCCAATAGGAAATTAGATTATTGTATCTTCCAATCACTCAAACAAAATCATCATTGTTTTATCAATTCTCAAACTCCGATGGGCTTCCAAAGAACGGCTGAAGACTTAAGTCAAGAAGATTAAATACATAATATCTGCATAGAAATTAATCAAAGTGAAGCGATAGAGGGAAAACGATGGATTCATGCAAATTTGTATAAACAACAAACAGTAGCTTATGTAGTTAACAATGTGCACACACAGGTAAACATCTTTTGGTTGCACATGAATATGAAAAAAAAATAACTCACCTGTCAGCTGCAATAGCAAGCAATGCATTGGTGGACACGTATAGCGACACAGTGCGGAGATAGTTGACAGAGGCACACAGCACCAATCCATGATCCCAGGAGAGCTGTTTCACCACATAGTAGTCCAGAAGGAACGGGCAGCACACCACGGCAACAATGAAGTCTGAGATGGCCAAGTTGGCAATGAGCAGGTTGGTCAGGTTGCGGAGCTTTTTAAACCGTGCCAGCGTGCCGATGAATATGAAGTTACATAATCCGCATACAAGCATGATGCAAACGAGCACCACACCAATAACAAAGGTGGCCACATAAAACGCCCGGCCCTGTGTTGTGTCTGGGATCTCTTCAGGAGGGATTCCATAATCCATATCATAGTTGTAATGATCCAGCTTCCCTGTTGGGAGTCTCCCATGCATCTCTGTGTCAGCTGCTACCACGTGACTGATGTTGGCGTCCGCCATGTCTCGGACACACTCTTGGTTTGCTTTGGAAGACGTCTATTTGGCAATTTGTTCCAAGAAACCAGGTGAATAATAAGGATTTTTCTTAAAATGGTACCAATGATTTCATTAAACCAGCAAAATTATGAGGTTATTCTGTGTTAAAAAATAAACAAACACAGCAGCAGCATTTTTTTTTATCTGGAAAAGAAAGTGTATGGTCAGGATTCAGGGTAGATTTGTGTCTGTCAAAAGAATTCACACAAATCTGGTTGTAAATATGTTGACACATATTACATATAACATATTATTTTCTGACAAAAAAATGTATGCGCAAAATCCTTGTGTATAGAAAAAGCCTTTATTTAATATTTTGTTATTTTAGAGCAAGTCAGATTAACAAGATTTGTGACAATATGGCTCATTAATTTTAGTAAAAGTGGTCACTTGAGTCCCAGTATTACCAAGTAAATCAAACCTATTTAAATGTAACCAGACTGTGGTAGATTTGACATGATAATTAGGCACAACATTTTAAATATACACACAGAGCACACACACATGATGTAAAACGGAGAGCGATGATGATCTAGTTGAGTTTACTCTTCAGATTTTTCTGTTTAAGCATAAGTGAATGCTTCAGGAGATAAGCAATCTGTTCATAATTTAATATCACACATGGAAAAAAAAGAAATGCAGCAGGCATTAGGCTTAACGGTTCCCACTGGAGTATTGAGCATATTACTAATCACCGCCTGGAGGGGAGATTATGGCACACCGTGAATTTGAATGAATGGAATTAAAAATAACAACAAATAAAAGCATAATCTTAGCAAAATTTCAATTATATAAAAAGTGAATGGAAGCAGGACTCTTACCACTAGGCGTTGCAGAAAGTTTGTCCACTTTTTCTATCGAAGCGAAGCCGGTGCGCTGCTCTCTAATCCGGAATACTTCTTTCCGAGGAAAAAAAGTAGCGTCTTTTCTCCTGCGCATCCAGTGAGAGACGTCGTGACGTGTGGCGGAGAAAGAACACTGTGGCGGGAGAGGGGAAAGTACTGAACACGATGTATTTCTCACAAAACGCTGCGATTACCTTTCACCCTGCCTACATGAGCGGGAATAAAGGCAGTAGAGAGTTCTCAAACATCTGGATGTTCACACGCTGTTAATATTTGCTGCATGTCTCCCCTTAACAGCAGAGCTGGAACAAGCATCTGTGGGGCCAAAATCAGAATTAATAATAATTGTTATTTATATTAATGAACTAGACTATAAAAGCATGAAAGACTTTTTCTATGTCAGGCCGTAAGAGCATCGGTTTCATTTTTGCAATGGATTGGAGGCGAAAAGGTGGAGGTAAATCTTTTTACCTTCCCCTAAGACCCTTTTGACCTTGTCCTTAACCAATGTACCTGTTTATCCTTAAGCTTATTACCTATTATTCGCTTCAAAAAAACAAAAAAATTTGACTTTGAGTATTTAATCACTTGTGAAATTTCCATCAAATTTAATTACACACTTTGTCAGTTCAGTTAGATCAACTGCAGAAGGGAGATAATGTGTGCGGTCCGGGTAGCGGTACTCCGTTCAAAAAATTACATTGGCTGACTTTTTTTATATATTTAATTATCTCAAATTGGCAAAATAAAGATGATTTACCATGTAGGATGCATATGAAACTTTCTGTCAAGTTGGCATGAACTGATAAGATCAAGTTTCTATTTTCTTTGTTTGCTTGATACAAACTACTAGGGAACTTTCTGTTACTCTTCACATTATTTGCACTCAACAGGTATTCTTTGGATAAATTCAGCTAAAACAGTAAAAATGATCTCCATGTTAATGGGTTGGATAAAGTTTTGGGTTGGATAATTTAGTGAGTTAATTTTGCTACTGGACAGATTCAATGTAAGTAAGCTGAATCAAACCTCTTCTTCTGTTACCTTTTGGGGTTGCCACAGCAGATCATATGTTTCTGTCCGTAGTGACAGCTGGTACTCTGCTGGCTAACAGTACCAGTAAAAGTTTTTATCAACCCGAGCCCCAAAGGTTTTGGTTTTGAAATCAGGTTCCACGTGTCGATTTGATTAGGTTTCATGCTGGCTGCCCCTCCTGATGGCACCACGTCCATCTATCTAGACAGATGTGTGATTACTTTTTTGGATGGGTTTATCAGAATAAACACTAATTAATTATACTGACCCAAACCTGATACATTATTTTATTTTTATTTTTTCTGGAGAGAAGACTAATGAAAGTCACAAGACAGAATACATGAGTGTGAATGAGATGGAGGCAGGTAGAACGGGGAAGGAGTTTAAGTGCTTGGGGTCAGCTCTACGGAGCAACGGGGAGTGCGTTAAAAGACATGTTGCACACTGCTTCTTCTAAGGAAGAAACCACAGACGTGATATCAGTTTTCCACATACATATTCTAACAAAAACTCACATTTAATCCACCGATTTTGTATCTTCTATTATTTACCTGTTCATTGTTTCAATTTCGGCGACACAGTGGCGCAGTGGTTAGCGCTGCTGCCTCACAGCAAGAAGGTACGAAAGCCCCTCTCCCGACCTTTCTGTGCGGAGTTTGCTTGTTCTCCCCTTGTCTGGGTGAGTTCTCTCCGGGAACTCCGGCTTCCTCCCACATTCCAAAAACATGTGATATGGGTGAACTTGTGAGACTAAATTGTCAGTGTGAGTGGTTGTATGTCTCTATGTTTCGCCCCTGCAATGAACTGGCAACCCTTCCTGGGTGTACTCCGCTCGATGTCAGCTGGGATAGGCTCCATTCCCCCACGACTCTTTACAGGATAAGCGGTTAATAATGAATGAATATTTCAATTTGAATACATTATATGAAAAATAAAACTTTCTAATGAAATCAATGTAAAATTCTAAATAAGCTGCATGTGTTTATTCAATCCATCCATGAAGGGTTCGAAAGCCAATGTACTTCCAGTGCCTGGATAAACAGCGAGGGCTTTGTCAGGACGTAAAATCGATAAAATCGGTTGGGGCCGGGGTTAAGAACAACCGCCACTGGTATTGTTAATGAACAGGTGTCAGCGGGAAACAATGCTACTGTTGGTGAAAGACAAAGAAGATTGAGAGGAGAAAGACGTTCCAGGGAACAGTGAGAGATGAAGAGAGGTAGCAGTGTAGGGGTTAGAGTAGGAGCTTTAAATATCAACAATGACAGGAAAAGGTAGAGAGCTAGCTGATATGATGGAAAGAAGAAAGGTAGATGAACGGTGTTTCCAAGGGACAATGGGGGAAATCAGCAAGGCTAGAAGCATTGGAGGAGGGTACAAACTGTTCTCTCATAGAGTAGATGGAAGAAGAAATGGGGTAGTGGTGCCTCTGGAGGAGGAATTTGGAAAGAGGAGGTGAAGAAAGTGCCAGACAGAGTAATGACTATGAAAAAAGAAATCAAAGGTTCGATGATGACCATTGTGACGATTATCTCACAAGTTGGTTGTGAGATTGATGAAAAAGAGGATTTCTGGAGTGAGCTGGATGAAGCGATGGAGAATATTCACAGGGATGAGAAGGTATTGGTTGGTGCAGACTGCACCGGGTGACATTTAAGAGTTGGATTAGGAGCGCCCAGGTAGACTTCATCATATACAGAGGATGTAATCTGAAAGAGAATGGAGACTGCAGGGTGTTGACAGGAGAATGTAGCCAGACAGCATAGAATGATAATATGTAGGGTGACTCTGGTTGTGCAAAAGAGAAAAAGAGATAGGGATGTAAATGTACTTATTAGTGAGGAGAGTGTGAGGGCGAGATGGAAAATAATTTGGAGAACTGATAATTGGAGAAAATGAGAGAGAGAGAATAGTGAAAGTTGTGATGATCAATTGGTCCAAAGGATCAGTCTGGTTGAAACGAGAGCGGTTTTGAAAAGAATGAAGAACGGGAAGGCAGTTGGTCCTAACGACATACCCGTGGGGGTATGGTGTTGTGTTGGAGAAAGGGCTGTACTATTTAACTAGATTGACAAAATAGGCAGGAGGCAGAGTTGAAGATGTTATGATTTTCTTTTGCAGTGACGAGGATGGACAGGATTAGAAACAAGTACTTCAGAGGGACGGACCAGGTTATACATCTTGGAGAAAAATTACGACATGCCAGATTGAGAGGAATTGGACACATGAGGAGGAGGAATAGTAGATATATTGGTAGAAAAATGCTGGAAATGGAGCTGCCAGGCAGGAGAAAAAGGATAAGACCAAAGACCATGTTTTCATGTGGTGAGAGTAAACATGCAGTTGGTTGGTATCACATAGAAAGATGCAGGAAAAAGGGCAAGATAAAAATGATAAACTCATTCTAGAGTTTAAAATTCAAGTTTTGTACATAAAACAAATACATTTCAAAGTGGATTTTTAGTTTCCTGTTATTAAACACACTCAAATTATTAAATGTGTCCACACAAACCCAACATTTCAAAATAACACTGCATTAAATGTTACCCTTTTTTCACATTTTGCAATGAAATTAGACATATGTTTTATATTTAAATAGATATGCCTAATTGTGTTAGGCCCCATTATTCACTCGATGTTTCTCTTACACTCATTATCAAATTTGTTTACTGCATCTGTGTTGCCTACATTAAGCCACTGTCAAGCTGGCATGCCTTCAACCCTTAAATAAGTTTTATTCTTAGAGAGGTATGGTGTTAATTCATGTTAGTATTCAAATAGGCAGTACTACGTGGCATATTTGGTCCAATGGCAGTAAAGAAAATAATTACCCAGTGGACACTGAAGAAAAAGTGAAGTAAAATCATCTATTTTCTCTTGGTCAGAGACAGTTATAGACAGAACTGTAGAAAGCTGGCAAGCTTTAAAACAAGAATGCCAGACTCTGATAACTTGTAGGATTAGTCTCTACTGTGATGAAAATCACTTTGTGTTTTATGTTTCCTCGGATGACAATCAACGATACAACTGAAATGACTTTTTGTCTCATCTCAAGGTGATTGTGCTCAACTGGCGGATATCGACATATGATAAAAGATTATTAGAAACACAAGTGGAGCAGAAGAATTGCCCTCCAGTCATTTATAACAGACAGAGAGGGTGAGAGTTCTTTCTCTACAAAACCTTGTACATATTTACCCCACAAGCTTACAAGATATAAATGAACAACGATTCCTGTCCCTATTATATTTTATGACCCTCTAAATATTAGAGACTCAACCCTGCTTGTTTGCTGTCACTGTAGTCCAGAAGGTCTGACCAGAAGGATAAACACTATTCTTGCATTTCCACTTTTGGCAGCTTTCTAATCACAGTAAGACCTAGGATTTACTGCCACTCCGCCCATGAATGTCGGCTGAAAAAAAAAGGATAGACTGGCGTTCTCTCGTGAACCATGAAGAGAATATGCACACAGCTATGATTTATGGGCTCTATGTGGGGGTGGACATATAGTTAGGTGCTTTATTGGTAATAATGTAATTTTGTAATGAACTGGTGTAACAGAATCCATCCTATATCTATGGGATTTACATCTAGTCAGAGGTGGTTTGTTCGAACAAAATGATTCTTCTCCTTGGGAACTTGACTTTGGAAGTATTTTCTCACACTTAGTGAATTTTCATACAGATTGGGGTTCAGGGTCCTCTTCAGGGATCATACCGCATATAGACTGTAGGGCACTCTGGGGATCAAACCGCCAACATTCCTGCCACTCGGCCTTGTGAGCTACAGGATCGTCAATGACATTAGGGTCCTTTCACACCAGAGATGTTAGGTCCACTTTACAAGAACCCTGGTTCATTTCCACGGGGTTAGGGTCACTTCATTCTGTTCCCTGTTCTGTCCAATGGATGAGCAGTTTTCATCTTTTTCTTCTGCTTCTTCTCTTTTGCTTCTTCTTCTTTGGTATTTATGGTTCACTACCGTCACAGATGAGTAGTCGTTACGACCCCGTTGTTCAGAAGGTTTTGTTAATTTCACAATGTGCAGTGTGAAAGCTTACCAAACCAAATTGAAGTAACAATGTTACAATTCCGCCCACCTTATCGAACCAAGTCCCCTGGTCTATCACGTGTGAAAACAACCTCAGATGTCTGTCGGATTTGCTTAAACTAATAGAATGCATAGATGTACACACACAGTGGAATTACCTGAAAAATTAGGTCATTGATTAAGTCCATTTGAATCCATCTATCTATTTCCTTTAACACATTTATCATGTTCAGAGTTATGTGGGGGCTGGAGCCAATCCTAGCAGATGTTTGCAAACTCCACCCAGAAAAAGCCCCAAGGCCAGAGAAGAATTTGTAGCCTGAACCCCTCTTGCTACGAGTCATCTGTGCTACCGTCTGCACCACAATGCTGCCCCAATTTGGATCTATCGCTTTAGCTATAGATGCAAATTGCTTGCCCAGCTATCTAACACTAGCGATTACTTAGCTAAATCCTGTCGTCAATATATGCTCACTTCTTGATTCAAAGAAGATCACCAACAGCCAAAATTCCTAAATCCTAAAAAGAGCCACGATGAACCAATGGGTGACACTGCAGTGACAGTGTACACTTCTTTTTTGCATGCGATGTGAACACATACTGTAAATAATAAATTGTAACTTGTAAGTTCCATAGATGATCTGTCTCTATTTATGTTAAAAATATCTTACACTCACACTCAGAAGACTCCCACATGAGTCATCCACAAAGACAGATCGATTTATTAAACATCCATTCAGTAAGCATAATTTACTTATATCAATCTCTCAATGTAGTGAGAGATCCCCACTAGTGGGGATATAAGAACATTCTCGGTATCATGCTGAATACTTAATGTTAAACAGAAGGAAGGCATTGGAAATCATACATTTCTCTCTTTAAATACAATATATCTGTAACATAAGTGATACGCTACCATTATCTCATTGGTCATACATGAGACATATCTGATTCATAAGTTGAATGGCGTAATCCTTGACACAAGCATAAGCCTCTGCAAAATATGAATTAAAAGTCAATGCTTTCATGAGGAATTACCTATACGGAATATCATATTTTAATTAGTTTTTATCCATGACTTCTTTGTTTCAGTAATTTACATACTGAAACTTAACAATCACCGTCTTCTCTGAAAATGTCTTTGCTGGTACTAAAATATGCCGGACTTGCTGATGTGAAAGTATTTGACATGTGTTCCATTTAGCGTTTTTACAGAAATCTCACTAGATCTGTATTTGAATCATGCAGAGCACGAGGTTTATATAGCTTCTTCTCTATTCTATTCAAGTGTATTGCATTAAGCTCAGAAAAAAAAGCCCTATTCTTCTGAATTAACGACGAAGTTAGCTGATTATTTCAGAAAAACAGAGTCCTGTTTAACTAAAGAGATAGGTCTCACTCATGTGGCCGTTGGATTTCGCGGAAGCAATCATGTCGTGCTTCTTTTGTTTAACCCAGATGTATTTTGGTCCTGGTTTAATACATTGAGAGACACTCACGTCTCTAAGTAATATCTTGTTATTAATTTGTCAACTTTACGCAGGCACCTTAAATCTTTGCAGTTGTTCAGACGGAAAGCTCTTTGCTTTCCAGAGCTATATTTATATATATATATATATATATATATATATATATATATATACATATAGATATATATATAGATATATATATCCAGAGAATATCTTCCCGGTTAAAAATTACCTCAACTTTGAACATTCTTTTCACAGTTCACATAAACGCTAAGTAAGCTATCAATCCATGGTGGTGGGAAAAGAAGCGTACACCCTCGCGATTACATTTTTGGGAAGTTTAACCTTATTCTGCTAAATGGAATGGATGAAGACTCATCTTGAATGTAAATTTTTTTATTGACAAACATACATTATGGATATAAACTAAAACTATTCCACGGATCATTTTCAAACTGTATACACCCATAGATGTTAGTGCGAGGTAACACTGGATTGATTTTGGGGATGGTGGTTTGTTTATAATGATACTAGCGTAAGCTTTATCCCCAAAAGTTTTCAGACCATAGTTTATCAACCATTGATCCGATTTAGTCCAAATTCTGTGCATAACAATTGACTCGAGGAGATCTATCTTGTATACATTGTATTTTACTCTAGTAGTTAATATTTTCCTTACTTCATGGATCTTTGTTTTTTTTTTAAACTGTTGACATAACCTCATATTTAATTTGAGGAGATCTCTTTTTAAAATTGTATTTTATTTGCCCTGTGGTGGACCATACTCCAATCATCCATATCAAACAGGGATCTAGAAAGCAGCTGACTATGAAACAAAATAATGGTGTGTGTCTGACAATCCCGTGCTTTCGTGGCAATGTCTATTGTTTATTTTAGTGGTTCTGCTTTGTCATCAACTGCATGGCTTTTCTAATCTCTGTCACAAAGGGAAAAATAGCCTCTGGAAGCCTCGACTCACAGCATGCACAACCGCAGCCAAAGGGAGATTTTGGGGGCTATTTCGCCAGCACCCAGTGCGGTGCTGCATGTATTCTAGCATGAGACAGCCAAGGGTGAGCACCCAGGTTTTCACACAATAGAGGTGTAAAAGGGGACCAAGCAGTTTGGGGATACCATCAGCCCACTGAAGAGAAGCCTTCCACCATGTTCAAGACCAGCTACCTGCGCGAGGTGCGCAAGGAGAAGTATGAGCGCTCCGATGTCTTCGACGAGGAACCTGACGACTTTGAATCCTATGCGGGGATCTCAGCAATCCACGGTTGGGAGAGCCTTCAGGAGCTCAACAGCCGCTTTGCCCGGTACATCAACAGGGCCCGAGTCCTGGAGCAGCGTAATGCTGTGTTCCGAAAGCAGCTGGAGACGCTGCAGCGGATGGAAGAGGCCACGGGCCTTGAAGAAGCCTTCACGGAGCAGATCGATGTCAACAGGCAACGCATTCGAGAACTGTTCACTGACCGCGCCAAGCTGGAACGAGAGCTGAGAGATGCCTGTCGCATGTTGGACGAATTCACCAACAAGTAAGAGAGGACATGGTGGTTTGTCTTTCCTTTGTGTCAAAGGTCAAATGTCTTCTTCAGAGAGTGTGTGAAGTTGTGTCAATATGCTCCTGTTTTTAAAAAGTAAAGATGCAGATACATAGAAAATGCATAGATAAGTTTTTAGATAATCATGAACCGAATGGATCAAATTTTCTGCGGCAAATATTCATTATAGTAAATAATAATAATTATTATTCCTTTATTGATCCCATACAGTGATGCACCCTACAACTTAGTGAAATTATTTCATTGCATTTTCACCTCTCACTGTGGGACCAGAGGGCATCTCCTTTGAACCGCCGGGGGAGCATATTGGGTTCAGAGTCTTGCTCAAGGACCCTACGACATGTATACTCGAACCGCCTATGCTCTACCAACTGAGCTGTAGCCGCCTCAAATTTGCCTGCCAATGTCTAATCATGAAATCCTAGCAGCAGCAGCAAAATGTATTAAATTAATGTATTCTGAATACTGTACTGTTTTTAATGCATTACTAGATAAAGAAATATGTGTATATATTCAATATATGTTGAAAAGAGATAATGAAGAAAAAAAATTGTGACCCCAATGATAAAAAATATCACCAGGAATGTAACAATTGGAACATCCATGCTTTAACTAAATATAATCTCAGTAAATGAAATTCAAAAAGGTGTAGCAGCATTTAAAGACACTGAAAACAAACATCTGTTTCCAGTGGTCACAATAGGGGCTATTTGTTCAAAGTTAAATTATTGTATGTGAATTATCCAGGGTAAATGATGCTGTGTGTTCCTCAAACGTAATTCCATTCACTTCAGCCAAACAGAATGGATGGCAGGCATATCTTAGGCCGTCTGTAGGCAGTGAAGCCTTAGTGGTGAAGTCATGAGGCGACTTTTGACTGAGCCTTTTTGAATCAGCTGGTGGAGAAAGCTGGATTTCATTATTTACAGTTTTCATTTTCATTTCATCCAAACACAGAGGTGTTGTTTCTACCCCCCCGCTCTCAGCACATGACACGAACACAAAAACAAATACAACGGTGTTTATTCAAGGAGAGAATTCCTGAGCCATCTAATACTGTTATTGAACATGATAAATTTCACATTTGACGTAACTCACCTGTTGTACGTCAACACATAATGAAACGTTTTATGTTGCAGGTACAGGAATGAATGTGATTATCAGGAACAGCTACGGGCCACTTTGGAACAGTTAAACAAGGTAATGTATGGATTAAACTATTCTTTCTATCTAACTTTGACAGCATAGGAATTCTCCAGAATTCAAACATGATGGTCTGAATGTAAAACAAGCGAGCATACAATGGATCTTCTATTTTCTTCTCTTCTCTTCTCTTTTCTTTTCTTTTCTTTTCTTTTCTTTTCTTTTCTTTTCTTTTCTTTTCTTTTCATTTCATTTCTTTTCTTTTCTTTTCTTTTCTTTTCTTTTCTTTTCTTTATTCTCTTCTCTCTTCTCTTCTATTTGCTTCTCTGTCATGTTGTTGATGTTCAGGTTCCATGGTGTTTAAGAATATTAACGCATCGGCTTTCATGGCATTTGAGTTCACTGCTCGCTAAACAAAGTTGTGTTGAAAGTCAAAGTCTTCTTTCCTCTCCTCTTATTGCATGCTGGGAGTTTGTGAGTGTGAGTGGGTGTGGAGTATGTGAAGCTGCTGAGTGAGTTCGGGAAGTTTGGACTGTCATTTTCGACTTTTTCAATCTTTAAAACATGTCATTTGTGAAATGGTAATACAATTTTTATTTATCAGTTTGCAGGTTTACTGAATAAAACGTTGTTAAGGATGAGAGAGGGTTGGTGTTGGACAATCTGTTTGTTGGTGTACTTATTTTCCATTCACAAGGATTACAGTGTCAGACGTTCCCCCTGAAGGAAATGAGTCATTGGAAAGGGAGTTAGACCGCTACGGAAAGTTTGCCGGCGGATTTACAAACGTTAATCTTGACTGTAAAGACGCCAGACTGCAGCACCAAGTCTCTGCGGAGAAAGGTTGCTGCAAGCAGCAGCGCAGGTGAGCATCAGGCTGTAGGTAGTGGTAGAAATCCGCAAGCTGCAGGAATTGGTGTCACCGACATCCCGCAGGTGGCGCTGAGTGAAAAGGAGGTAAAACTGACGCTAGCACTCTGATAACTTGAACAACAAGATGGCGGTGAAGCAAGCTATAGAAAAAAAATGGAAGCAGTGATCAGACAGAAAGGTATGTGGCTGAAACTCAGATGCTTGACGCTAAAAAGTAGATGGTAACGGCAAGTGACTTCAGCTTAATAAACGGTGAAAGAGAAGATGAAGAAATGATGGAAACCCACTCTTTGTCACAGTTTTCGGATATTGTGTCACAGGATAAACAACAGCAACAACTGTACTAACTACAGGAGGCTAATCATTTCCTGGATGAGACATATGACAGTTTGTAGAGATAACAGATTTATTTACAAATGTAGACAGGTTTATTAATTCCGTCCTAAAAATAAGAAAAATGGCAGATTTCAAACAGCTGAGCAAACAGAAAAGGTTTCGACTTAAAAAGACACTGACTAAAATTAGGAAAGAAAAGTGTGGAAAAACTCCTGGAAATGTATAAACAATGGGTGAGGCACCAAAGGGTGTTTTCTCTTATTGGAAGGGTCTCAATGTCCTGGTCTTCCTTCTGTTTTTTCTTAACATGGAGAGCCCAAGACTAGGAACTTTAAATATAAAAAGAGGGAGAGACAGGGAAAAGCGAACAGTTTTTACTGAGCTGAGATGGAATAAGAGAATCGAAGAGAATTTCCTACAGGAAACACTTAGCTCAGTCGACAACGAGACGGAGTGGGCCAGGAGGTGGAGAGGATAATTATTTCTTAGCCATGGCACCAACCTCAGTGCAGGTGTACTAGTTCTCTTTTCAGAAGACCTGCACTTAACAAGCATCTCAGTTAGTGAAGTTGAGCAGAGCAGGATTCAAAGCAGTAGTCAAAGCAACGATCAGAGAAATGTCTTTTGTGTTTATTAATGTGTATGCTAACAATTTCTGGTTCAGACCGCATTAATCTATTTCAGAAAATAAACAATAAACTGAAGGAGTTCGAAAGCAGCGCCGTGGTTGTAGTGGGAGGTGACTGAAAATGTGATCATTCACTAGACAGGAACACTGAAGAGCCACAGAACAGCTTCTCAGATCATTATCTAGTGATGTAAGACATCTCCTTACCTACACTATCTGAGCGATGCTCATACTGGCATTTCAACACACGGCTAATCAAGGAAAAAAGTTTTTTTGTCAGTTTTTCTCTGATTTTTCGGATGAGTCGAGACAGGAAAAATGGTGAGAAGTAGGGAAAACACAAATTACAATATTCTGCCAACAATACACAAACCACACAATTAGAATGGAGAGAAACTGTATTGAAGGCTGGAGCAGTAGATCAGGATTCTGGAGCAGGCTTTTATTACAGGGACAGACATGACAGAAGGACCTGGCATAGTAAACAAAGAGTTCTGAGTAGTGCCCTGCATTAGAAGGCAAAGGGTGCACAGATTAGAAGTCGCATTTAAGCAATTAAGGACATAGATGATCCAACTCACTATTTCTTTAAATTAGAAATACGAGTCGCAGAACACAACCAGATTATGCATTTCAAGCTTCCAGGTGGAACCGTAACATCTGATTCATCACAGATGAGGAAGATAGTTACATACCTTTACACTGGCTTGTTTAATGTCGACAGCTGTGATCCAGACTTTGTCACTGAGATCCTGGAAGGACTGCTTCAGCTGGATGGATCAGCTCAGTCAGTATTTCTGGAGTACACAATCTCCTTTGATGAGATGTCTGCAGCAGATCAGCATCCCAGCTGAGGCTGGACTGGATGGACATCCTTCTGATTTCTATAAAAGATTCTGGACTGTGATTGGCAAAAACATTTTTGAAGTCTTACCGGTGAGCTGTACAAGGGCAGTCCTGTCGCTGTTAATTAAAAAAGGAGATCTGGCCAGCTGCAGAACTGGAGGCCTGTCCAACTGGTGAGAGACAGACTATAAATTAATAGCAAATGTTATTTCAAATAGACTTAAAGACTGTATGTACACGATTGTACACAACAGCCAGACATATTGTGTTCCTGGATGTACAGTAATGGATAATCTGTTTTTAATGAGAGAGATCAATGATCTATCCGGGTTTCAGGAGTTGGATGTGGGACTTCTATCAATCAGGAAAAGCTTTTGACAGAGTTGATCATTGTTAGTGATGTAAAACACTTGAAACCTTTGGTTTTTAAAAAAGTTTATTTTGTGGATCAACCTGCTATATTCAGGAGCCACAGTGCTGCTAAAGTGGGGGATGGACCCAGCCCACCGGTCCCTGTTCAGAGGCGTATCAGGCAAGGATGTCCTTTATCTGGGATGCGTTATGCTTTGACCATTGAGTCGCTCCTAAATCCACTTAGGAAAGATCTCACGGGGTTAACCTTTGCAGAAGATTCAAATGCAGTTAGGGAAAATCAGCTTCTGTGGATGATGTCACTGTTTCCATAAGCTCAGAACATGATATTCACACTCTTGAACAGAATTTGTCATTTTATGAGTCGGCTTCTTCTGCGGGGATCAACTGGATAAATTTGATGGCCTCATACTGGGAAAGTGGAGCAATAAGGTGCAGCAAACATTACCAGCTGGTCTTTAGTGGAGCAGAGAGGGGTAAAATGTCTTGGTGTATTTCTGGGAAATGATGACTTTCAGCAGAAAGTGGGTAGAGAGTCTTGAGTCTGCTGACTGGCCCCTCTGGTGGGTAAAAGACCTTGGCTCTTCATTATCTACATTGGAAGGGGGTAGGGGCAGAGTGGTGTTTGGTGGTATAGGGCTGCCGATGAGGTGGAGGTTATCACTGATAACATGGTTCCTGTCATGATGTGTTTTTTCAGTTCAGCCTGTGCATTCAACAGACTGGCTGTCAAATGGCCCATATCCGCCGCATAGTCCATATCTGACCCATCGCTAACACAATCACTTAGGACAGCATCTTTCTCATTTGGTGGGATAACTGCAATGGTGCATGCCCTTTCCTCGGCCTTCACCTAGATCCAACAAATCCAGAACTACACTCAAAGTCAACCTTAAAGAGAGAATGGTGCCTAAAGTTAGGTAGAGCGAGATTTGTGTATATGTATAAGTATGTGCAGACCTAGAAGCACTGTGTTATCCCATCGATCACTATTGTTGCTGCCGTCAAAATGTTTCCTCATTCTATGACCGCCCTGAACAAACATGAATCATTGCTGATGCATACATCAACACTTGACACCTTAAAGTTTGTGTACCAAAAATCTTTGTCCTATCTTTATGTTAACATACTTTACTAACCTTTTGTTTGCGAGCTTTGATGCATCCATCCCTTTCCCAAGGTGCATACAGGAAGTTACTAACTCTATTCAGGGACAATTTACACTTAACATGTGACACTCCACATATTTTATTGAGACACTTTATTATTTCAGCATGTACTGCAGATGCATTAATATACCAATCAATATAATTTCTACAGCCTTACAACAGAGAATATTTTTTACCTCCACTTTTGTGAGGTGTGGGATTAAACAAGTTGATTAATGATGTAGATTTAGAGGACCAACCAAAAACTGAGAGGCCACGGGCCGCTGGGGCTGCACAGAACCGTAACAGCTTTCAGGCTGCAGTTACTGAGGTCCAACCAGAGTCAGAGGAGGCAGAGGAAGCTCCTTCTATGGATGTTAACGGACCTGAAGTCCAGCTGGAGTCCGCGAAGGCTGGGGAAGCTGTCTCCAGAGACGTTAGTGATAATACTGTGCTCAACAGCCAGGTGTCTGTTGTAGGTGATGAAATGGAGTATGACTCTGACGCAGCATCATTAAAGTAAATTGTTACCAGGAGCTCTGATTTATACTCTGTAAGAATTGAACAGTTTTTCGCATGAAAAGTTTTGCCATCTTGATTAAACCAACTGCAAATGTTGTATTTCTGTTCTCCACTGAATTGATCAAGGGCCGGTTATTAATTGTCAGGGCACAAATAGAACACTACCTACTACTTTGTTACCTCCTGAAATATCACCTACTTGGTTATCATCAGGACCACCTCATCGTTGGTGGGGATTTTAACTAAACTACAGATTTCCCTCTAGAGCTGACACCTTTCTGCAGCTGATTTTTGCAGGCTTGGCAGATTCTCAAAACAACTTGAGACGCCAACGAGACTCCTGGCATGTGGTCTTTAGAAGAACCTTTTTTTTTTCACGTAACAAAGACTCAAACACTGAAGGCCACCAGCCTGCAGACCATCAGCCTGCAGACCAAACTCAGAACATCTGGCTGCACCAGACTGGGACATCTGATGACGATGATATTATCATCAGAGGACGTACTCAGGAGGAGCAGCAACAAACCGTTGGGCATATTAACAGAGTGGTGGATGAGGTCTGGGCTGCACTGCCAAAACATCTTAGGACCTTTGGAGAGAGCAGAACTTTGAATGAACAATGGAGTCAGGGAAGAAAGACAGCTGGAGGTGGACTGAGTTTTTTGGTCCGGGACCGCCAACTGCCTTTTGGCACAAGCTGCCCGTCGAGAAACAGACCGTAGATACAGAGCACACCTGGATCCAGCGGGTAGAGCTGAATGTGTTTTCTGCCATCACTCTAAAACGCTGGAACATTTGATTGTGCAGTGTCCTCGCTTGTACCACTGTTTGTATTTCTAAAAGGTTTTTTCTTTCCAGTTATTCATATTTGGTCCAAATTATTGTGCAAAGATCTATGTATACGCTGGTTAACTTTTTATCAGGCTCTGCGAAGTTGGCCATTTGGCTGACATGCAAGCACAAGACACAGAATGCTGGCAATGTGGAAAGTTGTTGGTTCTGGAAAGACTTTTGAGGGCCAGACTGAAAGTGGAACACGTATATTATAGGATGATGGACAATATGCAGTTGTTTAAGCCCATATGGGTAGTAGGGGGTGTCTTATGCTCAGTGGGGGATGAAGGGGAGTTGCTTCTAAACTTTTGTCTTATTTTTTGTTTAACGGACAGGTGTTGAAGTGACTCTGTTTTGGATTTAGTTAGCATTGTTGCTACCACACATCTTGAGTTATTTAGGAGGGGGGTTGCAAGTTGCAATTGCAATTGCCAAATAAAGGAATTTTCTTATCTCCTCTTCTCTCTTCTCCTCCCATCTCTTGTCTTCTCCTCTCCTCCAGGAGGCCGACTGCACTCTGCTAAGAAACCTGGAGTACCAGATCCAGTCTCAGTTCCTGCAGGATGACATCAACTCCACAAAAGACAGACACAGGAAGGTCAGTCGTGCTTTGAACTAGAGCTAAACCTAGAGCATTTTCTCTCACATGGGGAGGTATAAAGAAGATTAAACATGTACCATATTTATGGAATTATTTTTGAAACACTATCAGGCATGTGTATTGTTACATACAGTATATGATAAATCAGGCCTTCATGTTAAAATTTCCCCTCATTTGAAAATAAATAATTATCTTATTTACCCTTTCATATTTTATCAAACTTTACAATACAAAAAAAAGTTGAAACTGATTAAATATATTAAATTAACATATGAAGAATAACTAGAAAATAAGCCACAGACTTACGTAGTAAATTAGATATTAGCATCCTGTGTGCATCATTTGGAAACTGGATCTTTCGTGAATCCTGGATATCGTACTTCTCAAAGGACAGATTGGATTGCATTTACTTTCCAGATTGTACCAGTCCAAACTTGTCACACCTGACAGGCCAGTGTGAGCCTGGTCAGTTTGAACATCATCTACGAACTTTCATGACCTTTAGATGGGTTGTGAAACCTGTGTGGGTTCTGCAAAGCAACTCTTAAAATAACCAACGCTCTTTCAGGCAGAAAGCCATAAATGCTCAAATAATTCCTTTTAGATCATTTAACATCCAAGCACACATACACTTTAAAAGCTTTGTTGGACATTTCTAGTGAATTTAACACGCTATTATTTATATGTTAAAGCGATTGCAACGTAGTTGACACCAATGCAGTCTGGGAGAAATAATGATTAGAGCATGAATCCCACAATACCCTTATTTACAGGTAAGCTTAACATGAAACAGCAGAGCATCATGGACAGGTGACACTATAGTGGGAAGACTCAAATTTGGAAGCAGACACTGACACAAATCCCAAAAGCAGCACTGTTAAGGCAACCTCCACCAATTAACATAACTTAACATAAAACAATTAATATAGATCATCAATATTGGTATGGATATGGGTATATGGGTTTGATATGGGTATTTTATATCCAAAAAATGTTAAATGGCCAGATTTCAATGACATTTGTTGTTGACGAACTCCTGCGGCCTTACATTGCTTTCACATTTTTACAGAGAAACTTACTGAACCTATACCAATATTGTGGAAAGTTTGTCCCTGGTGAGGACAATAAGCAGGTGATTAGATTCTGTGGCATATCTGAAAGATGGAATGGATCCAGTATTATTTTTGCATGAACCATAATATGATGGTACCCTTAGCACACCGCTTTAATCAGCTTACCCATAGTAGGGTGCTTAGGATGCTCCCACCAAGTGAATCTATCTGAATTCCATGAAAATGTTTGGGACATAGAGAGAAAAAAAACCTTCTTGAGTTTTTGTGTACTGTTTGTAATCCTATGTTTTTTGTGCTGCGCTGTCCTTGAAAACAAATCTTTGTCAAGGATGTTTGATCTGAACTCAAAATAAACCTATATATGGGGAATACAACATGTAACTTCAAAAATAATACAGATATTATTTTTGTCAGTGGACAAGTGCAGAGTGTTATGGGCTTAATCCGAGTATATAAATCGTTGTGTAATAAAGCAGGAGCAAAGACACACATAGCACACGAGTGACAGTGATAAATAACATTGATGCCCACATAATAGTAATCTTTTTTTTTATGGCTTAGGCCATTAACAAGGCCCATATAAATCACTGCCTGGAAATGACATTACTAATTCCTTGTCATTGTTGCGGTTTATGTATGTGAATATCCGCTCTAAATTTATTAATTTCTCTTCTTGACAGATTGATATCTTTGGTCGGGACGGTATATTTCACATGGACGGAATGAATCTAATTCCATGTTTTAGAAATTCATATTTTATACCACAATGTTGCTTTCGACTGCTTATCTTAGGCCACTGCTACTTAAGTGACATGGGGAAAAAATCGTACACCCTCGCCAGAAGATGTGTTGTGATGTACCTGAGGCTTTGGCAGCAATTTATTCCCAGTGATATGAGAAAGTGTTGCACTGTCACAGAACGTATCAGGTTTACTTTTCATTATGCTTTTGTTTTCAGTGATGTATCTCAGTCCGACGTCTTGAGCCGGCGTATCAAAGGGCATTGGTCTGATTATATTATTTGGATGAGAAGAGGAAGTCTTCTCATATCAATATTGGACTTGTGGTCCTGAGCTTTGAAGTAGACATTCATGAGAGAGGAAATATATCTTCTCTTTAATACTTATACTAATATGAATTGATTTTTAGAAAATAAAGAAACCTCTAATGCCTGATACCATTTGTCAATGTTTCTGCAGCTAAATGAAATCCTTTCATCTGATACTTTGATTCTTTCATCCAGTCTTCAGTAGGAAAAAAAAAAAGCATTGAAAAGAGAACATCGGGACCAGACTGAGTAAAATAGAAAGCAAAATGTGTTCCTCCTTTTTCTGAGTTGTAAATGATTTGCTTTTTTTCTTTTTATCATCCCCGGTTTCCACAGAACCTTGCAGAGATCCAGACCTATGTTAACATTTTGCAGCAAATCAACCAGACACTTCCTCTTGTTCCCAATATGTCACTTGGCATTTCTGAGGTGAGATCACTACGTGGGTGTGTCGTGTGTTGGTGTTTGTGCTCTCCCTGGGGGAGAAGATGGTGTTTGCATGCGTGTCAGTCCTGGCTACGCGTCTCGGATTGAT
Organism: Lophius americanus; assembly: GCA_037951165.1. Lineage (NCBI taxonomy): Eukaryota > Metazoa > Chordata > Actinopteri > Lophiiformes > Lophiidae > Lophius > Lophius americanus. The sequence goes on along the minus strand of JBBDHG010000019.1, from coordinate 15,816,940 downwards.
GAGGTCACTAACCTCACAGTACAGGTTGGCTGTGCCACAATTGTCTGTGTTTTACACACGTTTTTTGTGTGCATGTGCTGAAGCACGCATGTACAGTCCACGAGGCAGGTGGACAGGGCAGCAGTTTGAGAATGTCAGGACAACGAATGGAGCAAAATGTCAGGAAGAATAGCTATGCATGCTTTTTTTGCCTTGTTTTTTAACAGCATTTATGTAAGAGATTGTAGTCTTCTTTAAAAAAATATGTTTTTCAGAGTAAAGGCTACTCTATGTAAAGATAACTGTTAGCTTCCATATTACAAAAAAAATAAACATGACAGCAAGGGTATATCCCCGAAAAGTCCCCAATCCACTGTGTACATGAAATCCCCCTGATTGAAATCCTTAAATTCAATGTGAGGTTCTTCCTAGGTATTATTTGTAAAAAAAATAAATAAATAAAATACATAAAATGAAAATAAGCTGCACTTTAATGAGTAAGATATGATCATTAAGGGTAAAATACGATACGATTACGAAATCGGGATTAAATCAGACCAATGGTTGAGAAATTATGGCCTGAAAACTTTCAGAGATAAAACCCGCCCTAATACCACAAAAATACAGCCGATCTTTCCCAAATCTTTGGCAGACACTGTGGTGGCGATGATGTTTCCCTAATACCCCAGACGGGGAATATAATAAAAATACACTAAGCTGGCTAATTCACTGCCCAGCTGAGGCGGACACTGTTAATATTCTCTCTAGCACATTTTATTTTCATGGTGAAATTGGATTCAGCACGAACAAAGTAGTTCCTCCATGAAGCGTCTCCCATGAAGCTCTGTGGATGAGCTTGTTATAACCTCACCTAAGGGATACAAAAAGTCACCCTTATCCATCGGTACATATCTTACAGGTTTAAGATAAGTCATCCACATCACTCCAAAGCTAATCCAACTGTCACTCATTCTCAATAGGGGTATGAGTGACAGGTGGTAAAACGTGAATCCCACAACCGGCTTCTTAATTTTACTGTTGTTGTTTTTTTTTTACATTTTCAGGCACATTTGAAATTACAAAAATATTAAAGTCATTCTGCTGTTAATTTGTTATGATTGAGGTGATGGTTTGAACACATCAGCCTAAATTGAGTTTTTTTCATCTGGGCACTTGGACACAATTTTTCAAGTTTGGTACTTGGATCATCATAAGATTCAGTTTGCATTCATCTTATGTGAGAGTAGGCAGATGCTCCGCAGTTGATATCTCCAAACCAAAAGAACTTACACCTTAGCAGGATGGAAAGTTATTTTTGATTTTAGATTGTAATACCCTTGTAATTTTACATTATTAATTATGTTTATTGGCTTTAATTTTAAGTCGGTCAAATAATTTTACATGGATATCGAATTAATTAGGACATATCTGCATCTGGGTTTGTGTGTTCTTTGTGAATAACTCCATAATGATGTTCAAATCAATTTAATTCCTTACCAATGAGTTTATGACATTGAAGATCGCCACCTCATGCTTTGTAGATAATCAGTATCTAAAGTTTCATTCCCATTGCTCACATACCACAAATATGGAGCTGATCAAGAAAACATCTGCTGTGAATAGAAGCCATGCTCACACAGGTTTTGTGCTTATGTACAGGAGCAGGAGAAACTGTTGGCCCAGAGGAAAGTGCCAGGACTGCAGAGTCAGCTAGAGGAGTATAAGAGCGCCCTCTGTCAGCTGCAGGCCCAGAAACAACGCCTGCAGACAGAAGTGGGTCACACAGTTACCTTATTGAGTTCTTGTGGTACAGTTGCACATTTTGGATTTTTAGTCTAATTCGATAAAATACTACTTACTCAGGTTTTGACACCCAGTTTGATTTTCACTCTCACTCTTTCTTCACTTGGCTGCTTTTTCTCTCTATGATTTTTCTGCCATATATGATTTATGATATGTACAGTGTATATATGCCATAATGCTTTTCACTTGGATGAACTTTAATCACACTTGGTCTTAAATCCCTTTTTTTAAAACCGATTAATGTTTCATTGATCTTGAAACACAAACACCAAAAGTGTTCCTGTTTTCTTATCCTTTATCATTTTTCTGAACATTCCCACTTCAATCAGAAATAATTTATTGGGCCTAAACTGAAGCATGTAATGATATCCTGAAGGAGCTTGGCTTTTTGTTGAAATCCAAAAGGGAAAATTAAGGATTAATAACACTAGCTTTTCCTCTCACTAACTCTTTTCAGACCTCAGTGTTGGATCAGACCATCAAAAACACACAGGGGGGTTATGATGATGAGATACAGATGTACAATGAGAAGATCGAGTCTCTGCGGAAGGACATCGAAGAGGCCGAGAGATCTCTGGACAAGTTCACCAGTGAATGTCGCCACCTTGCCATGTACCAGACATCTCTTGAGAACGAGCTGGAGAGGTACAAGAGAATCATTGAGAACGAAGATAATAGGTAAGCGGCCTTCCAGCTGTCAGACACAGAGACACACACAATCCGCACAGAAACCGTCACTGAAGCATCTGAGTTAGAGCTAAGCTGACATGAGTCAGGCTAGAGCTATAAAGATGGCACCCTCTACCTCAGGCTTAAATGAATGCTGACATGTAGTTGTTTGGAGCTGTAGTAAGTCTAATCAACATGTATAGGAAATTAATAAAAATAATTACATCTACAAATTATGATCAAATCAATTTGATGAATAGTACAGTCTTCTCTAAATGGAAACTGGGTTGCTGCCAAATCCAGTAGATGGCGCTGTTGAACAACAAATGGTAATAATTGTTCTAGCTAATTTTCTAGCACAGCTCTGTAGTTTTTTTCAAATATCAGATTGTGTTGAATTAAACAATGTTTTTCTTTCTATTTAAAACTGTGAATTGTTCATTCATTCATCGGATTTCCCTGATGGCTGCTCCCTGGGTGACATTTAACTATTCTCTTCCCTGCAGGTTGAATTCAGCAATAATTGGAACTCCCATTACCCTGTTAACAACTAATTATCGGTACACCCACACACCCACGGCTTCAAGCAGAGGCAGAGGTAAGTGCGTTGTAAGCACATCACAGCTGGTTAACATCACAATCAATTTGGAGGGCAGATGCAATCAGCTGCCATTCTTTGAGGCAGCTATATTTAGCCGTGCTTACAATTTCCTGACCTTCCAGAGTAATGTGTTGATTTTACATAGCTTTCTAGAACCTTTGAATGAATCGGTATAAAACCTTATTTCGGCCTTTTCTTTGTATATTGTATTGTATATTTACAATCTAATTTTTGTTCAGATATCACCCACGTTATCCAAGATATCACCAGCATCAAGCCCCGCCAGAAGATGGCCAAGAAGGTACTGAAGAAGAAAGAGCTGACCCCGAGAGATGTAATGGACAGCAACCTGGAGGACAGACACGGGGGAGCCGCTAGAGAGGCTCCAGATGAAGAAGCAAGGCGGACCCCCGAAGAAGTACGTGAGAAGAGGGTCAACAGAAACGAGCAGAAACCTGTTCTCACCGGAGGATCTCCACAGGATGTTCCAGATGGAGCTCAAATCAGCAAGGCCTTTGACACTCTTTGTAACATCGTCAGAGACAGAATGAGGAAGTACAAGAAGCCCGAGCCAATTGCTGACTTCTACACCAAGGGACGTTACGTCCTGGTCACAGGGGATGGCAGTTACCCCGATCCCTGCTTCTGCACCTCCACACCGTCAGCTGGTCATATCTTTGTCACTATCAGAGATGGATCAATGCCCCCATATGAGCCTTATGGGCGCAGCACCCCTTTTCCTACACCTCCTCAACCCATAGTAAACCCCAGACCTCTCAGTCCCACCCTGCCTTCTACTGGAGGAGGAGGAGGAGGAGGAGGAGGAGGAGGAGGAGGAGGAAATGATAAGGGTGGAGGGGGGAAAGTTGGTAATGGAGGAAAAGCTAAGCAAAATAATGGAGAACCTCATCTTCATCCTAAGGAACCAAGTCCAGTTCCTCTTCCCTCCGGCAGCAAAGATCCCACCCCAGCTCCCAGTCATCCCAAGAAAAATGGGGATGATAGTGGCCCAAATGGGCCCACTCCAAAGCCTGCTCCTCGTGGTGCCAGTACCAGCTCCAGCTCCAGCTCCGACTCCAGCTCTAGCACTAACTCCAACACCAGCACCAATTCCAGCTCCAGCACAAGCTCTGGCTTGTTTACCCCAGACGCCATGAGCTACGAGAAGTTGGAGGTAGTGGAGTCTGTGGAGAAGTTCTCAAATGGCCGCAAGGTTAAAGGCTATGAGGAGACGTCCATGGTAGTGGAGACGATGATTGAGAAGTCAAGCAAGAAGAAACGTTGAAACCATTGTACAATAACAGGAAGAGAATCTAGATGTTGGTATTGGACTCCATGATAACCACTGTTCCATGAACTGCTGTTGTAAAAAATAATAATTTTTTCACCCACACCAGGTATGCTTGAAGACCATTTGCAGATGTTGCTCTGATTCAATGCTCCTCCGGTTGCTTGCAGTCTCTGGTTTGGCATCCAGAGTGTACTTAGCTGGTTCCATGAGTAGGCTGCTGATGTTTGACTTGACGACAAAGATCATGCTATGAGTCCTTTACTGTTTGAAAACTTGGTACCAAGAGATCCAAAGTGCCAAACCACAAAAATAAATTCTTTCCATTAAAAAAAGTCATAAACAGGTGAGATGTGCCACCCTTTGAACTGTCTTAGAACTCCAGATTTCCCCTTTTGAGGTCATTTGTTCAATTGGATGCCATTGCGTGCCCCCAGCAAATTAATTGCATTATTATTATTATTATTAATTTGGTTTGATTCATTGAATAATTAAAGAAATTTGAACATTGATTTATTCCATGTTGTCTGCTTTTTGCCACACATTTTATACCAACACTGTGAAATGTAATAACTTAGGTAATCAAACTGAAATTGCTTAAGTAATTGCAAAGTTTTCAGTTTTAACAACTTAAATTGAATGATCTGCTTTACTTAATAATTTTGAGACAATGTCTTTCCTGACTCTTTTAGAGAAACGTTTTAGATGCCAACTTATTACATTTTACAGACACATTTTCAATCAATGAATGAATTTGATTATGGATCATTTTGATTATGAATTTGTTATGCGTATGTGTGGTCACAAACCTTTTTCTGTATCAGATTACATTATTTGTAAATGTACCAGCTGAACAAAACATCAGTGTTCAAATCCAAACAAGGCATATGATCTAGCCTTGAGCAGTTCTCTACATTTAGTTTATTATGATCCAATATGTCTCCAGAACGGAGAGAATAATAGGAGGAAAAGTAGCGAAACTAATAAAAACAAAAAGATCAAAGATATGAAAAATGAAATCAACGTCTAATGTAGGATTTGTGAGAAAATGTATTATTTCACGTGATGGAAGATAATTAAAACATGTATAATCTAAATATATATAAAATCATGTATGTGTAAATTATATATAATATACATTAAAAATGTACAATATAAGAATATTGAGATAAAGAAAGCAAGAGAACACTAAAAAGAGAAAAACTGAATTGTAGGCAACAAATGTGGGGTAATATCTCTCTGACAATTAAAACATGATAAGTCATATCATGTGTCTGTGAAATTCTATATCTTTTTTAAAACTGCATTGAAAATTTCTCATTTTAAAACCGTTCAAAATTTTAATTTTAATTTAAAAATGTTTAATCTAGTTGTCTCAAGATTTTATTCCAACGATTAACTTTAGATCCTTAATTGTTTCAACTTAAAACTGCATGCTACAAGAATAAATTTATTATTTTTCATTATTATTTAAAATTAATAATAAAAAAAAAGTGCCCCACCTCAAACAAACACATATTTCTGTATTGTTATTGTTATTTGTTATTCACACTTTTCAAAGCTCACTAATATTCCACTAGTTGTCTGATGTATGACAAAAGCCTGAATGTGATTCACCATTTTAGGATTATATCCTGTGAAACATGATTGTATATATTATATTTTAGAAGCAGTCTTTGAGCACAGGCCTGTTTAAGGTTCGCTTTGGTAGAGACAAAGATCCTCTATGTTACAGATGCATGATGGTAAAAAAAACACCCATGATTCTGTTCAAAAAGAGGAATACTAAAAAAGAAATCAAAGTCTAAACAAAAGATTTTTGGATATTCAGAGTAAAGCTGGTAGTTTATAGACATCCTTCAACCGCTCCAAGTTTTAGAACTGATAACTTAAAAGCCCTAGTTCCATGAACATACGTACACAGATCAGAGTTTTTAAAAGGTCAACACTTTGAGTTAAAGAGGATGAGGAAGTGGACATAAGTGAAAGAGGCCGTCATCGTTTACAGTGTAGAGTTCAAAGGACAGAAAGTGTTGTGCTGCTTTTACTCAATATGCTCTGTAGTTTGCTCCAAATCACTCAAGTGCTTTAATAAACTGTATTGATTTATTATAGTACACATCAAAGATTATGAAAGATGAACAGAGGACGAAAGGTCGCAAAATGAGTCACATATTTCTCTTTTGGTTTATATAAACAGTGAATGTCACATAAAAATATAAACTGAAAGAACTATCAATGCTCTGTTTTGCCAGATATTAAACTTTAAGTAGAATGACACAGGAAATCATTTACAGTCACAAACTGTAAAACAGTAGACAGAAGAGAGGCACAGGGCCGTCAAAGCAAGATTGGATTATATTTGGTTTATGTACATTTCTGTAAAAATTCTGTTGATATACTTTGATTTCTCTATGTAAAACAGGATTTTTCAAATGCTACACTTTTATTATGATTAGATTACAAGAAACATTCAATGAATGTTAGGGGCTTATTGTAACACTTGATAACAAAAAGCAGAGTGAGGAGGGGGTGAGAGGTAGACAAGAGGCGGGATTAGAGAGAGTGAGAAGAACTGAGGAGATGCATTTGGACTTAGAGAAGAATAGAGCAATACTATAGATAGGGAGAGAGCGGGGGAATGTGAAGGGGCTGTCGACATGCAGATGGGATATTAGTTGTTTTTACTCAGCAAGCTCTTCAGACTCCTCTCTACAGCCTCATCCAGCTCCTCCTCCAGCTCCTCCTTTTTGGACATCGCAAGTTTGGACTGGTAATCACGCACGATCTGTTCTATATAAGGGGCACTTTGTGTTCCGTGCAGCATGACAGTCCACTCCTTCAGGACTCCGCGCTGAGGCTCCTCGCCTTTAAAGCCTGCTTCCAGCACCCAGGTGCCGCGGGGGTCCTCTCCCCAGGTGTGGGTGGTCATGAAAGGCCACTTATCGAAGCCAACCTTGGAGTCATCATCACGTGGCCTTCGGCTAAGCAGGATGGACTTTGTGCCCATGGGGGAGGTCATGTTGATGTTGAGGTCGCCGCGACGGCTGGCGTTGACGGTGACAACTGCCTGAACGTGCTCCAGGTAGCGGACAAAGTTGTCCTTGTTCTGGCAGGCTTCAGTGTTGATGGTCAGCACCAGCTTGTTGCCAGACTGGATTTTGCTGGAGGAGAAACCGGTAGAATAAGTTAAATCTGGGTAGTAGACAGATTATGAGAGGTAAATCATGAAAGAATATCTGGTAAAATGAAAGAGGAATTCCAACACGGAGTGATTATAAACACCATCCAATGGATCTGTAAATCCCTGTCACCAAGACTGGGAGTCAAGATAAAGATCTATTTCTGTACATACAGAACCAGCACTGCTCTCCTTTGAATGACCTGGTGCAGACAGTACTTCACCTATTTGTCCTGTAGAACTGATGGCGAATCAAGCCTCTTTTTAAAGCTGCTCTTTCATCACAGAGCAGGAGTAATGATTGTCATGTCTGCTTATTTAAGCATTTAATTTATCTCCAGTGGAGGGAATTAAATAAGGTGTCTCCTATTTGTCTAGCACAACAAGGCCACCTTTAATATTTGATGCCAAACAAGCTTCTCTCACTACCAAATTTTAATGCCATCCGTCCAAAACTCCATACATGTTTCATTTGGAAGGTGTGATTTTTCATCTACTGAAACATGTGTCAAACAATTGTGAAAAATAGAGCTTACATGACCAGTGACCACACAATACCTTATTTACTGCCACTATAATCTTTTTCATTGAACAATTAGTTTATAATATAGTGCTTTATTCAAGCAGTGATTTAACCATAACCAGGTTTGAACAACACATAATATTTAGATCATAGATTTCGCAACCAACCTTAAATGAACTATACGTGTAACATATCCTATAAAGAATCCCCTCTGATTCCTCTTATATGTGTGCAAATGGATTTTCAGAACAGAGCATAAAAGTTGGCTGGTTTTGGTATTGTTGTTGCTTTGAAATCAGGACGACAAACTGCTGTTCATGTCTTTGCCTGATGGAAAGATTGAGAACGCAGCGGGGGGAGAGTGGTGGCCAAGGGTTATGAGGAGTTTTCAGAACATTATGAGAAGGTATGGCTGCACTGCTGATGGTGGGAAATATAAGGTGACAACAGGGACAAAACACAGAGGGTGAGGTCCTTCAGTATGAAAAAATGATTATCGGAGAACAGCGGGGAGCATCCATTGGCTGATGAAGAGAACTGCATGTCCCAGAAAAACAGAACAATTCACAGTGGGCGGTTTCACCGTGAAGAGCACTCTACAATGCATCATGACACGTTTGACCAATAACAAACCTTAAACAGGTCATTTTTATTTAACATGGCTGTATCTCATGTGGATGGTTTTATGCACCAAGAACGCATAAAATATTTTTAACAAACTGAACTGCCTACATTTGATTTTTCCATCTAAATTTTCATTATAAGAGTAATTAACTAATATTACTTTATTAGTATGTTTTCCTGTAAGAGTAACTATTTAATCAATTTTGCAGCTAAAAATCTGATAATGATTCCAATCTGATAATGTCGGAAACATCCGGCAGTGGAAATCAGGAGAGACGCCACAATACAATTTTATTAAAATACTGTTTCAAGCATTGTGTGATATGCTGTACATTGTAATACCATTTCACTCTTATTACTCTCGCTAGTCATATTTCCAGAAGTGGAAAAATAATACTTATACAAAAGTCAGAAAGGAAAAAAGTGAGATTAATATATATATTTTTTGTTTTTTAGTTTTCTGCCCAGAAATTGAGTTTAAAGCCAGATTACGGACTTTAACTCCAGATTTTTTACTAAAATGACCATTTATAAATAAAATAAAAAAATCATGTGGCCCAAATACTGTTTCTTACATTTTAAAATTGGAATTTTTCTTTGTAAAATGTGTTTTATTGGACCTAGCTATATTTTTTGAATGAAATTTTTTACAATAAAAACATTTCAGAAATCATACCAGGCTGATACATAATAATCAAACATGACCAAAACAGTATCCCAGTGTACTTTCATTACATTACATGCTTTCATTTCGAGAAACACAGATTGAGTGGATAGGGGGGGGAAAAAGATTTTTATTATTCAAATAATGAAGTTTGATTCCTGTTTTTAATTATATAAAACTATAGTTGTATAATGTAACTATATAATAAAAAATCGATCCTTGGCATCCGTTTAATATTACAGTATTGCCACTCAAAATATTCAGATTTGATGCTTGATTTTTCTCCCCACCACTAATAACTACAACGGTCGGCCCTAGAGCAGGGAGAGGGACGCCTCTGAAGGGCATAACCAGAGGAGATTAAAAGCAAGCCCACTGCACAGTAGGAGAAGTGTGGCAACTTCTATTATCAAGAGGATTTCTCTTCCAGCTAACTAAGCTGCAGCCAGCCAGCAGGTATCAGATCAATGTTGAACAGTGTGCTTTAATGCGTGGCTATTTTAATGTTTATTGCTGTTCTCTGGCGACACAATATCAACAGAGGTGGGCTCAGATTAATTACGTACATCTCTAACATGATAGAGGCAGCAGAAGCCCCGTGGTGCGGCAGCAGAAACCGAACACATGAGGAATACAAGCACCCCAGCAACACAGCTCTTAACACAACGTTCATATATAGCCTTACTCAGAGACTCGTCAGGTGAGAGAGAACACACACACACACTCACACACACACAGAGGAACACTTTCACACTGTATCATCGTGACTGCATTGCATGTAGGGTACTGATTAGAATCTAAAATAAGAAACAGGAGGTGTTCATTCAAGTACAATAATGGACAGAAATATCTCATTTAGGCTGTGTTTTGAATCTTCACCCACATTGGCACCCTCAATTTGCCTGCATAATATAAATAACTAAAAATAAGATAATAATAATAATCCATTTTATTTATAGAGTACTTTTCAAAAATACAGACAAAAAAAAATCCCGTTTATTTCACACACATTTATACACTTGAACATGTCACCATGTTGCCAGTGTTTCCAAGAAAACACCTTGCAGGGGCTTTTGGGGATCTCTTACAGCAAATACAGGGCCTTGCTATAGAAAAACATCAGGCATCACATGCAAGGGCTCGAATACTCAGGATTAGATTGGTAGAAAGGGGGGAAATAGAGAAAAGAACACACTAACAAATCTACCTGGACTTATCAATGCATGCACACGCAGCTTCTTATATTTCACAGCTGTGGTCACATACTTAGATTCCATCATGAATAAAATTTCAGTCATATAAGGTATTAGTCAGACTGACTAGAATCGAATTATGTATTCAGCTAAACCGTTGCTTTCCCCTGAACTCTCGCTACCTATCAAACAATCACTTTATTTATATTGGCAAGGCACCTTTATTTGTATAGCACCATTCATGCACAAGGCAATTGAAAGTGCTTTGCAGAAAAATAAAAAGCATCAAAATAAGGTATTAAAACAAGGTTAAAAGATAATGAATACAAAAGCAAGCAAATAAAAAGTTTACCTATTCAAGAATTATATGGTTAAAAAAATGTATTAAAAGATAAAGATAAAAACAAGTAAATTAAAGTTACAGCCTCAAAGCAGGTTCTTCATTTAAAGACACAGTAAACAATAATGTTTTAAGACCTGTTTTAAAAGAGCTGTCAGCTTGAGGGGACCTCAAGGACTCTTGGTGGTTGTTCCACAGATGAGGAGCATAGAAGCAAAGAGCTGTTTCAGCTTGTTTGGTTCTGAATCTGGGAACATGGAGCCAACCAGTCCCAGATAACCTGAGGGGACTGGATAAAGCACCTTTCAAACTAAATGAAAGCCGTTCTAGGTATTTTGCAAGAAACTCATAACACATTAATTCTTTCACATTCTGTACTGCTTATATTATGCAGTGTTGCATGGAGGCTGGAGCCTACACCAGCTGACATTGGTTGACGTGCGGAGTACACCATGGAGAATTTGCCAGTTTATCACAGGGCCAGTATTAAGAGACAAACAACTTTTCAAACTCACATTTCCACCTACTGGTAATATCGAGCAACCAGTTCCACTGCTACATGTGTTTGAACTTTGGGAAAAGGCTGAAGTACCCAAAGGAAACACACACAGACATGGAGAGAAGAAGAAAAACTCTATACAAACATGCTCCAAGTCCCCAGATGGATCAGAATCTTCTTGCTGTAAGGCAAGAGTGCTACCCGCTATACCGCACACAACGATAAAAGATAGATTGAAACAATAATATTATGAAATCATGCAAATAGTAATGACTAACAGTAAAATGTTTTTGCCCTCTCAAAATCTGTTCCAGCGATTTGGAACATAATGGCTGAAAGAGTCATCAAAATATCTTTCAGTTGTGCTCCGAGGACCAGCTCAAAGAGAACATTTGGAGAACACAAAAAACCTTTCTGATTCATAACCCGATAACATGTCTGAGATATTGTCTGGTATGACGTCATGTAGCATCGGACAAAGTCAACGCAAAAGGAAAAGGTAACTAGAGTTGAGGCTTTGTCTTTCCTCTTGGTCTTAGTCAGCACTCGTATGGCAGAATTTTGAATTAATTGCTGCTGATTCATAATTTTGTAGACCAGAAAAGAGAGCATTACTTGAAAGCATGTAAATAAGAGATATTATAAAAAAGAAATGCTTTTCTCATATCTATCATCTAGCTGAAATGATAAACTACTTTCAAAGTATTACAGAGGAATATTATCTCAGTGGACTTACTAAGAAATGGCCATCAGGCAGCAATAATTACTGAATGTTTTTCAACACTGGCCAATATTATCCCCTTATAAGTCATTCTTTATAGGTTTTTATAAGACTTGTTAAATTTTCACTTTCAGTTTAAATGAGGAGACACCGAATTTATATTTAATTTTATTTATTTTGGGGATTTTACTGTAATGTGCTTTCTAAAAATCCAATTGAGACGACAAGATTGATGCGCTGACCAACAATCAGCTGTCAGCATATCAGTTTATGTCATCATTTATCTAGAGGACCATCAGACACACTGAGCAGCTAATCTAAATATTAGGGGGTTATGAAGTGGCCTCTCCCATCACAGATGTTCCATTGGATTAGGCCTTATTGGAATTACCCTGTAACCAGATGTGAGTGTCTCTTGTGCTCTGCAGTAGTTTACTTCCAACATCTTGGTAGGGACATTTTGATATGGAAGAATGTGTGGTTTGTACTATGACAAGTATTTACAAAAAAAAGAAGAAGATTGTGACTCACTGGGTATCCTGAAGAGATCCGGCTACGCAGTGGAAACGCTCCGGTACGGTTTTCCATTCCTTGGCCATTTTCACCATGCCTCCAGCGTCTAGCACACCATAGCCAAACAGATGGTTAAACTCAAGACCCACGCCGTTCCTCCTCCACTGGTGAACTTCGTCATGGAGCTGGTTCCTCTTAGAGGTCAGGACTGACAGGTGCTGCATGTCTCGCCACGTCAGGTTTGGGCTAAGGTGGAAAAATCATCGACATCATCGTCATTGGTGTTGGCCAGAGGAAGGGAAATAAAGTCAGGAAACATTGATGATTAGACGCTTTGCACGTTAGAAATAGCAGGAAACAGTTAAAATGAAGAAAAAATAGTGCAGAATTTCTGATTCATGGTACCATTGTAATTACACTCTTTCATTTAACATTTAATTAAACATTATAATGAATGCCCTTAGAGGCAGATGGCTGCCTTTTTTTTTATTTCTCTCTCTGTTATGTTGGCTCTGTGTGGAAACAGCTTTGCTCCAGCTGACTCACTGACTCCTACTATTGCATGATTCAAGTGTGTCCGGGCAATAAAAAGACTGCACACTTGTCCTATCAGCCTTGTGGGTTATTTGCCGCCGGACGGGGTGAGCATCCGCTGCTCCCAACAGCAACATCATTATGGTGTTTGCAGAGCAAACAGAGTTTCTTTATTCAGCTCCACTCTCTGGTGTCAGTTAATGGCAAGAGCATTTTGTCGGCTTTAATGTGAGAAAAGAAGGATGTGAGGGAGAGGATGCTCTCCTCTGGGATGTGACGAGCAGTAATTCTTCCGAGTTACAGATCCAACACTCCTGTTTACTAACGTGTGTGTAGGCTTACATGAATGGATATGATATCAGTTATTTTATAATTCTCATATATATTTGTAGCTCAATTAAAACGTATGCATATCCAAGCAGAGTTTTCAAATTGAAATCATCCTAAGAATGTATATCTGAATTTCTACATTTTTATTAGATAAACAGGCACACGAATTATGAAACATACAAATACTACAGTGTTATTACAACTTCATTAGCACATTTGTAAACAGAAATAATCAAAATTTTGTCAGGACAATATGGGAGGGTGTAAAGAGCTCTAATCAAAAATCAAAAGAGGAAGTCAAATATTTCAGTGGAATAGAAAAAGTTTTAACTATGAAGAAAATAGCAGTTTATTATTGCTGATTTAAAAAAAATCTATTGCTTGATAGCATATTATTTTGAAATGATTCAATATGACCATCACTTCCGACAGACAGTGTGATATTCATAATATTCATACATAATTATATTTCATTCACACACCTCATATGTATATAAATATATACATAAATAATAACATAAAGGATGTATGTGAAGCAGAAGCAGAATGCATACTTTGCCTCAAGAGCCAGAGCAAAGACCCCTGCCGCCTCTGGAGCTGCTGCTGATGTTCCAGAGTGACGCAGTGTGCAGTTTCCGTACAGGTCTGTGGTGGCCTGACACAGACACAAAACAACAGACATGAAACAAGAAGGCACTGTTCGGAACTGATCTTTACGTCTCACTCTGGTGTGATTAATATCTTCAGTTTAATTTAGTCCTCGCTAGGACGAACACTATTAATTACAATCATTGTAATCTTTCAAAGTATTAAAGTAGTAATGAGTGGTAGAATTCCTTCTGCCGTCATTAAATGTGTGCAAATATTTATCTTTATTGAAATATTGGCCACTTAATCAGGTACACCTGTTCAACTGCTCCTTAACACAACTATCTAATCAGCCAATCACATATCAGAAACTCAATTTATTAAGGCACGTAGACATGGTCAAGACGACCAACTGAAGATCAAACCCAGCATCAGAGTTGGGGAAAAACTAGATTCAAGTGACTTTGAACGTGATTGTTGGTTGTTGGTGGTGCCAGACGGCTAGCCTGATCGATTTCAGAAACTGCTGTAGCACCGGGATTTTCCCGTACAACCATAGGGCTCACAGAGAATGGTCCGAAAAAGAGAAAATATGAATAATAAATATCCAAATTCTGGCTGCGACATTTAAATGTTGGGGTCAGAATTTGGCGTAAACGACATGAAAGCATGGATCCATATAACTCTATAAATTAATACATTTACATTTTGGTAAAAGCTCTCTGGCTCTAGATTAGTCTAGTCTGAGTGTGGAGCCCTTTAAGGTAAAGAAAAAAGGAAAATGAAAAGTATGTCATGAAACCATGTAAGTGTGGTCCAATGGGTAACTTATGTTAAGGGAATTATTAATTCTGCAAAGCTTCTATATAGCAAATTAGAAATTGAATTAGCATCAAACAGATGGTAAACACACGAAATGAAGCTTCCTGTTCCCAGAATATACAAGCTATTCTTTAAAAACAGTTTTTAATCCAAGAGCTGTTATCTGACTGCAGTGCAGGATAAAGAGAAGGTGAGAGATAGTCACATTCTGAGATTGCGTGCTCTGTGGAAGAGTTTTGGATTCTAAAAATTCTCCCCCTCTCACCCAACACAATGTGGACTCCCTTATCTCCAGCAGAAGTATTGTACACAACACTTCCCCTGAAGAATAGAACACTCCTTGCTCAGGCTCTCATTATATCACTGACGGGAAGACATTGTTTTAGTTTTAGGCCTTGACCACAATGAAATAATCATTCTTTCCTCTATTACAACTAAACTACAGTAAAAAAGTATAGATATTACTAGATATTTTGCATTGGCTGTGTAATATAAACGCACCAGTTGACAAATCATGTATATATTCAGTGGGTGAGCATTTAAATATTAAATTCCGTGCCTAATTCGAAATGGTAACAGATTTAACGATATTAAAGGGGGGACCCTATGGGAGGTAAGTGGCTCTGTCAAACGCCAAAGGTGATTTACGTAATCACAAACATAAACACTGCTGCATTTGTACAACGGGAAATTAAGCTTAGCCAAAGTTCAGTCAGGAAGACTGTCTGTTGTCATGCGCCTTATACTTCAGGAGCAGATCCCCTGCTATCTTTATGCTGCACCCGCCCTCTTCCCTTTTCATCCAATCACGTTCATCATTTGCTAGATGTCAACCTTTGAATATGCTCTCTCTCTCTCTTTGTTGTCATTATGCTGTCATTTCACTTCGGCAAATAGGTTCCCACCTCCACCGCCTCTTTGTCTCAGCCTTAGAACACCAGTCCAATCCGATCAGAGGTTTCCCTCTCATGACGTAATCCCGACATTGTGCTCAGTGCTTCATCACCTCCACCAGTCTGATTCTGGGAGGAATTCGCCTTCATGCTGGAACTATCTCATTTGTCTAACAGCTTCCATTGGTAATCCACTTCCTGCCATGGTCACAGTGTGATTTTAATCTTACTTCAGTTTGTAGTTGCTCCTCTTAGGAGTCTCTCTTCTTGGGAATTCTTTTTCCGCAAGAGTATGGTATAGAATGTCTTTGTTCTCCATGTCTGCAGGGTAAGATATAAGACCACTAACGATCAAGTGCAGGCATTGGTCCTTAGTTAAAGGAAGTAAATATCTATTTTTTGAACATGGGATTCTACCTTGGTCTCTTTGATTTTTGCAGCTAACCCACTCCTTTTTTTATTGAATACCTGCTAGTAGCAGAGTTCTCCAGTTAAAACCTAGAACCAACATGAGCCAGGCTTATACCCTGATCCTAGTCCAAAGCCAGGTTAAATGTAGAGCGTTGTGTCAAGGAGGGCATTCAGTGTAAAACCAATGCCAAAACAATATACCGAACACCGATTTGGCAAAACCGGATAGGTTTGGGCTCGGGTTTGCAAATACCATCACTGGTACTGTTAGCCAGCAGGGTACTTGCCTATGGATGGAAACAGATGAATTGCTGTGGCGACCCCAAAAGAGAACAGCCGAAGGACAAAGAAAAGCTACACTCATACAGAAAAAGAAAAAGTTTAGAGTGAGGTCTTGTAAGAGGACATCTATCATCAGCCCCAGCAGCGTCATCGGACACTGAAATCATTCCTCTTTTCTTTGTTCTCTGTTTCATCTGATTGAAATCAAATTCAACCACAATGCATTGCAATGCACAAGAACATTCCACAACCTTAAACCTACATGTAATTGGTTTTAGTACGTTAATACGTTATGCTAACTTGAAAATGTAACTGTCGGGTCTTAGAAGTTATATTATGTTGAAAAAAATTTCAATTCATGCTTTTCAATTTTGATCATTTTCAGCATTTATATTTAATGGGATCTACTCTGACTCAAGACACATTCTCCCCCCAACTTTCATGGTAATCCTTGCTTAGATTTGTGTAATACCTCGGACAAACTAATCAATGAGAGAGAGAAAGTATTTTGGTGAGTAGTAATACAATGTGATTATAAAGGTGGATCTTGAGTTAGTGGTACTCTCATTTCTCGTATATGTCATGACCAATAGCCGCTACACTGAGCAAAATTATGAATCTAGATGTCGACGAAAGTCATCATAGTTAGTATTCCTCCACTAAAGCCTCCATTTTCAGAACAATGCAGCAATCATGGCATAACTTCTTGTCTGTTTTGACCTTCGATCTCATCAAGTCTCCCGAAAAGACCCAGAACACACCGCCTGCCCGGCAAACTGAAAGGACAAACTTTTAGACTTCAATCACTGACTCAGAACATCTCTTACAATTATATTTACAACAAATAAGTTATATTTTAAGGTTCAAATCTATGTAGTAAAACATCTAGAGTCATGGACTGTCAAGAAGCACTTGATGAAATTCACAATAAAAACATCTGTGAAGTTTCTTCATCTTCAGGATGTAAAAACAATGTGTATTTAAAGACACTCACAACGCCAGCCTCTGGGTTCCGCTTGCGTCCATTGCTGAACGTGGATGCCAGGGTGGAGGAGCAGCTCTCATCGTACAGTGCCGTGCGTCCATCATTGATGGCTGAGTTAATGGAGATTGTCCACATGCTGGAGGCATAACCATCGCAGTTACAGTCGTCATAGGAACCACCATCTCCTGATGCCCACACATAGATGCTGCCTTTACCTCCACGGCCCTAAAATATAATCGTCATTAAGGGAAGAGAAAACATCACATAGTTAGCAAATTGTGTGTTACTAGTCAGATAAAGAAGGGTGTAATAAAAATTAAGAATCTGTTTTTTTTTTTTTAAACAAAGTGAAACTTTATAGCAATTTAGAGTGTTAGCCTGTGTATTAATATGTATATAATCCAAGTCCAAATGTCAAAACAAAGACGTAATTGATACAACTGTAGTTGAACAAATAAAGCAGAATTAATGAGTCAATGTAAGGATTTCAGTAAAGAAAGATGTAAGTCAGAGACTCAGATATCGCACAAATATGAGTCTTCTGCACAAAGTATTAAAGTGAATCATTTTGAGAACCAAGAAAATAAAATGTCAGCCTAAAATTGTCTTCTCCAACAGACTGTATTATCACTGAGTAAACACAAGAGCCATAAAATAGAAGCTAAGTAATCAGATAATGATACTGGTAATTGAAGTGAATGGTGTGATGACAAGTTTGCACTTATCACAATACAAATATTATAAAGCTGTGGTTTTAAAGATAATTAAATATAAAGTAGGATTGATTCCATTCAGAATATATTCCATCATTAACCCGGAAAAATAATGTAATTTCCAGAAGAAGGAAAAAACAATTATTAATACTTTTGTACATTGATTTTCTCTAGCAGCTCCCCATAGGGTAAGAAATATACAAACAACCTTTCCCAAAATCAGTTCAGGGGGTAATACGTTTGAAAATGATCGATGAAACAGTTTTGGAGAAATTGCGTTAACACAAAGGATCGGTGGCGGCGGACGCCACCAATGACGATTTCATCATTTTCGGGTATACAATGAAATAGAGACAAACTAGCACATTCTGCAGCTTTTGCATGACCCTGCAGACAAAAACCAACCAACAAACAAACCAAACAACAAACATACATTAATTTAATGCCTCTGTGGAGCTTAAAATGTATTTAATTAAGAAAAAATTTAAATAAAATAAATATAAATATGACTTTATTGAATGATTATGTGCCTTCAAACATGCAGCAGCTGAGTGTAGCTCCAAAAAGAGAGCACCCTTTCTAGCAAATAATGCACCTGTTTCTACAAAAGGCCAACTGTATCCCCACAGAACAAAAAACGAGCAGGAAGAGAAGCACGCCCTTCCATTCATCATGCTTATTTATGTTAGTCTCTGTTTGAATCGAAAAGGCAGAATTGAGCATTGTTCAGCTCACCTATAGGTTTAAGGCCGTCCCCTCTTCTGCCTTCTTCTTTAAAATGCATTAATATTACACAGCGCACATTTTCATTATTTGCATTAGTGTTACAATTTTTGAAACCCGCCAGCCATTTCTAAAAAATGTAACTCAAAGCCACTCAGATATTTTTATAACATAAAATGCATTTGACTTTTGTATTTTTCCTTTTGCACATAGCGCACCTCGTGTTCATCTTGCATACTAGATTATTTAAGTAATCATTACAATTTAAGAGGCACTTTGCAGAGTGTCTGCTTGATTAGATGGGTATGATCAGCCATTACACTCAGTTTTGCTCGTATTCGCTTCCCTGGCATGAGTCAGGCTCGTTTCAGAGGAACCCACACCTGCCTGCAATCTCTGAAAGATGATTAATAAGGCAAGTAATCGGCAGTGGCACGGTTAGCATGGTTACTGTGTGTGTGTGTGTGTGTGTGTGTGTGTGCGTGTGTGTGTGTGTGTTTGTGCGTGCGTGCGTGCGTGCGTGTGTGTGTGTGCATGTGTGTGCGTGTGTGTGTTTGTAGGTCAAGGACACTCCACTCAAAAGAGGGGATATAGGTCTGAGGACTTGTTCGTAGTCTTTATTGAGTATTCACCTTGCTGAAGTGTCCTAGAACAAAAGTAAGATGCCTGATCAACATGCTAACAAGTTTAAAAGTAAGTAATATGATGACGTTGATCTGGTTATAATGTTTATTATCCTCGAGCATGAGGCACAACCAAATGTTAGTAAACATATTAGCTTGTAAACATTGGCTAATGTAACCAAACATATAGCCAGCTTATTGGAAAATTGGAAATAAAAAATGTGCATATGATTATGTTGCTTGAAAAAAACAAGTTGTCACTGATTATCCTGAGGAGCGCATGGATTTTTACGCTTTATTACATGGCAAGCGCTCCAATAGGTGTTGAAACATTTCATCGAAACAATCTTTATAGGCATAAAGGATATTTCCTCTGGAGACCATGAATGTAATTGTCTCATGTGATAAATGAGAATTACAGTCGGCTGATGCTGCAAAAGGAAATCATCAAAATAGCCTGGAGCTTGTGATTTGCCATGTTACATATTTTTTAAAGACCTCATAAACCACTAGTGTCAGTAGCAAGGTTGTACTACTGCGCGGCTACAGAGATGCAATTTAGAAGCAATTAAACTTAGAAGAGGATAGGTTTAATTTGGCCTTACATTTCATTTTAGATTTTATTACATATCCATTTAGAAAATGTCTTGATATTCATTGTCTTGTTTTTTTTTATTGTGTATATTTAAGGTAACGTTGAGTGTCCTGAAAGGCGCCCATAAATCAAATGTTTTATTATTATTATTATTTTAAACACAAACCTTAGATTTATACAAGTTACAGAGATCATTGCATTTACACG
The DNA here is from genome assembly GCA_037951165.1 of Lophius americanus. Classification (NCBI taxonomy): domain Eukaryota; kingdom Metazoa; phylum Chordata; class Actinopteri; order Lophiiformes; family Lophiidae; genus Lophius; species Lophius americanus. The sequence continues at coordinate 15,796,636 of JBBDHG010000019.1, read as the reverse complement.
TGTGCCTTTCTGCACATTCTTACCAGGAACCCTCCACACAGCAGTGATGTTACCTTACCTTATTAACGCCATCAGCCATCGCCTGCAGCGTGAGCTCCCGAGGTCCATCTACTGTCTTGCCGTCGTCGGTTGGTCCCCAGCTGGCACTGTAGATGTCAATAACCTGAGGCATATGACTTATGGATGACGCCTCAATGATGTCAGTCATAAAAGGCTGGTCCAACATCCTGATACCTGAAAGAACCACCTCTTCATGAAACTGATAGATAAAACCATGACTACTATTAGTATACTATAGTGAAACAGATGGCGCTCTATTTCTCTTGAAATTGGCTTTAACATCATTTGATTGATTGTTTTCTGTACTACTGCGTTGGACTAAATCAGCCCAACAGTTAGGAAATGAATTTCCTTTTTTTTTTAAACATAACAAACTGTCCCTAGTGAGTATTATATAAACTATAATAGTAAAATATGATGTACAGATAATAGATCTCCTCACGTCGATTCATATGTGCCAAATTTGGACCGAATCTGCCAAAAGTTATGCCAAAAAAACCTTTTTACTCACTGTTTTTTTCTAAAACTGTCAGTGAATAAAATAGGAACTATTAGAGTAAAGTTTGATAAACATAAGATAAACCTTCCTGAGTTTATTTGTATGAATCTGAACTAAATTTAGACCATTACTTGAGAAATGATGGCTCGAATACTGTGATTTAGGAGGTAAAGCTCCCCTTTGTGGTAGAAATATGCAAGTGAACTTTCCCAAAATCAATCCAGTTCTTCCACACACTAAGGTCTATACCTATCTATAAATTTACTAATGAATTATTGCATTAAAATAAAGGATCTACGAGGGATGCAGTGGAGGAGATGACCATATCATAATATCCCCATTTCGAATGTGGAAATGACCGAAACATTTCCATTTTCAGCTGCTGAAGCTGACAAAACTGTGTTTAGCTTTAAGAGCGTAATTACCGACTTCACTGGGAAGCTTCTATGTTGGATTTTTATCACATCTAGAATACAAATCAATATCCTTGTATTCACACGTTGCATGATCCGGCTCAGGCATCCGCCCACAATAATGTGTCAGTATATAAGTTGGAATCTGAAGTGCTCAGGATTTATTAGGATGGCTGTGGCTCAGTGAATACATTGGTTGCCCCCTCAACCCAAGGTTGGCCATACAGTCTACATGTCCTTCAGCAAAACCCCGAACTGCAGATTACCACCCACTGCTCCTCAAAGAAGGGTCAATTGCCGTGAAATAAGTTTGCTATGTTGAACCAAGTGCATGTCTGTATGTGAGAAATGAAGGCTTCTTTATATTCTCTATCTTGTTTATGTCTTTCCAAAAAAAAAGGAGATTGTACTTTTGAGGGACCAGTATTCAACATATTATTATATCTCAATATAAAGATGTCAGGACAGGAGCTATAGATATGAGTACGTTTCATCTGTCCATAATAAATGTTATTGTCCCACGCATATCTTGCTAAACCAACTTTTACAAATAAATTAAGATAAGAAGTTGTGCCATTCTTATTTAGGTCTTAAAACAAATCTCGTTTTTCAGGTTTTCCATAGAAATTGAATGTTAAGGTGACTGTGAGGGATGGGCATAGTATGATGTTGCTATATTGATTCTGGCTGCCCTCTACGGGCAATCGTGGTAGAGGTAACATTTATATGTGCCTCAAACAATGCAACAAAAGTTAGGTTTACGTGGGACACTTTTGTCCTTTGAGAATTAAACCATTCCCAGACGCTGGGTATGCACAGATTCAACTAAAAACAGAACGCTTTCTGATACAGTGTTTACGTGTAGAGACTGACCATCGTAAAGGCTTCCCAAAAGGACTTAGAATACTCCCCTGTAACCGAATGAAATCTAATTCAGAATAGTTCTTTCCATTCGGAAAGGCGTGTTTACATGCAACATTTTCTTTCCAATTAGACGTTTCTTACGAATCTAATAGGAATTAGGCTCTCCGTATTAACCCACCGACTGTTCTACCTTAATTCTGTACATGTTCCGTCCAGCATTTCCCACAGAGGGCAAGTATCTTATTCATCACATGCTCAAATCCGTTCAGTTCAATGTGACACCTACCTGCCACTTTGGAGTTATAGGCAACTCCCACACCACATATATTGTTGTTGGCTGCTGCAGACACCTCTCCAGCACATCGCGTGCCATGACTGATGCGCAAAAAGCAGAGGAAAGATTTTACATGAATTCACAATTCCAGGTTAATCTTTAGGTTTTACTCGTCATCTGAAAAGAAATGCCAGTTTTCTTTTAGTATCTTTGGGACTAGATTAAGGAAGATGTAAGACGAATTCATTTGTACAGCAACTACCATGATAAACATGTTGCTCAATATTACCCACATTAAAGGATTTATGATCAGGAGCAAAACAAATAAATGAATACAGCAAAGATGAAATTACATTAAAAAATACTTTACATAACAAATGAGGGGAGATAGGTTTAAATGTAATATTAAAAAAGAGTAATACGGAAATGGATAAATAGATAAAAACATGAATGAGGGAAAACACACAAAATTCTTATGTTGTGATCCCCAACACAGGGGATTATCTCGAAAAAGTCCACAATCCCCTGCTTTGTACAAGCAATCCCCCGGATTGAACTCCTCAAATTAAATGCGACAGTGTTTTTTGGAAAGGAAACTTCTCTTAGTGAGTAGAATATGACATATATAGGTGAATCTCCTTAATCTCCTCAATTCATATCCAACAAAGTTTGAATAAATCGGACCAATACACAGGAAGATATGGCGGAAAAACAAAGTTATTCATAAAAATGCCCCCCCAAACCCTGTGAGCAAAATTTGAACTATTAGAGTAAAATATAATTCAAGACAGATCTCTGCGAGTCCATTCATATGCTAGGTGGTTAAAAAAATGTAAAAATTATCCATTAAAGTTTAGTTTTTGAGTTATCACGTTAACACAAAGGATCTGTGGTAGACTTGGCGGCAGACGCGATTCCATAATATCCCAAACTTTTCTGGGATGTAAATTGAATATTCCTTAGTTTAGGCACATAATTCATGAAAGACGCTTCAACATTTTGGTTTTTGAGATTTGTGCATGATTAAAGATTAAGAATAATTATTTTCTGTTGTAATAAATCCATTAAAGTGAGTCTAAATGAAGTCATTATGTGTTCTGAAGAAGATTAGCTCATGGTCATTTATCCTTATATCTATTCATATGTATTGATCCAATGTGTTTTCGGATCAGTGTTCTGGGTGCATCTTGTCACGTTTGACCCGCCATCCCTCCGCTCCCCAAAGGGAGACTGCAGAGAATCAACCTTTCACTCCCGGCATGCTTTGCTACAGACAGGCAGCTATTTATAACAACCAGCTGATTAGCCAGCGAGTTGTGCCCGACAGTCAGCAACTGCTACACTGGAAAACCCGAACACTCCCTCTTCACACACACACACACTCACACACACACACACACAGACACACACACACACACACAGATGCATCTGAGCAGATGGAGGCACAGTGGAGGAGGACAGGCGGAGAAAGGATATATTCCTCTTTGTTCCTCTCCTCCACATGTGCTGCTGTGGCAGTGGATCAGCCAGTGTGATTGGGAGATGGGGAGAGATTAGGCATTATCAGACCGAAGGTCGCCTCTGTGAACACTGCGACCCCAACTAGAGACCAGACTGGTGCTAGTCCTCCTTTATCTAGACCTGCCTTATCTCCTCCAAGTGAGCAGGGAAAAGTAGGCATTATGTCTTCTTTTATGCTGTGCTGAACAACATCTCTGGTTATACCGCACCATTATGTCTTGTGTGGAGAGAAAATCGATAGAGCAGAGCTAACACACTTCAGGGAGCACACTCACACATGCATACAAAAATACACAGAGCATGCGTTTGTATAAACAGGGTTACATTTACCTGTTGAACCAGTCATCTGTGTAGCGTGGAAACGGGAACGGGTCATTGCTGCTGAAGTCATAGCTGGCCTCGGCATTCTGAAAGTCGGATGCAAATGGATGCATTTATGAAACAACAACACCCTCCAGACAGAAAAACATAGAATGTAAAAGCAAAGGGAATTATTTCATGATGAATTGCTGACCTTATCACTGCCTACACTGTCATCTACAAGCACCGGTTGAGTGACTTTTTTCTCCAAACATGACTTCTTTGTGAGAAATATTGTGTGGTGGAATTATATTTATTATCTATTTATAACTAGCACAGTTTAAAATAATAGTTGGGAGTAATACTATTTTTTAAGCCTTTAAATGAGAAGATTAATTGTATTCTTATTTCTGTTGTAAATATGAGACGACACCGTAAAGCCTTGATGGATATTTAAAGTGAATTCTGGACACTTTTTTACTGTATGTATGTAGAAAAGTAGAGTGGGAGACATAAAACGTGACAACAGCCTTTTGGGAGAATTCCTTTATTTACAGGAATGTACTGTAAACCTAACTATAAACTATTATGGGAAGTTGAAAGAAAGATTTGACAGTGAATCGGATATGCTAAAACAGGCTTCGCCTTGATTCACAGATTTACAGAGTTTTTCAGACAACCTTCATTTTTATTCTGCTTCTGTGTTTGAAGTCAGTATCCATTGACCATTATCCCTGTCAAAATGTAGTATTTCTCCTGGTGGTAGTAATTATTAATGGTGGTATTTTATAAGCACATATTAATTATAGGATAAATGCTGCACATTCAAAAACAGTTAACATTCTGCAAAATTAGAGTAGGGATCAGAATTTGCAAGAGAATACAGGAGAAGAATCTAAATTAGGAAAGAAGTGTTCAAGGACACAGATACCCCCACAAGTGGAAATATTTTTACAAATGTAGAGGGTCCATAACCTCAAACATAGGTGAATGTAAGCATTGACATGAAAAACTAAAGTTTAAATTTGCATAAAAATTCTTTAAAAAAGCAAATTGAAGAAACCAATAACAGTGAACACACCTTTTAAGACACACAAAGCATATGTGTAATGTCATTGAATTCCGTCCAGCGGTTTTTCATAAGTTGTGGATACATCATATCCAATTATATATGAATAATACAGACCCTCTTATAACCCCGTGGGTCGAGGCAAAAAAACACAGTACTTTTGCAGGCAAAGCAGCTGCAAGGCAATTATTTAAAAGAAACCCTGGCTACCGTCAGTGTTTACGCTAATCCAAAATAATCCCCTGCTCGCCGTAAAGGAGGTATTCTCCTACGTCTGAGATTTAGAATGTGAATGTGTTTCCCGAAAGACTTTTATGAATCTGTTGTAGAAGCCTTCTATAACAGGTTCTCTATGCATCCTCTACGCATCCTGTACTGTGTGGTTACAGCAGGGATTTCCAGCTGAGAAAATGAAGTCTCAATGGATGACAAAATTTAATTCCACGTGGCCAAAAGTAATAGGACCGCAAGGAACGGCAGCGGAACAGTACAGAAAAATCAGTGCTGCCAGACATCTGCCAGAGACACTAATGCAGTCAACATAATTACCAGAATAGCCATTTCTCAATAACACAAACACAGACACCCATAAAAGAAAGGAAATTACCTGGGATTGTCTTGTTGATGTTTCTGTAATACAACTTCAAAGCTCATACACTTTATTTCAGTCGTTTGCCCACAGAGAGTAGAAATACTGTTTGCGACTTAGGTTGTCAATAAAGTCAGAATTCCATAAAAATTGACGAGGTGACATGAGAGTTAAATTATCACCAGACTATTTGTTTTTTTAATGTATGCTCCTTATCATGTTGGTATGTTTGGAAATATATGTATATATGTGATATTGCAAAAAGGTAAAATTGCTGGTGTATGAATAAGTAAATGTCAAAGACATGATAAAAAACTAACATATTTCTTATACAGTTTCTTCTTTTAGGTTTGTTATTATGTCTGGAGCATGAGAGTATTCTTTTTTTCATCAAATAGAGTGAATGGGAGTCCCGCTAATAAATGACACGACCCATGCATCACTTCCCTCCGCTATACGTCAGACCCTCCTCTGATGTCCTGTGAGTGGCCGGGACACAATAATGGACTGGGCCCAGTTTCAGCCATTTCAGCCTTTGAGTGAACGGTACCTGAGCGAGCAATGACTCAAAACGGCGTCGGAGTGAAGGTCAGCATGTCTTGTACTTCTAAATTCCAGACTAAGTTGTTGTTGTTTTTTTAATTACTGCAAGCAAACAAAACTATGTAACTTTACAGGAAATAATTATTCTTTATTTGAATAATTCCATTTCATAACATTTTCCTACTTCTAATCCACTACATTGCATTGCCAAGGTTAATTTACAGATGTACACTTTATATAGCAAAATGTATAATATGTTTTATCTTTATATATATATATATATATATAAAGATAAAACATATTATCATATATATATATATATATGTATATATATATTTTTTTTTTTTAGACATATATTAAGTATGAATTTGAATTCGAACTTTGGACCTTTAATTGAAATGAGGTACAGTTTTGCAGTGCGTAATGATACATTAAGCAAAGAGGTTGAGAACTTCTCCACCACTAAAAAAGCATTAAAAGCCAGATTTAATTTTTTTTATTCTGTTGTTGTTTCTTGTTTGTTGATAATGCAGAAGACCAGACACAGACAAAAATACTCATGTAACTTTCTGGGTGTCATTTATCATGACTGGCATCAATCTATCATTTCTGTCTCTTTGGTGCCGATAAATAACGCTTTACTCTGGAACAATGTTTTAGCATCTTTGTCATATCAGCCGCTCATAAACTTGGATCAAATACACAGCCAGACCCAAACTTCCCACTGTCGGTTAACATTGGATTTCGATGTTTTATTACAATTGTGGGAAACTCATGGACAAAAAAAATCATTTGTTTCTATTGTGTTACCAGTATATGGTATTACATTTAAATAAATCACTTCCATTTCAGCTGGGACACACTGAAATCCCATTCATTTCACTTTGGGACACCACATTGAAAGACCACGGAGAGCTGATACAGGACAACTGTGTGATGTGACTTTGCTAGAAAGTCTGTTGCAAGACTTTACCATGAAAGAAAGAAAGATCCAAGCCAACTTTAGTGTGATGACTAATAATATCCATTCACAGTCCTACTCTTTGAAAAATGGTTGAAGATATGGCTATGAACATCTTAAGAAATGCCACAGCTGCATACAGGTTTTTCTCATCTATAGTCATGATTCTTCATCCTTTTACGCCTTCACAACATCTCTCTTACAAATCCAAACAAAATAAGAATAATAACACAACACGGCTCTCTTTGGGTGAGATAGAGAATCTTCTCAACACCGTTGATTTACTGACAAGGTACTATCATGTTAGTGATGAAAGTGATAAAAACACTGACTATACATTTAGCTGCTGTGCTGGATAGAGCTCAATATAAACATCAGATTTGCCTCAGTATGCTATAACCACTACAATTAAAGGTAGGAAATAAGCGGGTATCTGCTATGATTTCATACAATTGCATAATACAGGAAGCTGCATATATGCATTTATTTAGATGGAAAATGTTTAAAATACTGTTTTTCACTTGCAGAGAATAAGCCATGTAATTGATTCACTGATTTAGAAATGTCTTATTCCAGAGCACAAACAGTCCTACAATGAATTCACCGTGAGAAAATTTGCTACGATAGACGACATCAACCCAAAATTAGAGTATTATTCATCTGATGTGAGAGAGTTTGTGAAAAACCATGGCGACAGTAATAAAACATGATCACACCAATTCTTTCTTTCACTGATTCTTTCAAACACACAGTTAAGATATCTGCACCGCATTATCTGTCAATCCAGTTGAGTGGGTGCACAAAGAAACACACACACACACAGTAACACAAACTCACTCTCACAAACACAAACACGCATCCACACACAAAGACACACACACACACACACATTATAAAGATCACAGTTTTCATATGAGAACGTGATGAAAAAGGAAAAACACCACATTTCTAAACAAATAGTTGGGTTTTTAATTATGAAAGCTAATGTTTCTTTATGATTTGTGTTTGAAAGCATGGATATGCAGTTAAAAGGTTTTTTGAGTCCAACAAAGCAGCATGACTCACTCTGTCAAAACACTGCTGTTTCTCAGCAAGACTTTTCATTTACACATCCACAGACTCGAGATGACGGCATAATGCAGTCACACGGACCGAAGAGCAAAATTAATATTCAAATCAAAAAAAGCTCTCTGAGTTGCCTTGTTCTATTAAGCAATACATCTTGTCCTTTAAGGTTTTATCAGTATTCCGGAGATAGAGCCTCAAATTATGCAGCGCCAAATACCCTGGCATTATCTCTGCCTGTGACAGATCAGCCTGTCATTGTGCCTGCAATAGTGCAGTGTGCAATAACATTAAATAGCTTGGCTGGCCGTCTGCCTGTCCTTTGCGTCCTCCAGGAATTCAAGGAGAATCGGCAGCCATGAAGGCAACATGGAAAGCACCAATCACTGCCAATGACATGCAACTGTAATATCCTGTAACCATTGCTTTAGTTATAACAGCAGCATAAACAATGGCGGGGTATGAAGTTAAAAAAACTGAAGGTACTCACATAATTTGATGCCAGGTCTGGATGGAGATAGTCAATGCCTAAAATGAGATTGTGACATGAATGAATGATCTAATTAGGCAATATGAAGAGTTAAATAAATATTTGGTCATTTTGATATTGAATATATAGACTCCACAAACTCAGAAACTAAATATAGACCCTGAATATTCTCCATAATAAATCGCTGGCCATCGCACTAAATGTTCATTGTTATCCTTATGAAACATAAATGTTGAAGAAGTAGCAGGTATATTCGGTTGCTTTTGGCAAACAACTAAGGTAAAAAACAACAGCACTTTCTACTCACCATCATCCATGATTGCAATGGTAACTCCTTTGCCCGTATAACCCAGATGCCAAGCTTCAGCCACATTTAGATCCAGCCCGGGGGTCCCGTCTGCCTGGCCTGTGTTTATCTAATCACTCAGACAATATGGACAAAATCCATGACTCATGGCACCCAGGTGAGCCACCGTTAGAAAATCAGTCAACATGGAGGATGTGTGTGTGTAGGAAGGAAAGGCGATGGATACGGACTGCTCGGGGGAGGAAGAGTGAATCTGATACGGAACATTTATCCAACAGAGTAGATGACTGTGAACTCACGGTTGATGAGAAGGCTTTGGCAGTATTTGGCAGGCTAATTAAAGAATGAATTACAATGTTGATTCAGGACGAAGTGGGGAATATGCCTGGCTCGGTGTGATTAAGGTGGAAGAATGTGGATTGGTCCTAAAGGTCAGGCAGAATGCCAAAACCTGTTTGGCTGATTACTCACCAGATACCACTGTTTGGTGAATAGAGGGTCACTCATGTTGACTTCAATATCGTTGATATTTCTGTAGCCTCGCTTCTGACGGCTGAAGCCCTCCTGCTCATAGACATTTTTCACCTGTGGGCGAAAGCAGAAAAGATATCAGCTGAAGGTCAGCCTTAAGGAAGTAATTAATCCACATGTAATGAAAAGGATCATACAAAGAGTGGAATTCATTCCTGCAGCACAACAAGTGCCTCTGCTCGAGGACGAGCTAGAAATAGGATTTCTTATGATGATTGCGATGTTTCCTGTGCATGCTGCCCTATGCACAGGAAATCAGCAAAACCAGCTGTGCTCTAGTGTATCACGAAGGCAGAACATCATGAAAATGAAAAGGGATGCTTTTTCTCCTAATCAGAGGGCTACAGCTGCAGACTCCTACACTCACCTGCCACATAAGAGACAGTCAATTTTCCTCATGGTACATTTTTGACAAAAAAGCCACAGTAATTACATTCAAAAATCGGCTCATGTTTATTTCAAACATTATGGACACTGAGGGGGATGGAAGCTCTCAAAACATAATTAATCAAGCAGATAAGGTAGAAGGGACTTAATAACTCCTGGAATAAAATGTCTAAGTTAAAATGCAGCTGTCAAACTGATTTTGCGTCTTTGACAAGAACATTATATTTTCATTTCTGTATTAAGAAATCAGGACAGGAAACAAACAAAATTTGAGACTTCATCTCGTTCGTCTAGTCTCGACGTAGCTGTGAGGATGATAATGAGATCTTCTGTGACCTCATTTTGGTAGTCTGATAATGCCTAAACCAAGCCTGAAGTGTAGCTCTAAGTTTGTTCTGTATCACATTATTATTTTGTTATATATATTTGAAAGACTTCAGTGTATTTTCTGTCACTCTGTGTCACATTATGTGTGGCCAAGTGTGGAGGAAATATGAAAAACTGGATATCCTTTTCAAAAACACTAGAAAATACTGTGTTGTGAAAAGTATATAGTTTCTTCTGTGTTTTGTGTATCTCATACAAAACTGTGTCAAATCCTCAAACAGAATTGAACCTGAAATAAAGGTAATTATTTTTATAAATCCAAAATCTTCTGCCTGTATGAAAATGTATTTGCCCCCTTAGAAACTAAATCCAGAATATGACCAAACTACATCCAAAAATGTTCCATCCTATCATCAATTAAATAGATAATTTTCAGAAGCAAGAAGTTAGCTGGTAGGTCTCAACAGTAGCACACTCTGCCATAATCAAATGAAATTCCAGAAGAGATGAGAGAATGTCTATCGCTCTGACAAGAGTTACCACATTATTTCTAAAACTCTGGGACGCCACATGTTCACAGTGAGGTGCTTCCGCTCAAAAGGAGAAGACCTGAAACAATAGTGAACCTTCCTGGAAGTAACCGATCCTCCATATTACCTCCAATGAACTGTTGGCCTAAACCACCTCAGTAAAGGCCAGTTTTCATGGCTCTACTTTTTGTAAGGTACTGGGAAAAAAATTAATCCATGGCAATGAGGTGAAGTGAAAGTCACAATTGAATTTTACCACAAGACCCCTTGTTGACCCTCACCAAACAATTCTATCACAATATTATACCAACATGCCAGCATGGAGGTGGCAGTTTAATTTTGTTGGGACGCTTTGTTGCTTCAGATCCAAGGTGGATTGACGTAATTGAGGAAAACAAGAATTCTGCTCGCTATTAGAAAAATCTAAATGGGGATATCAGGTATTCGGTCTGTGAGTTAAAGCTCAAGTGCAACTGGGTCATGCTTCAAGACAGTGATCATCAGCATAAGAGGAAATCTACCTCGGCTTAAATGGCTTAAAGATTGTGGAAAGGATCTGAGTCCCATTAAGATGCTTTGGTTGGACATGAAAAGTTCACAAACCCTCCAAAACTCATGATTTAGGTATTTGATATCCCCTTTACTTTTTCGGTTATTGTTCTAATGTAAATGTATGTTAAATTAAGTTGTCATTGTTTCATTTTATATTGTGTTAAATATGCGATCCTACAAGAAATTAATAACAATCAGGATTGAGTCCAATACTTTTTTACATCACTGAATTTCTACACCTCAAATGACTCATTGTCTTAATTTTGTTCTCATTTACAAGACTTATTAATATAACAACACAATTTCTAGGCTGGATTTTGAAAATGGGTCCCTGTGATTGGTTTCCTGTCCTGCTGAGCATATCACTCTAGAGGGACTGGGAGAAACCGTCATTGACCTCTGTGTTTACCTTCACGGATAAGAGAGATGACCAGCACTTAGGATGGCCTTTTGAAATGGACAGACTCCATTCATTCTTTTATGGTATACTCCAAGCAATAAAAAGGGACACAAATGTGCATATCAATGTGTAAATGAGTCCATCTAAGTACAACCCCTCAGCTGACTTTAAATCAAAGAGCACTGCTGCCTGTCTCCTGTCCACTTGTCCTCATTCCCTTTTCTGACTTTCTCTTATATGTGCCTGTCAGGGTCAATTGATGCTTCTCATTCCCTATGATTTATTACGATTTCTTTTTCCAGCTTTTGCTCAGTTCACACCTACCTCATTTAATACCTTGATCATAATTTCAAAGAATTTGTCTGATGTGAAAAGCATTAGATGGATGGATGGATGGATGGATGGATGGATGGATGGATGGATGGATGGATGGATGGATGGATGGATGGATGGATGGATGGATGGATGGATGGATGGATGGATGGATAGGTGGATGGATGGATGCTCTCTACTATACATTCACTGCTGCTTATCAATCAGACATGTCTTCAGTATGGGTGTGATTATTCTCTAAAATACCATTTACTTTTGCTGCCTGTATTTCTTTTTTTCTCAGAAATGTCCTTTATTTTTGGTAGAACAGCAGATATATTTCTATTGTAGTGTCTTGAAAGGTATGAAGAAGAAGAAGAATGATTAACAGGGGACATAAAATCTGAGTCCAGAACTGCACAGGAATCAATAACTGCTGTGTTGTATATGACCATGTCTAGCATCTGATTAAAACCCAGTATCTGGAACTTGGACCTGCCCATGTCATTTCTGTTACACTTCTATTAGCTGTATTAGCTCGGTGGAGTGCCTCCAATTTATTTTCATTAGCATCCTTCACAATCGCAATTAGAGAGGTTAGCTGATTGTCTACAGCAGGACCTTCACTTTCAGCGCCTCCACCAATAGCCAGAGCTAGACAGAGACCGGTCAGCACACAGATAAAACTCTTTTACTGACATCAACAAGAGCCTCAATGCACAGCAGATCTTTGTGGTGTATACTGTCAGTTGATTGGTTGGAAAGAAGAAAGCCAGTGAGGATGTCACATTGAGGTCTGAGAAATTATGGACATTTTTAATATATTCTCAGAGCTGTATTATATATAAACAGAAAAGGTATCCAGGTAAATATTGAAATATTTGTACTGACAAATACAGCCTTTAACATAAACATTACTGTATTCAAAACATATAGGTAATTTTGTTTCGGGACAGCAAATTAGCAATCTGGTCTACAACTACAGTTTACAACCACGTATCATTTGTACCTGAATGCAGCACCACGGCCCATTTTCTGCTACAACTATAATCAGAGCATGTGTCTTCATAAGAAGGTATATTCATACAAATCGGAAAGACTTTCTCCATAGGAAGTGAGAAATGATCCATGATGATGTTCCGTGTAAGAGCTTATTAAACTATTTAAGCGCATTGACAATTAGTAATACAGGTACAAGCCTGCTCTTTACCTCCAATCTGTTTAAATGGAGCAATTGGGGGATGGAAAGAACTTTTTAATGTGAGCTCTTCTGACAAAGGTTGTGAGGTACATATACTAACCGACATCATAAAACACTGACCAAATCATTAATTACTCAAATCTGGTTGAGAGAGTATCTTAGTATATTAAGAAAGAGTGAGGCCATGTCACCCATATCAGTGTAGTTATAAAAATAAACAAATATCAATGCAGACAATACTCATTAGAAAATCTGCTTGAATCCATAGATTGGCCCGGGCAACATGTCCAACCTGAAGAAACACCTGCTCACTGGCAAACGTTCACAGAGAGTTGAACCTTCTATGAGGAAGCTTCAGTGAAGCATCACCAACTTGAATGACGTTGTTATGCCATTAATTAGTTATAATGAATTAAAGATAAGCTGTTTTACAGATAACTGGCCTTTTTTTCACTGTACTTGATTATGTTAATTTAGTATTTTTGCCACTAGGCAACACTTAATTACGGCTATGACAGTATGTGGAATTTGCCTGAGACACCTACATGAGGGTCCATCGATACATAACTCCATTCTATTTATGGGGAACCTTTGATTCAAGCACGGCCACCCTGACAACAAGAAGAAGATAACAAACATGATGCCAGTGTTACAGAGTTACAGCAGACTAGACTAACTGCTCCCAACCACTGTTTGTTATATTTCATCCATTTTACTGTAATTTATTTCTTCTTTTTAGTTCACTTATCCAGGTTTGATTAAAAACCCTAAACACTTGTTTTTTTTACAATTACAATATAATTTTTTGTTTCTTTAGAGGAATAAAAATCACAACAAATTAAACCCTCAGAGAGAAAAACCTCCGCAAAGCACAACTGTAATACCCTAAGTAGACATTATCGTGATCAACTAGATTGCTTTATTTTAAGAAAATTTCAAGCAAATTTGTACAATAATTTGAGTTAGTGCCAGCCTCTTTATCTGTAAAAAAAAACTCCAACAAACTCTCCGCTATGTTGCTGGTCCTCTCCCCATTCTTTTGCTCTTTTCACTTCATGCTCAGAGGCCCCAGCAAAGATATAATAATTATGGTGAAACATCACCAAAATTCATCACTAAGATGTGCTTAAGTTTTTCTTTAATCTTGCTAAAAAAAACAAACAGACAAACAAACAAATGCAAAGATGTAAAAACATGATCTCCTTGGTTGTTGTAAAAAGTAGCTTTAGGTTTCAAGTCCATGTGAAGAGACCAATATCTGCTCAAAAGTGTACGGTACCCATCATGCAGTCTGTTAGCTACGAAATTATTTATTTATTTGATGTGGCTCTTGATGTCACATGGTATGTACCACAATCATAATAAATAAATATGAATAATAATTAACAAATAATATCACTTAATGATAACACACACACACAACTAAAAAAAATTAAACAAATGTTGCTTAAAAAAGGAAGAACAATTAGTTTGCAAAACATTTTTCCTCATCTGATTAATATCAACACATTCAAATATAGATGGGTGCTTTGAATAAGCACTATATTCCAAACTGCTTTTATTTTTACATACAAACAAAATATGGCACGTGTCTCACAAATACCACTCTTTGCAGAGGTTGCTGGTCAACAGGTTTCTACCTAATTAAGTATATAAAATAATAAATTCTAAATAAGTATTGATGATGTCACTCATCTGACTTCATCATTTTTTTCTCTTTTGCCTGAAGTGAGTTCTCAGCCTCTGTTCAAAATGTTATCCCGTTAGACCCAAAGCAATGCATGTGGAGGCAAAGCAACAGCACATTATGTGCCGTAGTTTAGTTTTCTAATCCTATGTCTGCCTCCCCCAGTAGTCATGATTCTCTTTTAAACTGTAGCTCAGAGTGGGTGCCCCCCCCCCCCCCCCCCCCCCTCCTCTCCATAAACCATACATTGCATTTTATCATTGTAAATATAAGAGTGTACGCGTGGGGTGCACTCTAATATAACTAGCGTTTATAGATTTTCAAATGCTATTACTGTATCATCAGCATTCTTAGATTAACGTTATATCCTAAGCAGCCCTCTAGGTCATTGGAAACTAATGCAAACTTCCAGTGTCATGTATTTTCACCTTGTCTAAGGTGTGCAAAGAAATTCAAATAAATGCAATACCTTTAAAAAATGAGAGCTGATTTGATATCTGTACACATTCATTCATGTAACTACTAACTTATTAATACTAATTAGAGTATGAATCAACAAAAAAACAGATCAATACTCCTTCAGCACTTTAACCAGGCACCTCAAAATAGTGACTTCACTGCACTCCTGTTTCACCTACATGATGATGTTTTCAATTAATTTATTCATCTGTTTAATTTATTTGAAAGGGACAATGATCAATGAATATATTTTGCCAGTTACAGTTCAGCTCAGCTAATTTTCATCCGTAGTCCCCTGGTTGGTCGGCAACAGTAAACAACATGGCAGACAGGCGGGCGTCAGTAAAACTGACATACAACAACATACACAGTGCTGTTACACTGTGTAAAATTACATATGAAAAGGACATTTCAGTCAGATTGTTAAACATTTCATCACATACATTGTCCCATTTATTTTCAGAATGTACGCATGCACACACACACTTACAAACACTCTCGCACGCACACGCACACGTATGTTAATTTCGTGTATATATTATATGTTAACTGAATGGGATCGGAGCAATTAAACCAAACACCCAGTCTACAGTGATACCAGCAGAATCAACACTGTATAGGGGAATAAAGCCGAATGCCAATCATTTAATGTACCTGAACCAGACTCTTTCTATTCCTCATCCTTTTCCCATTCCTTAGATTTAGTTTCATAATAACCTCCTGAATTTCTTGTTGGGTACAAATAGAATGTGCTGTAAAAAATGTGTTCATTACAGATATGTCCATCACAACACCCAGGACAGGGCAATCTTTTAAATGTTGAAATGTAGCAGCTTCCAATCAAGCGTTCTGGTTTTACTCTCATCTCTCCACTAAATGTGTTCCAACTCTCATCTGTGTTCTCTGTCATTTATAGGAAAACAAAACACCTTTTTGTTAAATGCATTTATTTATATTGAAGCATTCCTCTCTGTTTTGTTGTTGTAAACCAGAATGCTTTTTGTGTTGATGGTCAAAGATGTTTGTCTACTTTAAAGGTTTTTTAGGAAATCTAATCATAATACCACAAACCTCCTTTGACATTTCATGACACGAGTCACACAGTTGACCCACCACGTCAAGCTGCATATTCCCTATTTGTTACCCTGAATGTTTTTCGTAGTGACCCACTCGAGATTTTATTATTTCTGTCGCACTTGATGTCATATATGTCTGTATGCTAGCTATGGGGTTATCTGCACGATAAATATATATATAAAGTAATATTCTAAACCGAATATTAAAACCCTTATTTCACACTGTATTTTACATTTATACTAGCCTCAAAACAATCTATGTCATGCGCCTGTAGGTGCATGCATGCAGGAGACACATTGTCCTTTCTCAATGTGTGTGCTTACTCTGTGGTCCTTCTGAAGCCGCTGTGCGCTGTGGGCGCTGCGTTTGCTCCGCCTCTTTGAAGTGTCCTGAGGATAGAAGTGAAAGAGACCCTCTCCAACGGTAAGCTGGGAAAAAAGCAAGAGAAAAAAGGAGGCAGCAATTACTAAGCAAGTGAACAGCAAATGAAAAAAAACGATGATAAATGCCAGAGAAGGACAGCAGGTCATCCTCCATGTTGCAAAAAATGACACTGAGTCCCTGGCTTTCATTGGGATCTATTTTAAGGCACTGGAGAACACTGGTGGAATCAACAGTAATGAATCACAAGGGCAGGCAAATGAGATGCATCATCCAGAGTGTTCCCTCTGGCATCGTTCACGGATTAAACATCTTCTTATGCTTTAGAAACAGCTAGGGTCCGGGTCACTCCCCAAAATAATTGCTTTCAGGTGTCAGAAGTAATGTGCAAATGAAATTCTTAGAGAGTTTAATTTTCAAAGATTTTTTTCCACTGTTAATTATTTCTACCGGGGTATTCCCAAAACACACAGATGAAACCTCATGTATGTAATACACATCACAAAAAAATAAATACAACCTCTGCTTTTTGGTAATTAGGGTTCCTTTGGATACTGTCAAAGTCTCTCTCTTTTATCTTTTTCTTTGCGCTAAAAATTTGTCTCCTGGATTTGTGTCCCTGGCGAGTAAATTAAGCAACAATAGGAGATAATTCAAACAATACAGACATTGTTTAATGGTGTATATCCCATTAATACAAATATAGCTCCCGATTACATAACCTCAGAGGCAGGGAGGCAGAGGATGAGGGAATTATGTAGTACCTACAAGAAAGGGAAATAGCAATCACAGAACTGATGCATAACCACCATCACAATATGATGAGTTACAGATTAAAAGAGTGGGGGGGTTTTATTTTGGAGGGGGGGAAGAAAAATTTTCATTTGGAGCAGCTGAGATGCCTCTTTGTTCACTGCTATGCCTCACTGGCTAAGGCTTCAGCCAATTTCACCCACACATTAGTTTTGACACGTGACAAGGCGCACACACTGTCAGGGAATTATTATAATTTGTTCGGTCACAAATGGCTTGATACATCTTTTCACCTTTTGACATGTTGTGATGTGTTCTGCCTTTATCACTCCATTTAGTAAGAAGCATTTTCTCGGTTGAGTAAAATGCAATGTCTGCAGGGGAGGCCATGATTGTCACAATATGCAATGTGAGTACATTATGTCTGAGATAAAGAAAAAGGTGGACATTTTTGGTTAACCATTTAAACAAAAAGATACATTAAAGAAATGAAAAAAACAACTTTCTCCTCATCCATTGATGGGATTTAAGGATGATGCAGATGGGATTTATAATCTGGTCAAGAATGATATTACTAGCTCTTATTTTGGAAGAAATCTCAGCTGAATCTGTTTAATTTTTTCTTTAGAAAGAAGAAAACATTACCAACATGTGTCTTTTTGCTATGTAGGACAGTGAAATTGGATGTGTCTGGAGACATAAATGAATTAGCCGTGGGAGGTTTGCGTCCCCAAGGACCATATAGGGCAGTGGGCAACTTAAGGGCCTCTGAAGAATGACGTCAAATTAAGGGCAACCGTAATGAAAACCTTGAGAAGCCTCTGAGCATCAGCTGCTGTGCTTCAGCTGCTGAACACACAGTTGGGCAACATCATTTCTCATTTCCAGAAAAAGTGAAATAGGTTTACGATACTTAATATTAATATGTTTGGGATTTGCAATAATAAATACCTAGTAAAGTTGGGGAGAAAAGCATTAAAGGTGACACAGACCGAGCTGTTGGGCAATTTCCCCTCAGCATCCCTACCTTTCGGACACTCTGGAACCCATGTTGTGTTGCAAGTTGCTGCGCCTCATCCTGTGCGTCCTCCTGCAGCTGAACCAGGAGATGGTCCGTCAGAACTCCTCCTGCAGCCTGCGTCGAAAACAGCAGCCCGTTCAGTAGAACTATAAATCCCACGGCTGTCCCATGTCGGGCAGATCCACGCATCGTGTCTGCTTTAGGTCAGCCCGCTTGTCTGTCTGTACGTCTGGATAAGAAATCTGTTTGCGGGATGCTTCGCGCTGGAGATGGGAGGAGGAGGAGGGGGGTGGGGGGTGGGGGGGGATGCAAGAAGGTAGAATCAAAGGTTTTGGGGTCGCATCTCCTCGTCGTCACCTGATCAGCCCACTTGAAGTTGTCTTTCTCCGAGAAGGTGCAGCCGCTCGTTGTGGGTGCTTCGAGTGGGTTGGTTGGATATGGTGTGTCCTCCGCTTTCCGTCGTGCCTCCTCCTCCTCCTCCTTTATCCGTCATTCATGTACCTTACTCGATCGGGTACTTTGTGGGCGTGACGTTGTACCCTACCAATGGGCTCGTGCGGGTGTGGCCATCAATTCCTCCCCGGATGCGCTCTGGTACACTTTTGAGCACCGTGGAGAATTCCTCACCGCCTTCAGAGTTATAAGATTGATGCTGATGTAGAACAAACGGTGACCTTCTGGAAGGGGTGCATCACCAATATTCCTGCAGAAATCATGAAGATTTAAAGAGCAAGTTACCCAGCCTCAAGTTCTCCTCTCTAGGATTGGACATATACTGAATTATGGTGGACCTCACCTATTTTTAGTTGTGGCATGTAAGAACCATTTCAATTGAACCATAATTGGCCATTTGGGTGTGAACAGCATGTTGCTAGAGAGAGCCCTGTAAAAAAAGACCTCTTTTATAAATGCATCATTAAAGGGTTCCAGCTTCCCTGCTGCTGTATGCTTCACAAATGGGTATGCAGGGCTGCTGCTGGACTGATGTTACACGTTTGTGTTAGCATGAGGAAGAGGAGAGCTAGAGGGGGAAATTGGGCTCCACCGGTGTGATACCACTAATTTCCCATGTACAGACGGGGATCAGTGCAAAGGACCATGTGCTTCTCTCTGCACAGCTGGCCAGTGTTACCACTGTGGGTTTTACACTAAGCTCGCCTTGGTTAAGTGTTAAATGAAAATGTACTCTTCGCCCATTTCACCCTGTATTTGATCCATCCTTGAGGGAGCAGTCATCTGAGTGGATTATGTCAACTGTTGAAGAAATGGTGAAAATATTATGAAACATCGTTAAGTTTCATTTACAGTATACAGTTATGTTGCATGAAGTTAAGTTTTGTTGAATTTACTAAGAACAATCATGCAAACCAAACCCTGGTATTATTGCATTAATGCAATTAAACTCCCCGGTTTAAAGTTTCAAAGATACAAATATTTTGGTCTTTCAACAGCATAAAAGTAATGTGACGCAAACAACATCCATGTTTCATTCAATGATCACATTAGCGTTGCAGGTAGGCCTACGAAACATAGTTGTATTGAATTTTTAAGCAGAGTTGTGTTAACTTTACTAAACAGAATTAGGTAGTTCCAAACTCTTTTAATCTTTCATTAATGCAATCCAACAAAATTGTTTTAATTGTCAACGATGCAATCATTTAGTTCTTTAAACATAGTGTGTTAAGAGTGTGTTCTCTGATCAACAGATCTTTTTTTGTGTTTGTTTTAGACGAGCTTGTGGGAGTCTTTAAAAGACAAGATCTGCTGTCATGTGTTTCACTTCATTCTGTCACCCCAAAAAACCCACATTGTTTCCCATAACGTACCGTTTATCCGGCTATCTCATCAGAATATTCTTGAATAACAGCTAAAAAAAGATATACTTAAAATATAATCTGTTTCGTTTCACCAATCTCCAAATCTTAGGTATACACAATTTTGCACACAACTCAGGAGACATCTACATATCAAAATTTTGAGGTCTGTGAGGAGAAATGATCGGTTCACACACCGTCATTTTACCGGCTAATTATTTCACTTGTCAGGAGATAATTCAGATATACGTAAAGTAAGCAAAGTCATGGACGTTATACGTGTTCTCCTCTTATGAACGGGGTGTTGACATTGTATTGAAAGTATTCATCGCCGGTAGATACTCCCAGCATAATGCTGTCATGACTTTGGGTTTATTTAGTAATCTTTTATCGTGAAGGTTTCGTCATTTTGGTCTGTGTTCCTGTTTTATTTTGAAAGATGGTGTGTATGTTGTTTAATTTCCTGTCATTTGTATTTATTTTTTTTGCCTTTTTTGGATGTTTATCTATTTATTGTTCATTTCTTTATTTTTTCTCAGTAGTAGAAAAAATGAAGAAATGAACACAGCTGCAGTCTTTGTATTTTATTTGTATTCCTTTTCCCTCTCTGTGTCCTGTTCCAGTATTGCTTCTATTCTCCTCTTGTGTGATTGTCCATTATGTTCACCTGAGTTTCCCCTCCAGCTGCGTCTCACTCTGTCGTTACATCAGTGTATATATTCTGTCCTCACCTTTCCTTTTGTGCCGGTTCGTTGTTGATGTTTCCTCGTGTCATCGCCCGTCCCAGCCATTTCCTAGCGTTTTCCCAATTAAGTTATTTCTTAGTGTTTTGTTTAGTTATTTTCTGTTTTCTCTCACGCTTTTTCCTCGTGCCTTATTTTTGAATTAATTAAATATTTAACTGCACCTGCTCTGCCTCGGCTGTCGTATGTCTGCACCTGGGTCCAATGACAGTTCCTAACAAATGTTGTGCAACTCTAACTGCTTTGCTCTTATGACTGTCACCTCTTCTTCATCATACAGTGTGTGTTTTGGTAACCTGTGAAGACCTTACAGTATCACCCACTTCTATACAGTTAAGGGTGTGGGTGTTGTCTAATCACTACTTTAACTCACTACGTTATTTACTAGCAATTAAGTAAGCGGGTCTGTATAAAACAATACTCAAAACTGATGATAAATCCGGTCTTTCCTGGAGTGCAGTAATTAAGTTGTTTACCACTCAAGTAAAAATGAAAAAATCTTGATTTCGATTGATTTTTATATTTATGGCTCCAGTATAAAAGTCTACTAACAATGAGAGGTAAAAGCTGATGACGACATTAAAAAAATGTTGTTAGATATGTGTAAAACTAAAAGTTTATATTTTAAGTATTAGAAATCAGAAGACATGTCACATAATAATGTTTCCAGTGAGAATTTGGGGGCTTAGCAATAAGTAATACCGTCAAAAGTCTGAATTTTGGGTATTGAATGACTTGATGCCGGCTCTCTGGTGATGTTTTTATTCATTCGATAAAGACATATTTTTAGAAATCTCAGCAAGGGCATCCTGGGGTTACATCAATAAATGCCTTGAGCCTTGATCTCCATTATTTGTTATTAAACAAGCACACACGCATAATCAAAACACATGTATTTTTTTAGAAAAGGTTTTTTAATTTTGGTACAATTCCTAAAAAAACTTGCAGACAGATTTTAAAAAAACAAAACCGTTTTTATGAAACATCACATGGACTGACTAAACTGCATTGAGTTTTTATAGTCAATTTAGTGTTAGGTAGACTCCATCTTCATTGACACTAATAGAAGAAGGATTTTCATGTTCAATATCTTTGGTCCTTTTAACCCTCTTTCATTTTTATCTCCACCAAGGAGGTTTTCATTTCCCCTGTGTCTGTTTTACAATTACACAAAGACTATCTAGGGATCCTGGGTCACCCATAGACCCCATAAGATTTGGTGTATTGGGAAAAATTCAAGATATTTTTCATGACTCTCCTTGTAAGTTCAAACTCTTTTTCTTTAATTTCTTAGGGAATGATGCACTCTTTAAGTACCAATGAGCATGCTACTCGGTGATGATCCAAAAACAATTTTGGATCCATTAGATTAAAATAATAAATCCATTAACCTTATTGTATGGTTACAAGGACATGAGTTTGAGTCCGGAGAAGGTTTGTTTGATCTAATGGGGCTTGGTGGAAGTAGGCACTCTACTTACTTAATGCCATTCTAGTTCCCAATAGCAACAGAATGTCTATATACACAGGGGGAAATGCTTTAAAGACTTCACAACAGGATTTCATTACTGAGAGAAATAGAATAACATTCTGTACAGTTTATACAATTCCCACCAAGGCCCAACAGTCCCCTTAATTCAGTCGAGCCATATTTAAAATAAGCTGTGTTGTACAAGCTTCTATGAAAATGTATCTAAATCTGGTTGAATGAGATTTAATTTGGATCTGCATCAAATTGCACATACTCATAGAAATCAGGCCCTTACATTACCCTGATGCTTTTTATTAAGACCCACACAATTGTTATTTTATATGTTGTTGACATCTTTAGAAACTGAATAGTCCATAATTGCATTAATAATATTAGCATGGTTGCACTTTCTGTTGCCAATAAATATACAATTATGCACAATGAACAGCTGAACTGCAACCGCTTAAGTGAACAGGTGAAAGGAGAAGAAGATATAAATGTCATGTTACGCATTAAAATGCCTCTGATTCTTGAAAAAACAGAAAAACATAGTTTGGCTTTGCAGAGAAGAAATAGCCGTCAAAATAAACAGATTTATATATGCAGTAGTGTTGGAGCTGAATGAGGGATCTTTAATTTTTCATACTCACCCAATGCAGTAGCGGGTGCAGGGTGCCTGTCAATGTTTCTAATCTAGGTTTCAGTGAGAGCAGGAGAGATTACACCGGCAGCAGCAAGATGTTCTTCAGCAGATAATCACGCCCACGCACCTAAACACAAGAATCACAACTCTATGACAAAGCCTCTGCAACCTCTGCCAACAACTTTTTCAGCCTGACTGGAATTGTCTTAAAGCTCTCACATACATAATCCTTTGCTGCGTTTGTAAAGCAATGTTTTTTTCAACGCTCTACCACATCTACTCAGAATGATCCAAATACATTAAGATGCTGATTTAAACCAACAGAACAAACAATCCAAAAAATCACTAGTTGCACAGTAGAAAGTTAAAATAAATGTGGGAAAGCTCACTAAAATAATCTACAAATGGATCTGAGAACCACTGTAATTCAATTTCCTTCTTTGGTAGCATTACAAGGTTTGAGGAAGGCGATAGCTCTGAGTATGTGGGGAATTGTCGGAACTATAGCCACATTGATGGTAGAACAGATAGTGTCAGGAACCACAGTTCTAATGGTTTCATTTGCTCTCTCAGTCGCTATCTCTTTCTCTCTGTCTCTCTGCTGCAATCTCTCTGTATCATAGGAGCTACTTCCTAACGCCGACTGTCTGAGATAAGATCCCGTCCTTCCCAGGACAAACAAACAACACCAGACCTCATAATGGCAGAGGGCTGACAAGTCATTTCATATTATCACCCTGTCTCTGTCTTTCTTGCTTTATGTTAAGGGTGTCGAAAGGAACCAGTATTGAACACAACTGTGATATTAATAAATATAATATTAAAATACCCTTAATTACAATTTGTAAACAATCCATTGCAGATTTAAGGACTTGCAGATCTTGTATCAGCTCATATGCCTGTCTTGACTTCCTGTCCTGTATTGAGTGTAATTCATTTACCCAAAAGAGACAAGAGACACATAGAACAGATTCAAAGATAATCTTGAGAAAGTAATGCATTCACTTTGAGAATTAAATAATAATCCTGTTTGTCCAGATTACCAAGATAATTATCTCATTCATTTGTAAGACCATAGCAGATATCTTTATTTTTGCTAACTGCCTGACTGAATCTTGAGTCGCCTTATAACTAGATGTAGGCATCTCAGAAGCATTGTCTCGTATTGATGAAGCACTCCACGTCTGTTCAACTGATCCTGGAGAAATACTGCAAAGTCCAGCAAATGCAAATGGACTTTCTGCCTGAACAGCCACAACGTCCCTGGGTGCCTGCGTAAGCTCGAAAAACTAATAACACCACCACAAGTATGAGTAAAGCCATGAGATATGAGCATTAATGCCTCAAACCAAGACTAAAATATAACTGGATGAAATTAAACTTGAATTATCTTTATAAAGACTCTGCCCTTTTTTCCCAAATCAACAATAATATTATCTCCTTTATCCCAAGGATCGTTTTACGATCAATTATTTTGGGTACTATAATCGTATTGTAACAACCTGATATCGTGAAAACGCTGGTTTAGATTATTCAATCCGGTTTCAATGGTAGCATCTTCTATGCATCCAGGCTGGACTGTTGTACTTATAATGCACCTCACAATTCTTTATTGATGTTATACACGCCTAATTAGGGCTTGTTGTTGTTGTACCATCACGAGCCAGCGGCAGACGTAGGTCCAGCCGAATCAGTGAATATGTGAATGGAGCGATTCTGTGAGATGTAGAACGGCACGCTCATAATACATATCTAAATGATGTATTAAGAGTAAGACCCACTGCAGCCAGTAGTAGTTTGCAGCTAATTAAAAAAAGATTAAATAAACCGGAAATGTCTTTTAATTTGGGAGACAGCACAAGATCCTGGAGCATCTCATGTTCTGGGCAGAGAGTGAGATAAGTGTCCATTTAGCAGGTAAACAAGTGTTTTTTCCATGTTATTTTTATTCACAATGTGCTCCTCAACGCATATACAAAGTGTCAGGCAGATTCATCGAAATTGTTGTACAGCTCACCTTTTACGTATGTGAGTGCTTTGGCATGCTCTCTAAGTAACTAGGGCGCGTAAGATGAGAAGTGGACCAACTATTAAAATATCCTCGTTCAATCATATCCTTTTGATGTGCGAACCAGTATGTACTCATAAATGAACAAGTCTTCTAGAAATGAAACAGTTTTCTTGGACCAAAAAGGGCAGGACTCTAACACATGGATGCAGGGTAAAAACTGTAGAACTGAAAATATTTATGGGAAAAAGGTGCTAAATTGATTGGGTGCAGGAGCAGGGCAGCCGGCTGGACATAGTGTGGCAGAAGCAGAGCAGGATCCCTTGAAACGATCTCCAAGACAGTTGTGTTACCGCAGAACAGGTTGAGCAAGAATCCAAAAAATGTTTGCAAAATTGAAAAATGTTAGGGAAAGAAGTCATGAACTTGAATACAACAAGAATAAATGGAAGTTCTGAAGAAGAATCCTCGTGAAGAGCCGGGGGTTTATATGCTGCAGTCTCCAGGTGTGATGATAAACCAGATTGGAGTCCAGTAGGCAGATGTCATGGTAGACAGGGACACAGACTTCGAGAGACAGACAACACACATACAATAGACCCAAGAGCGAAAAGGAGGTGTACCGCCAGATCCTAACACCAAGAGCAAGTTTTGGTCTGCATTTAGTCCTCAATTTTTCATATTCATGAGAAATTTATCAGAGTAAATCTCTAACCCTGCTGTACCTGCAAATTATGTTGTACAGATCTATTCTTTTGACCTATTACATTGATCAGGCCACCTGGAGGGATAGATAGCAGTCAGCTATCCAGGTTATGCTGGGGTTGATGCCCTTTGAGGCGTGACAGAGAGGAAGTCCAACTCAGGTGGAAACACAAGCATGATTAGTCATGGATTACACAACTGAATTTACCACTTTCTCTCTTATTCCCTCATCCCCAGCCCTCCTTTTTTCTTAAAAAAAAAATCTCAGCTGATCGCTGTTGTTCTCCTCATTACGTTTTGTATTTAAGTCTGTGTCTTCCTCTCTGTCTTTGTTAGATTGTCTGTTTTTTCTTGCCTGCGTTCATGCCTGCGTAATTTACCAGTGTTTCCTCCTGCTCCCTACGTTCATGAATCCTGTCTATGAAAGTTTTGTTTTCTCATGGAATAGTATTTGCTACTTTGCATTTGTGGGTCATTATTTTGCTACTTTATTTTCATCTATTTTGCCTTAGTTTCTGAATTGACATTATTTTTCCTCTTGTTTCTAGTTTGTCTGGTTTTGTAAATCAGACCCTTTTTATTAAACATTATTTTGTGAACATTTCCTTTAAGTGTGTTTGCATTTCGGTTCCATATTCTTAAGCTAAATTTAACACAGCCAAAAGCCCTCTGTATGAACTCAATGAAGGCGAAATGGGGGATCTGAGTGAGACCACCTCTTAGAAGGCGGCAGAGAGGCTAATCAAATATCTGGATAAATACAAGATACAAAAGCTGGGCAACTGGTATGACATACTGAAGACATGTTCGGCTAACAACTGGAGGACTTACAACAGCTAATAGTGATTTACATGTAACTTAGAGAAGAAGAAATGCCACCAAAAATGTCATCAAATACGGGAGACAACAGGGTGTTCGAGAGCTCCCCACCCTCTGAGCAGGGCACAAGATCAGCCACCATGTAACAGGAAGGCTAAACGATTGCTAGTTTTCTAGAAATTGTTGCTCAGCATGTATGTATGACATCAAACCTGGGCAATTCATTTTTCCTCTTTTGCAGAACCCCAGTTCACAGTTACTTACAGATTGGTGTGGATGTTCCACATTTTTCTTTGGTCCTTAAACAGAGGCCTCTTCTAAAGGTCAAGAGGTGTTGCGTAATCTCTATATGAAGAGGTTCTATTGATTACAGTTAACTTTAAGAGGAGTCAGACTTAATTGACTTATCTACCAAAAGGTTTTTTAGACGAATGATCTCCATTCACCATTAAAATGTGTATTCAGAAAAGTAGTAAATAAAAGCCTAACCCGTCATAATGTTATTTTAGCAACTATTTGAATTTCCATTCAGCATATAGAAGGAAAAACGATTCACTCACTAAAAAATAAAAACATTTCTTCTCTCAACCGATCTCCCTCCATAAATTTAATGCAAATATAACATACACTTACAACAGCTGCTCCAAAGCCGAGCAATATGGGGGAAAATACTCAAGATTATTTATATCTCTTAAAAAACAGAATGTCATTGTACCCTGTAGCAATGTGATTCTAACACTCTTCTCCAAGGAAAGGGAAGATACTTCGAGAGCAATGGCACAACCTAGTTTATTATTCAAAGTATATTACAACAAAACCTTTTCTTTAATTGGAAAAGGAAAAACAACCGTGTGGGCCAAGATTATGCATAATCACAATAATTACTTCCCTCTGTGTATTGGGTATTTCGAGATGAGGATTCTGCATTGCTTAATGAATGCACCACCCTGGAATGAATGAAAGGACATGCAAATTATTGTCAGAGATAAATTGCATTTACTTAGGAAGAGAAAGAAAGAAACATTGTTTTCGTGTGTTTGTTTACTTTGGTGGAAAACATCTTCCACAATCCGTAAGAGGATGTCAACAACAATGTAATAACACACAGGCATCTGTACCGACATTTTTAAGGGGATCTTGTTTTCGGATTTTGGTGAATCAGAAAATCTTTTGTGCTTGTCTCTATGATATACAGGAATGTATTCATACTGTGAGGAAATGTGTTCAAATATGCTCATGATTAAATTGATGAAATTGTTTGTTATTTGATAAATTCAAACTGATAGTTTGAGGAAGGAAAAGCATTGTTTGAATCTTTTGCCACATTGTTCAGGTTGTATTTTCAGCAGATGTTGTTGTGGTTTATGGTTCGTCAAAATGTTTCAGGTGTTAAGCTTTAGTTAAAAGCGGCAAGTATTGTGTCCTGTTTGGAGTGTGAAGTGCGAAGTGCAGAGACCGGAGACACTACACTGTAAATGTAGAACATCGGGTCTATTTTAATAAAAAGACGGGAAATCGACATTACATCAGTAAAATTAAGTTCTTTGTCCAGTTTGTAAAATGTATTGGCATTTAGCGGTGAAGTTCCAGATCCTATCCAAGAGACTAGGTTGCCATCAGGCGTCATAAAGTTGTCATTTGGTAGCCTCTTAAATGATGAAGTACATTAAGATGAACATATTTAGAAATCTAAAACTATAGGTTGAAATTCACATGTAAGAAAACAAATATTATTTGCTCGGCGTTGAGGTAGACAGGGAGGTGAGCGGAAAGAATATGGTGATGGCGGGGTTGGAGGGTAAAGATTATTATTTACCAATTCAACTATAATAAACAACTGAGCGTGAATTTCGCCATAAGGAGGTGCCGGTGCTTGACTGATTACTTTCTGGGATGAGAGACCGTGCTGCAAGCTCTCCCCCTCTCCTTCCCTAAATGATTTTTTCTGACTTGACCTGCTTGTGTCACACCCCGACAGAGGAAGTGTGACCAGTGGGGAGCCACTACTCCGCACTGCCTACCTACTCCACCTACCGCGTGCAGACCCAGCGGTTTACCTCTAATTCTCCCCGTCAAAAGGGGAGCAGGGTTAAGGGGCAAAGGTAATTATTTAGCACAACATTAAGAAGAAGAAAATAAAATATGTTTTATTTTCTGCTGGTGGTCCAAAAAAAAAAAACAAGATTATTATATTCCATTTATACAAACATTAATTAAATCTATTTTACTTCGTCATTGTGAGGCAATCAGTTTCCTGACATTTTTGTAAAGTAAAGCCAAATTACTAGATTGTACAGTGTACTTGCAGTTTTTGAGCTGTTCTTCTCTTGGCTGGACCCGAGTGCTTCAAAGCTTCTGTTGTTGTCATGGTAATCAACATCCAAATCTGCATTCAAACAGCTTTCATATTAGAAAAATGGAGCACTTTTATGTGGTTTAATTAGGTCTATTTATCCTCACAATAAAATCAAGCTCGTGCTGAGCTTCAAATACTCACATTTGATTGTGAATGGAACCCTTTATGCTATACTTATACTTCTAAAAATGGTATTCAAGCAGACAGGAAAGGTGTGTTCTAAAATTCGGTTTACTTGTAAGTATGTGATGTGTGTTTTCATGCACTGCATTTGAATTATTATTGAAAACTCACCATTTGTTATCCATTTACTCAGGGGATGAGTGTAGACGTGATGATGTAATTACAAAGTGCATTTTGTGATTAAAGATCTGCTCAGTTTGTTCTGAATTCATGCAACAACAAAAAAAGTGTAACTCACGTTCTGTCTGTAAGAGGCACCTTTTCCTCCACAGATGCCACGTCTTTTTACAACATTGGTGCTAAAAATGCTGTGACAATTGTTGCTTCCATAAATAATCAAAGCTGCACATTGGGGGTGTTGATTGGGGACACGTGTTTGTGCCAGTGAGGTCAAAGGTTGTGCTTTGGATTTGTGTTTTTGCATTGGTCATGTTTCTGCCCTTACTGGCATTTGTTCAATGGGCTGTTCTCTGTTTGAGGAGCTGAGCTGAAGTCTACACTGTCAAACTTTATCAAAACACACATGGACAGGCACTTAAATGATATATTCAAAATGACTGCTAAAACAACAAGACAGGAAATCGAACCTTCTTGTAGAAAAATACAATTGTTACCATAAATGTGTATATTTAGAAAACTGCTTTGGAGATCGCGGTAAGTATATGGAATGAGCAATTCTCAACATTCATGCCAAGATGTGTTCATAAATTAAGTGGATGTTATGACTGGTTTAATTATCTGTTCTAGAGTGTCGTGATGAGTAATGCTCAAAATACGGGAATCAAACAACTCAAATCCATTTGCTAATGATGATTTTGATTATATGCTATGGAAAACATTACTTCAAAGTAAATTTTTATAATCAAGGTCCTTCGGCTGTACCTAGTCGTGTGCTATTAACGGCACTGCCAACTTCCCCTTTGCCTTTCATATGCTCATTAAGTCATTTGCAGAGTCATCCACCTCAAGTCTGACATCTTAGCAACTTCATTCAGGCTGAGATATTTGACAATGCATTATTTAATATTGTATGCCCTTTTCTGATTAAACACACTGACATTTGAGGTGAAATGGTAAACAATATTCAAGTATACAAAGTCTCCCTTGCTCTCTGTTGACATTCATGCACAAGGAAACTCAACTCTCTGGGAAACTATAGTACTAAGATAATATCATCACTGTGCATCTGCAACTAGCTGCGTCACTAGCATTGTTGGGAATGGAGAGTAAAATGCTCGTTGTCACTTACTGTCAGCTCATGAGCTTCCCACATATGTCCATTTTGCTAAGAGGACCTTTTGAAATGTGTCCACGTCTACAGGAACAGGCCATGTGACCTTGGCAGGATGTGATGGCTGTGAGGGATGTACGTGTAAACAGCATACACAGCAGTCTCTGTGTGTGGGTTCTCGTGCTCTTTCCATTTTAAAAGGACATTAGGGCTAATGGTAATGGTATCTCAGAGGTTTCCAAGCCTCTTCCCAGTCCCACCTATATAGTAGCAACCAAAGTGCATAGTCCATTAAGAAAGCAAACAATGGATATTTTTCATAGGCCACACAGGGTAAACACGACTGTGCCACAAACAATTAGTGACGTACGCTGTGCTTTAGCTATCCAACAATGCTCAAACATCCCCCATTATCATTTAATAACACTAACAAACAGCCAGAAGGGATGGAAGACAGATGACATTTCTGCAAAGAAAGGGTGATAATGAGTTAACATTTCCATGAATCTAGACACAAAGTCATTTGCGCAACCACTTTACATTAAGCTCCAATTACTTTGAACAAAGGTTACAATGGATGCAGGGAAGTGCTTTGTGAAAAGACAGTCAGTTGCGTCTGTGCAGGAGCATTATACGTGTGGGTGAGCATGCTTTTCCATGTGGCAAGGATCCCATGGAAAAACAAGGAGTTTGACACCTTTCATAGGACTTAACGCAGATGTGAGAAACTCCACCTCTGATCCAGCCTGGGATTAGTGATGGCCACAGTCTCTTTGTGATTCAGTGGCTTCTCTGAGCTGACAAGAGTGAAGCAATAAGCTTGCCATTTAGCCTACTGACTGTGAAGTTAGCACAGCTAATTAGCAGCGCTGTCATGTGCTGATTAATTTATTCAGTGTAGCCTCATTTATTTGAGAGTAGAGCTAATTTGTTTGCATAAAGTTTTACTACTTTCAACTCTCAGCTTTACTGACCGAAGCCACATAGCATTAGACGTCATTAAAAGCTGTTCACTTCAGACTCAGTCAACCATACGGTGATGTGTAGTACTTCCCTCCACATATACTACAGATCATCATGCCAAGTGTGTAAATAAACCCTGCACTGACCACGCCAGGAGGGTCAATAAAACTACAAGCTGAAATGCATTCACCGAGTCTAGAGAACCTCATTGTTCATTCTACCCCTGCGATTTGCGAGGATACCCCAACTAATCAATATTAGGACCATTAGGCTTAACAAACCTGGCTCATCTATAAAGTGCCCGCAGCCTCTTTTAAGTGATAACATGAAATCCAGCACAGCCTGCCTACCTGTCATTGCTGGGAGGCAGGTGATTTTGTACAAAGTAGGATGTCATTTTTATTCTGACATACTGGCAATCAGTTGTTGTTCTCAGTCAATGTTTATGTGTGAATGCAGATAACACCTAACCACGTGCAGCAATAGCTCCGATGTATGCACCTGCATGGCTCTGTTCATACCTCGCTTTGATATGATTTGACATTTTGAAAGTGGGGTAATATGACTTTTTCTTCTATAATGAGAAATTCTATTGCAGCAGATTTATTTCAGTCATGCCGACAAGCTTTGGGGGGCTGCAAGACTATGATATAGAACTGTCAAAAAAATACCAGAACCACATAAAATCCAAGAATTACTCGCATCCATCGGTAGTACACCAAGATTTGTTGTTCAAAACGAGTTCTGAAAACAAAAACGACCCTATAAACAGAATTTAGGGATGAAGGTCATTCTTTCTGACAGCAGATCTATGCATCTCTGAAGAACAAATGTTCATTATAATGGATTTGCTGTTCATTGTAATGATATATGAACTAGTTTGGGATTTATCCTCTTACAATATGAAATATTAAAATCAATCTTGTGAGCAGAGTGATCCATTGGAGGCACTTCTTGCCTCAAGTTGTGCAATGCTCAAACACGCAGAAATTCCAAAGGTGAAAAAAATGTAAGACATATTATGCAATAGGACATCTTATAGACATTTATAGATAAATATACATACATAGGTAAACTAGGTACATTTATATATATATATATATATATATATTTATATATATATATATATATATATATATATATATATATATATATATATATATATATATATATATATATAGGTATATATAAATAGGTGTGTATATATATATATATATATATATATATATATATATATATATATATATACCTACAGTAAAATCCAACCCGGTACTGGCAAGGTGTACCTACAGTAAAATAGCCATTGAGTGTAGATTCAGTCTTCAGGAAAATATAGAAGATGCGTGATGACATTAATTTCATTTAATTTATTTTCAGTGGCAAACAAAATATGGAAGGATTGTTTCCTTGAATGGAGAGGATGAGGTGGAGGGTTGTATTACAGAAAGGCATTTATTCAGGTGTGATAAAAATATGGGTGACTATTGATATCAGGAATGCAAGTACAAGAATGGAAAATCATCAATGCGTCCATCACACATTGGAAGGTTGAACTAATTGAAACAGTTCTTGAAGATTAAATATTTTCCTAATTCAACACTTAAGAGTTGGTAATAACGCAGGATGCTGGCTGCTGGAGATGAAACATATTTGACGTAAACCCAGACAACCCTATTCACCCGGGACAAGCATTCCCAGAGGTAAATTCATCGTATGAAATAAGTGCAGTCTGACATTATCCCCGCGGACATGAAGTCAAGACTGGGTGTAAAACTCGCTGCTGCAACCAAGTCCGCTGTCAGCACCGGCAGGCAGGGCAGGGGTTCTGGAGATTGGACAGACAGACAGGCAGGCAGGGCAGGGGTTCTGGAGGTTGGACAGACAGACAGGCAGGCAGGGCAGGGGTTCTGGAGGTTGGACAGACAGACAGACAGGCAGGCAGGGCAGGGGTTCTGGAGGTTGGACATACAGACAGGCAGGCAGGTGGGAAATCACCGGCTTCGAGGACGTCCTAGACCAGATGTCAGCCCATCCGCCGTAACTCTTAAACCCAAAAGCACAGCACGCAGCTTGAGGCGGCTCTTTCCTCCAGGTCCAATGCGTACCCCGGGTACCTAAACCTCCGGTGTCTCCCATACTTGGAATCGTTTTCACACCAAACCTCCTTTGATGATAACTCCTGACGGTGGACACTCGGCTTGTGTGTTGATGAACAACGTAGCGAGCTGCAATGATTAATGTGCACTGCAGGATACATTGATCATCCACATTTCTCTAACACCAGTTAGAAACAGTATTTCATTATAAACACCGCGGCTGCCATAATTAGATTGAGAAAGAGGCAGACAAAGCAGCATGGTAAACAATAACACAAGTCAATGAGATGTCGATTCGCCCAGGGCTAAAATGATCGTCTGAATTCTGTGTTTGGTGAAATATGGTTGTTGATTTGCAAGTAACGAACAAATTAAAGGCATTGCACATTCACACCGGATTAATATCAAGCACGTCCTCCATAATTATCACAAATTACCAGAAGTCCAGGGAATTGGGCATTAATAATGTATTTCCAAAATGGAGAATATATTTATCAAGTGAGGGAATCACTGCTTTTCAATGATGGGATTTTTTTAATCCTGCTGACTTGATTCATTGATTTAGTTCAAACAAGCTGCAATTTTCCAAACTGAAACCTGTTCGCTCAAGCAGAGAGGGGACAGAGCTGACAAAGTATGTCATAAAAGACTCACATGTTTCTTTCTTGTAATGTTTTTCCCAGAGTCTAAAGGATAAATGAAGTTTCCCAATTTCCGGAGTAGTCTAAAGGATAAATGAAGTTTCCCAATTTCCGGAGTAAATAATTCCTCTCAGTGGGAAGAAGTCTCTTGTTGTTTGACCATAGAACGAAAATATCTGTTATCAAAAAGCATTTTTCCGAAGTCATCCCCATGTCTATGGGACAATATGTGTGCACTTCAACCTCAATCCCCTTTTTTTCCATTTCCAACTAATTTCTGCAAATCCAAAGGTAATATTTTTCTCAGGGTCAGGCAATCATTCTTCCAGTACACAGCTCTCATTTATCTATGAACTCTCAAACGCTTCTGACATTAGACTTCCAGCCATTGTACTGTTGTATGTCCTAAACATTTCAAAAATGGAAAAAGAAAACCCTTCTTTTTAACTTGTTATATGATGTCACACTAACATGCTAACAAAACCTGTCACTGTTGATTTCACAGTGCTGCTGTGTATAGACGTGTGTGTCACACTAAATGAAAAACAAAATTAAACACACCTTCTGTAGCCTGTGTTTGGCAGATGGTCCTCTGCAGGAAACACACAAACATGCACACACATTTATCTCATTTGTCACGGTGTGCCTGCCCGTCACCATGGCAACATCCTAAAACTATACCTGTATGAGGGAAAATTTCCTTCGGACAGAAATAATTGTGCATTGCGTTGCGAATGCCTAATCGTTCACACATATAGAAATGATAATCAATTGAAAAGATGCGGTGCTTTTGATATATTCATGAAAATTGTTAGTATTGACTATTTGAAACAGTGTCCAGTTGCGATGACAGCAGTTCTATTCCAATATGAACACATATTCAGATGCACGCAATTAATTTTGGATAGGTATTATGGTCTGCCTATACACACATTCCATGAAATATAATTCATGCTTGGCTTCCTTTTCATATTGCTTATTTTTTAAATCCTTTGAAGTATTGACTATTTGAAACAGTGTCCAGTTGCGATGACAGCAGTTCTATTCCAATATGAACACATATTCAGATGCACGCAATTAATTTTGGATAGGTATTATGGTCTGCCTATACACACATTCCATGAAATATAATTCATGCTTGGCTTCCTTTTCATATTGCTTATTTTTTAAATCCTTTTATTTATGTCCTCACCAAGGACAAAAAACTAAAAAAATATTTCTTACCATATTTTATTTTTTGGGGGCATTTATTACTTCAATGACCTAGACACACTAAATGTAACATAAAATGACAAATCGTTTGATCAAGCATGTTTTAAAAAAGTGAGAAAAATCTGGCTTACGAAATTATGTCATAATTAAAATTTGTATTTCATTGAAAATAGTCGGTTTTAGTTAGATTAGCTCAAAAGCATGTTTTTAGAAAAATATTTTACCCACATTAGACTCTTTTGGTTGTATCAATTTGTTATACCCTCACATGCTTTCATATGCCCAAATAAAATGTTACTTCCTGCACAGGTTCATGCCTCCTCCTCGATGGTCCCTTTAAACCTGTGGTGTCCCACAGGGCTCCATCATTGGCCCCTTACTATCTAGCATATAGAGGCTGCCACTGGGTCATATTATAAACAGGTTCTGTCAAGTGGCACGAGAAATAGTGACACAAAATGTGTTCAGCCAAATAGTGGAGCAGGACATAAAAGGGGTAAGCACAATCAAAAGAATGCAATTTTTGTAATTTTCCTATTATTTGGCTGCAGTTGGGGGATGATCTAAGCACTTATGTGTTATAATATAGCTTTTGGTCAATCAACATGACTGCAAATTGAGTTTTTTTCACAACAAACTCTTGTGAAGTTGGCCTGCTTTGACAGCGTTTTCAGATATGCCTCAGGTTGTTTTTTTAGTGAGTGACCTTTTGTGGTAGATATTCCTGTTTAGAACAGATTTGTATTGATCCAGGCTGGGAAGACAACATGTGATAGCTTGCCTTTCTTAGAGTGCCTCAGGTCAAACAGCAACAAACTAATGGGAATGACTTGTTTGGACAGGCCTAACAAATCAATGCATGTAGCAGTCATCTAAGAGACATGGTGAGATGTCAGACATTTACTGACAGCTCTGAAGAACACTGACTACTGGGCTTCATCAAAATGAAACAGCTTTGGGTCTCAAAATTCACCATTTGATTAAGATTATTTATTCAGTACAATCTCAGGGTGGCAACACAATGACGCATTAAGCGGCGATACTGATGATTCGAGACCAATCAAAAAGAGATTCAAATCATCCCTTGGAAAGACTGTCACAATATGTTAGGAAATTTTAATCACTATAGCTCTCTGGAAGCTGTTTGTTTGTGTGGGTTTGTGTCTGTGTGTGTGTGTGTGTGTGTGTGTGTGTGTATGTCTCTGTGCTCGTGTGAGGGGGGGGGGGGGGGTGAGTTAGGACACACATAATGGCTGACATAAATCTAAACTAGCTAGACAAGACTTAGACAAATTGTATATTTGAAATATTGTAATAACGCTTAAACTTACCATGGAGGGACATAATATGCAATATACAGCTAGGTTACAAATGTTCTATTGCATTAAGTGGAGTGAAGCAGACTTTGTTGTAGACAGGCAGATCTATCTAATATGTCTCTTGAGTCTTTAATGGCCTTATTGCATTTTTCTTGTGATTTTGGGATCTTTGTTTACTGTACTTGGACCTTTCCTGATAACCGGACTTTTGAGTTTCTCTGCTCATATTAATTATGTTTTAGCCGGAGGCTGACCTCAATCTAAGTATGTTGTTCTTATGAATTTTTTTGCATGAAAACTACTGAGCTACGGAACCTACACCCATATATAAATGGTGATGGGTCAAATTCCTTTTGTTATTGTTAAATAATCACAACAGCTGAATTCTCATTCATCCAGGGCATGGTGATCATTGAAAATTGATTCAGAAGCAACAACACTTCTTGTTTAAAGTTGAAGATGTTTCCCCTGTAATTCAACAGACATCTTCAATTTAAAATGACTGGTTGGGAGAGGTTGAATATTTGAAGACCAGTATTTTGGGATTTTGCCAAAAGCATTTAGGGAATTGTTACTAAAAGCATTTGCCTGAGTGCTGCACACCAGGCAGGCAGAGAACGTGTTCTAACAAAAGAAATTCCAGAGTTAAAGTGGTGAAACAGGTGCTTATTGTCATGCAGGTTCAAGGTTAGAGGTAGTCTGCCTAAGTAATCCAAATTTTCACACCATATGGCCTGGAAGTCAGGGATCTTATGCACATATACGGGCAACACACATACATTGTTTGAGTTTTATTTTAGCTAAACTTCTACCATTGTGTACTAACTGATAGCTTTAAAAGCGTGTATCTAGAGTCGCTTCCCCTACACTGCTGCTTATGCCATACCACTATAGCTCAGCATACCACCTGTACTAAGCCCCTTCCAATTTTTTTCAACATGGTTTAACATTGTACAATAATACTTTTTTCACCTGTTTGTCTATTTTGTCTTTGTGACATGTGATATTGATTTCTAATTGATATGTAACCTTGATGTCTTGATATTTTTCCGATGTGATATTTGTATTGATCTTTCTACGGCATTAAAACAGTACAGTTTTATGTAAGATCACCTCTCCAGTATTGATATGCTTCTGTAAACATAATATATCTTCTGACTACATATCATTTCCATAATGCTTTGGGAATGAATCCTTATTTACTACGTTTTCGCAGGATTATTTTCTGTGTAGTTAAAAACTGTATAAAGAAACCTTAATTATACGATATAAAAAGCCAGATCAGGATTGCAAATTTAATTTCATATTGTTAAGTTAAGAAATCAAGTTCATAAAATACCTAAATTGTGAAATATTTTGAAAAATTACATGTAACAAATGTCATGAATCCACTTCAAAACGTGATAGATTCTTCTCCATCGAATACCCAACCCATTTTCCCCATTATGAGTAGTTTTAGTGACATTCTGCTAACTGATTGACGAACAGGACAGACAAAACAATGGTCACACACACTTTAAACTGACTGTCAAAAGCTTTGGCCAACGTATATTTGTCATTCCTATCTTCCTCTGAATGAGTTAGGTCTGGGGTGCCCTTCAGTCATACTTTAAACCAAACACTTGATGGCAGTCTTTCCACCTAGTCATCGTGGCAACGGTATTGCATCAGTCAAGAGTTGCTGTGTTGTCTTTTTGACAGGTCAAAAAAATACCAATCCGGCAATGCCAATTTTATGTGTGCCGCTCTACAATGTAATAAAGTGTGATAACCAACATAGCATAATTGTTTTTTTTAAGTTAAACATTACTGAATGAAACAAACCCTCAGACAATAAGCAGGCGTTTGTATTGTTTCCTGATGTCCGTGTTGATTTTTCGGAAGTAAAAAACATTCCCACTTCTCCCCAGCTATTGTATTGAATATCCAGTCCATAACGAGATAACTAATACCCTTTTAAAGCCTCTTAATGCCTGTAGATCAAATTAAATTCATGAAGCATTATATCAAATTTGGTGAGACATTTTTGAAGTTTGCCATCATCCTAATTAAATGTATTATTATTATTATTAACCCACCTTCTAATAAAGCTGTCAAGAAGTGAAATAAGTACCTTTTTCTAAATCTAAAAATTGTTTAAAACAACAACCACTTGACAACATAAGTATATTCATGGCATTCCACATGAATTTCTCTTGGGTAAAGTATATATCTGTCAATTATTCTTCCAACAAATTAAAGAAAATAAATGTTTGACAACAATTATGGCTTGTTTAATACTGATATTATTCTTTAACTCCGTCCGACAAACTATAAACAGACCTGGCGTTTTTGTTCATGTAGAAATGCTTTAAGTCCTGGAGACTTCTGGATGTGGTTGATTTAATGCTCCACAGTGCAGAAACCGAGTGGTTTCGTATAAGCAGTTTCCTCTTTAACTATTCCACTCACTCTGAAGCCATTAGAAGGCATTCGTCACCACTGTAGACACGCATAATGTTCTCTTCCTCATTTCACATTTGTAATATGAGTCTTGCAGTCTCGCATTTGTTTAATGGATCATTCATTCCAGCTGTGTAGTCTTCAACATGTTCTGCATATTTTGTCTCTACATATGGATAAAAGTAATTCACTAGATATGTTTATTGCCCTTTTTTGTAACTCTAAGACTCGAGACGGCAGATACTTCAACTGTCTCAAGCATCCATATTGGTATTGAGCCATTAAAGATAATCTCGCGAGACTCATCGTGTTGATTTTTCAAAACCGATAGCACGTTACTGAAAAGGGCATACTAATGACAGCGTCAATGGGTGTGCCTATTTATAATCACTGGAGTGCGCGAGTGGGCGGTTGCTTCTTTCAGACCTATACGAAATTGAATGCATTTTTTAAACCCCGCCCGCCTGGTGGCCTTAAGTATAGCAACAAACGCTGTCAAATAAGTATTCCTTTGCAGAACTTTGCATCAGAAACGAAGGGAGGTGGTGTTTGTAGTTTGCGATGGGGGTTGTCAAAGCTTTGTTTTTATTTTGGGGGGCACGTTTCAAACGAGCACTCTCATTCCACTGTTAATCAGACTTACATACGCCTAGACGGTCGGGCCGAGATCATTCATTAATTTAGCTTTTAAATTCTCCATTAAGCGATAGATAATAAATTAACTTAGGTGTCAAAGTGGCCAATGGATGCGCGGGTATCGGACTTGAATTGTTTAGGAAGCGGACACAGCTCTGGATCTCAAGGTGTTGCACCTAGCACCAATCCAGACACTGATTATGAGGTAGCCCCCAAAAAAGCTTGTGTGAAGCGCAGCAAAAAATCCAAGGGTCGAGTTTCTCACAACTCCAAGCTAAACAGCAACACCTCATATCTACCTCCAGAGGTAAGGTTCATTACAACTACTACTAGCATTCATTCATGTAGCTAACAATATTACATCTATCAAAGTCGCTGAAATCTGCTGGGTGGTGTTTCTATCTGTAGGTTTTATAGTATTCCTCTGGTCGCCCTCACCGGCTGTGACACGTAGCTAGGTCACGTAGAGAAAGATTAAATGGATGTTATTATTGGATGTTATCCGATTAACACATTAGCCTTGAGATATTCACACTAGCTTTATAAAAATAAACGAAATATGTGTTCACATAAATTAAAAGACGTTTCCATTAGCTGGTAAGCTATTTAGCTAGCTAGCTATCTGTATTTGTAAACATAAGAGGGGGCGGGTTTGGTCTCATGTTGACCACAACTAGCTAAAAGCTACTTATAGTATTCACTCAGCCATTCATTATGTTACTACACAGTAATAAAAAATATGCTTTTATACTTTATTTCCTCACGTATACTAACCTTGATGTAATGTTAGCTATTTCATAATAACGACAGTGACAAGCTTATGGGGCATGTCTCAACACATTCAATGGCGACTGTTGTTGCTATTACATCAGCTCTCCAGTCCAGCCCTCATCCTAAATATTGGTGTGCACTTAAGTTATTTCTCACATCTTTTGGGATATTGATCACTTATCCATGAGACCCATTTTAAGATAACGTAATTGTTTTTGAATATTTTCCCCGACATGCCTCAAATATATAGCGGATGTACTTACTTATTTAGTTCAGTTAAATTACTAATAAAAAATACCTTTTTAATCACACGAAAAAGTGTTGCATTCAAAATTCTACGAAATTAAATGTACTAGGCACGCTGGGAATTTCCCGTTGTGGGACTATTAAAGGTAAATCTTATCTTGTCAAAAAGGTATATGAAAAGGGTAACTGAAGAATCAAAAGTGAAAGTACTTACTGTTCAGAAAAAAATG
This sequence comes from Lophius americanus, assembly GCA_037951165.1. Lineage (NCBI taxonomy): Eukaryota > Metazoa > Chordata > Actinopteri > Lophiiformes > Lophiidae > Lophius > Lophius americanus. The sequence goes on along the minus strand of JBBDHG010000019.1, from coordinate 15,755,534 downwards.
TCTCACACAGTGTTTTACTATTATATAAGATTAATATTATTGTTGCATGGATTTGTACTCCTATGTCTTATATTATCACTAAAATGTGAAACGTTGACTTAATTAAGAATGCTACTTTATATGCTGTTTATTAGTTTAATTTATAACAGCATAATTGCATGTTTTTAGCAGGACTTAATCATTCAGTTTATCATCATCATTCAAAATTAACACATTTTGAGGTTTTCTGTAATAGTTTATTGCTGTAATTGGTCAGAGATATCACTTGTTTGATTGTACATCCTTACTCTGTGAAGCACATTGGGTTACATTCTTACATGAAAAACGCTATATGAATAAAATTGAGCTCAGTATAAATGTGTATTGATATTAAGACATTTGTGTATTTGCATAAGAGTAAGTGTACAGCTAAAGTGTTTGTCCACTTGAAGAGTTGTTATGACTAACTGACGGCGCCATGTCCGCCAACGCAGATCCTTCGTGTTATGGCGATAACTCAAAACTAGATCACGGACATAGAAGAACTGTGTGTTCTTCTGAGTATTTTATGGAAAACTGAGTGTTTTAGTTCAGTTGTTTATTTCTGATACTAGAGGGAGATTTGTATTCAAAATTGTCAGGCCATATCTTCTCAACCGTTGGTCCGATTTAGTCCGAACTAGGTCTGCAACTAACGACTATTTTGTTAGTCGAATAATCGTTTCAATAATCAACCGATTAAACGATTAAAAAGTAAAAATAAAAATAGATACGCAATTAGTAAATTACTCTAATTTTGCTATCAGCTTTTGAATCCAGCTTTAGGTTGTTTTAGGCAAATTTAAAGTAACAATAGAAAATATAAATATGAATACTTCCTTCCAAACTATCTTTTAATGACCTTTACTGCTGTGAGGAGTTTGCTTGTTCTCCCTGTGTCTCTGTGGGTTGTCCGGGAACTCAGGCTTCCTCCCACAGTCCAAAAATATGCAATATAGGTGAATTGGTGACACTAAAGTGCCCGTGGGTGTGAGCGTGAGTCGTTGTATGTCTCTATGTGACAGTCCTGCGTTGAACTGTTGACTTGTCCAGGGTGTACCCCGCCTCTCGCCCGATGTCAGCTAAGATAGACCCCAGACCCCCGTGACCCTGAACAGGATAAGCGGTTGATAATGAATAAATGAATAACAGACCGTTAAACCAAATAAGTTCCTATACCGTCACTTTATTTGCAGAACTGGAATTTGGTCCTTTCATGATGCATCACATCCCTGCTGATACAAAAAGTAAATAAAATGTATTTATAAATAACAAAATATTATATATAAAAAATATAATGAACTCGTTGACAACTAATTTCAAAATCGAATTTGACTATTTCGTCCATTATTCGTTGCAGCCCTAGTCCAAACCTGGAGCATATGATTTGACTAGAGCTCTATCTTTTACACTTCTTGATTTACTCAAATAAATCATATTTTATTCCTCAGGAGGAGCTCTTGTCATTTTTACGGAAAACAATGTTTTCCGGACATAACTCAGAAAATTATTCATGGGTCACTTTCATATTACCAGGTTGATTTTGGCAAAAGTCAGTTGTATACTTCTGACACTAGGGGGATCTTTATCTCCAAAAGTTCTCCGGACATTTTAATGCTTTTAACAAATCAATATGCTTTTATCTCAGAAGAGTCTGACATCTTTTATTCCTGTGCTGTCACTTAACTTTTCTTTTGGTTTCTTTCCCATCCATCAGGTTGAAGAGGGAAATATAGAATACAAGGTAAGCATATTAGCTGCCATTCATTCACAGTATACTTTGGTTTCCTTCAAAATGAGTTAACTGCTATATACAAAACTACACAGCACTAAGAGAGTGCAAATCTCTGCCAAGGCGTTTTATTTACCCCATTACCCCCTCCTTGACCATGAAAACCTACACATAGGATTTTGGATTACATGGTATCAAAATGTGTTTGTTAGTCATGCAATTTAAAAAATAAATAAATTGGTGGGCTTCATTAGAATCAATCTCATTGATTTTTGTAGGTTTACCAAATCTGACAACTAACCAAATCAGCACAGTTTCAGCTACAATTTGATTTAAGTTTCAAGACTGTAGTATTATTATTTGCTTTCTCAAATTTGTGAAGGCCTTTAAAAATAAACAGATCTGGATCGCCAGATCTGGCAAACTGTAATATTTGAACCCAGATAATAATTTAATGTATGGTAGCTCTGATGATAATTTAACCACGTAAATTTGTTCGAGCATTGTCATCAATTTCAGATTCAGATTCAGAATCAGCTTTATTGGCCGGGTATATACATAAACAAAGATGTCAAATAATGTCAGTTGGAGGTAGTAATTGTATAATGAGGTAGGTGATGCATGTAATTGCACAACAAGGACACTGGTTTGATCAGGTTTCAGGAATTTATAAGCTAAATGATTGCAACCACCTCTAACCTGTCATGTAATACTTAAGAATCCTTACCTTCAACCAATGTTGTGATCAGGCTTTCCACAGAAATGTTATGGATTATTCCTAGGGCCATACACTAAATCTTGAAAATTCTTAAAAAAAAAAAAAAGTCTATTCATAACTGTTTGAGCAGTGCTTCTCAGAGACAGCCAAAAACAAATCAACGTCAGCAAAAACATTGCCACCTTGTGGAGGTAAGGTCAGTGTGTTAGAATATACTATATAAGTAATGTATCACATGGTGTACCATGGGAAATCAACACCACAGGTGGGAAGAAGGAGTTTTAATAGTTTAAAAGCTGCCAACCCTGCCACATTATTGTAGTTCATTTCTGATTTTAGACTTATTTAATGTCCTTATGAGTTCTTCCTATAAGTGCTGCACTGATCATGAGACATTTCTCCCTGTAGCTTAAGCTGGTGAACCCCACGCAATGCCGCTTTGAACACCTAGCAACGCAAATGAAATGGCGATTACAGGAGGGTCGAGGTGAAGCTGTTTATCAAATAGGAGTTGAGGATAACGGCATGCTGGCAGGTCTAACAGAGGAAGACATGAGGGCATCACTGGAGACGCTGCACAGTTTGGCTGAGAAGTAAGTTAAGATACGATCAAATTTGCTAAGCCTGAATGCGTTGTGTTTGTCATTATGCATTGTGTTATAATCCTAATCCAACAGCTTGGAAATATGCGCTATTATAAACGAAGCTACGTTGCCGTTTGCATGAGAATTCTTTAAGTAACAAGTGGACAATTTTGGGATAATACAATCAACACACCACACCTGATTTATTTATTTACATATTTTTTTCATTTTGACAGAATTGGAGCTGACATTACTGTTCTGAGAGAAAGAGAGTTGGACCTGGACTCTACTGAGCCTCATAAGATTGCTGAGGTTCTCATTCGCAAAGTGCCAGATGACCAGCAGGTAGTAGGGTTAATGTAGAATAATATTGTGATTTGTTTTTTCTTCTTCTGTTGATTTCTTCATATTTTTTTAAATATTTGCTTTTCTTTGGGATTTTCCTTCAGTTTTTGGACCTTCGAGTGGCAGTGCTGGGTAATGTCGATTCTGGCAAATCCACTCTTTTGGGTGTTTTGACACAAGGTGAGCTGGACAATGGACGGGGAAAAGCAAGGCTCAACCTCTTCAGACATTTGCATGAAATCCAGACGGGACGTACTTCAAGCATTAGCTTTGAGATCCTCGGCTTCAATAGTAAAGGAGAGGTGGGAAAAATTCAACACAATAAAATGAGTAATGTGTTCCCTAGTTATTATAACCTATTATGTATGAGTTAAATACATTATATTATAGTTATCACTGCTTATTATTATACTGATGATCTAACTGATCAGGCAAGTCCGTATAGTTTCTGCTAGAGTTAGATAATAGAGTGTTCATATAATGTCATAGTGATGTTGCAGGTTCTTGTTAAACTGCTCTATCTTTAGGAAATTTGGGGGAATTCTATCTGCTATATATGTAACATTTTGCTATGACTCCCTCTTCCCCTAGGTCGTGAATTACAGCGGGTCTCGAACAGCTGAGGAGATCTGTGAGAGTGCCTCTAAAATGATCACATTTATTGACCTTGCGGGTCATCACAAGTACTTGAAGACCACCATCTTTGGCCTTACCAGTTACTGTCCAGATTTTGCTATGCTGGTCGTTAGCGCAAATACTGGCATTGGTGCGTATGAAGTGATTTAATTTATGATTACATTTCTGTTTAATATTTAAGAATTTGAGCATCATTTGAAGCAGTTAAATTTTACCTTCATACAGATTTTGATTTGTGTCTATTGGCACATAATCTTTACTGTTCAAATAAGCCACGCTGTATAATATACACCTCCCCACAGTGGTGGAGACAAGTTGAGGCTTAGCACTTTGCAAAAATGTGATATATATATATAGAGTCCTCTGACCCACTGGTTGTAGGTCTACGCTCACAACAACGTTTTCCAGAGCCGATGCCCTCACATTTTATAGGAGGTAGCCTTTTGCAATGGGCAAAATTCCGCATTTTCTATGGTTAAACGCCAATTACATTAAATTCTAGCAAGTGGTAAAAAAAGATCTTCCTTTTACCATAATACAGTGTTTCATTCCTTGTGTTTATAAGGTAAAGAAGGAGATAGTATAAAATATTCCATTAGTGATTTTTATGCACACTCACTTCATTGCAATAACATCCTTCAACTTTTGATCCTTCACTTTTTTGAATCCCTGACTGTCCCCGCATGTGTGATTTCGAACCCCACATCTGACAGCAGTTATTTTCCAACAAACAAAATCAAATGGGATTCAGTTATAACAGCAAACATGTGACGAAGGAAACCAGTATAAACTAACAATGTGTTGTACACTTCCTTTGAATCTTGCAGTACATTTGGAAAAAAATACTTTATTTTTATTCTGTAGTAGTCCATTAGCAAGCAATACTCTAGTCAAAAAGGTTGTAAAATATCCAGTTCCACGGAGGAAATAGTTTTGAAACTTCAGCTGATGAACTGCAGTCTTTGATTTGTTTATTTTTGTTGGGTCTTTTGTTTTAATTTGTTCTCATAACAAAATGGAATTTGTATGAGTCAGTTAATAAAAACTGTTATTCTCAGATTATGAATCGAAAGTACTGCAAAATGTATGTTACTTCTTCGACTGGTAGGCCATTCTAAAATATTTCAGTGTGTTGACTTTACCAAATGAGGGAGAAGGAGGGACCTTCAGACGGACAGGCACAGTATGTGCCCCTATATAAGAGCGCTTGTGAGGCTGTCTTTGCTTTTTAAAGCAATACCTCTCAATAAAGAATTAGAGGTATCCTTCAGCAAAGAAACACTATTTTATTTAAATTAATCGTATAAATAAAAAATAATGAATGCATTCTAATGCATATGTAATAATTACTAATTGAATAAGCAACATATGAAATATGAACCATTGAGCTATGGAAAAAAACAGACTTCAAATTCGATCAGGGAGTAAATCTCAAATGATGTAGATGTAGAGGTTTTAAAACATTATTATTTAAATTCTATCTACTCATGCTTGAATTTTTGTACTTGTAACATGACTGGAAACACTGTTTGTGGGGGTGTCTCCTGATGTAGGGCATGCTAGGAGAAACGGGGTCAAGAACGGACACTTGGTCATGTAACACAGAAAGGGGACACAGTGTCTGCAACCCAAGAGCAGCAGCTTTAATTATGAAACAGAGTAACAGAGATCTGTGAATTGCATAGGGCTTGAATGTGACAAGCCAACGGCACCAAAGGGTGATTAATCATCTTATATCATTATATGATGCCTTACCAAGTATTTTAGCTCCTATACTTTACTAATGAATGTGAAACTGGATGAAGAAATCTTCCCCCTTTTTCTTATTCTCCTCGATAAAAGTAACACATAGCTATGTTAAAAATAGTGCCTAGCCAGCAACAGCTAGCGAAATGCTGCTCGGCTCGCAAGGGCATCGGAATATTTTGAGACTCTAGACTGTAATGCATATTATGGCTCAGTAACTTTGAACACCTTGAATGTTAAGAGTGGTGAGACCTAGAAATGTAGATTTGTACATAATATTTAGATATTATTTTCTCTCATGTGACGGCATTGTTTACAAAGAAATCCGAGCCATGCCTCCTGGACACTGCTGCCTTTTGAACAAGTTTAGTATGACTTTGGCATAATGGAAAACCAAGGAATTAATGATTACACGATTAGCAGGTATAGCTGAATACCCTGAAGCAATAGCCCATCTACTTCCTCAGATGACACAACAATGACACATCATGGGAAATTCTTACTGGGGTTTATTCTAGAAAACAGGTTCAACAACTGAGCTTCTGGGTTTTTCAACTCTGAGATGAGAAACTGAAATGTTCGGTTCAGTGCAACTGTTGTGAGTTGGTTCAATGAACTCTGAGTTAAACTTGTGCAATAGGAGTATCAAATACCTTCATCATTGGATGTACAAATACAAAATTAATTCTGGTTCCTGTGTTCAGGCACATAACAGTTGCCCAAGATCCTGCTGATTACAGTAAGTCACTGATGTTTTAGGAGCTCCTATTTGAGGAAAAAAGACGTAGATAGCAACGGAGAGGACTATGCTCTGATGTGAGTTACGTCAGCGATATGTGATGTTAAAAATTCAGAAAAGGGATGAAATGTTTAAGAGAAACTGTATCATTGGACCACCAGGGAATGAAAGCACATTCATTCTGGGTCAAACAGTCCTTTCACGATGTAAATCCGTCTTATGAAAATTAAGAAACGGACATGTATGATAGCTCTCCTTCAGGTGCAGAAAGGGGGAGGAGTAGTAATAAACTCCGGTTTTGTGGATAAAAACCTGCCAGCGAGCCGGTTAGGTCCACAGAGTAAGTTACCATGGTAACTGTCTCAGAGTTTAACTTTCTAAGTTTAACTTTAGCTTTCTGGAACAGGTAACCCAGGGTTTCCCTCATCTCAGGGTTAACAAACTCAAGAGTTTCCTCTGAACCAGCTTTCTGAAATACCCCACTGGTCTTATCAGTTAGTGCACATACTCCCTTGACATGCAGACTGATATTAGGTGCTCTCAGATATGAAATTATTAAAGGTCAGACAATCTTCTCCCTGAAGGATGTGGACTTCTTTTCAGCCTTGTTTTTAACTCGATCACTACATCTTTCATCCTTTCTTCCAGCTGGTACAACACGGGAGCATCTTGGACTTGCCATGGCACTGAAGGTGCCCATCTTCATAGTCATCACCAAGGTGGACCTTTGCATACGGGCTACAGTGGAGCGCACCCTGAGGCAGCTGGAACGCCTCTTGAAGCAGCCAGGCTGCAACAAGGCGCCCATGGTCATAAGCAGTACGGACGACGCTGTCACAGCAGCACAGCAGTTTGTCCAGTGTCTCAAGTATGAAACAATTACATTAACATCATTGAACTACATAAGTCATTATCACTTTGTGTTTAAGGCTTTGTAGTGGAATATGTGCTTCCTCTTTTATTAATAACCCTTTTCATAGTTGATGAAACTACCCAGTGATGTAGGTGTGTCCTGATCTTGTGTTTGTTCTGTCCCTGGCAGTATCACGCCCATTTTCACCTTGTCCAGTGTGTCTGGAGAGAGTTTAAACTTACTCGAAGTCTTCCTCAACATCATTCCTCCTCTCAGCAACAGCGAGGAGCAGGAGCATCTTATGCAGCAGCTGACAGAGTTTCAGGTAGGTCTGAAAGGAAGTGATCAGCAAATACACACTCCTAAGATGCACTTAAAATACAGACACACAATGATGTGACTGACATCAGCGTGCATCATGACAGGTGGATGAGATCTACACAGTGCCCGACGTGGGTACTGTTGTTGGAGGTACTCTGTACAGGTCAGTTAGTTGTAAACATTTGCTTAATTAAAGTTCTTCCATTGTTTTTGTGCGCAGCATACACTCTTTCTGACAATGTATTATCTTTTGTTCTGCAGTGGTATATGCCGTGAGGGTGATCACTTGGTGGTGGGACCGACAGATTCCGGCCACTTCCACAAGTTGACCATCGGAAGCATCCAAAGAAATCGCACTGCATGCAGAGTACTCAAAGCCGGACAGGCTGCCACCCTCGCCCTAGGAAACTTCAACCGATCACTACTACGCAAGGTCAGGCACTTTATGCTCATTCCAAATTTTTCAAGACCTATTTTTTTGGTGTTTTTATCTATCTAGTTTATGGTTGCCATGTTCATGTGTTTTCCACTTTCAGGGCATGGTGATGGTGAGTCAAGAGATGAATCCCACCATTTGCTGGATGTTTGAGTCTGAGATTGTGCTGCTTTTCCACGCAAAGATTTTCCGCAAAGGCTTTCAGGTCACTGTGCACATTGGCAATGTAAGACAAACTGCTACTGTGGAAGCTGTTTATGGAAAGGTTAGTTGATCTTGAGCTTAAAGTGCTCCTCACTAAGGGTTGTCTGCCCCTTCTAATACCTGGCCTTATTGCAGTCCATCCTAACATGCCACCTTCCAACTTTATTCTTAATGCGGTCTCTTATTTTCTTCCCATTTCTGTTTCCTTACGGCCCCACAGGAGGAACTGAGGACAGGTGAAAAAGCAGTGGTTCTCTTCAAGTTCTTCAAGCACCCAGAATACCTGAAGGTGGGGGCTAAAGTGCTCTTCAGACAGGGTGTGACCAAAGGTATTGGCCACGTCACCAAGTTGCAACCTATTACCCAGCACCTACCATGTCAAAGCCAGGATGCCGAAGCCTAAAGTTTCTAAGAAACACGTCCCTGCCAAACATAAGGTGCTGTGTATCCATATCCATATTTGGAAGTGCTACTACTTACACCTAAAAGTCCTCAGAGCAAACACAGCCACTCTTTGAATGATACATAAATGCCAGTGCCGGTATACCTTTGATAACTAGCTTATGTTTTACCTGCATAGTGCGTAACTGATAAAGACAAACCCCTGAACTCCAGGAATTTTAATATGTTAAAATCATTATTAGTAACCACTTGCAAACTGAGTAAGATAACAGTGGAAGCATTATTATAATAAAATCACCAACCAAGAGCGCAACAGATCCAGTGCTGTATGTTGCGCTGCCCAGATAACTCACAATGGTGATACTGAGTGACCGATTTTTTTATGTCATAAATGCCTTAAAATTCAGTTTTCTAGCCACAAGTACTACCTCTCCGTAGCGCAGTGAGATAGCGAAGATGTTGCTTCCATCCTTGGGATTTAGTCACTCGGGTCAGTGTAAATTTTCTACTGAGCAGGTTTCCACTCTCAGAACTACTTCAGTGCAAGTTTCTGTTGACAGTTTAAGGAGGGTAGAAAGAATTTGAGGAAAAAAAGACACAATTTGTTTTGCCCAAAGACATGTTGAAATTGCAGCTTTAAAAGGATTAAAGTGTTGTTCATACATTTGGTGTCTGTTCACTAAAGTTGCTGATGTCACGGACTCTGAAGGGCTTTAACACAGGGCCTGGTGGGATTACCATTATAGAGTAACCTTCTATGCCACAAAGCCAAAAAAACATAATGATGTTGGTGCTACTCTTTTAAAACGCTTTATATTTTGGAGACAACTTTGAATGTGCAGGTTTAAGGCTGCTGGGGCCATATTCTAGCTCCCTGATGTGACTTTCATATTTAGACTGTAGACAAACTCGTATGTATGACAAAGGTCAAATGAAATGTGTCGTGTTTGTCGCACCCACATTGTTGTTATACATTTGTGTGAACTCAAGGATGAAAGAACTGAAACTTATTAAAAACATTTATTTTTTCAATTATTTTATTTCAAGTTTACTATATAGGCTTTTTGAATATTTACATCAGTTGTTTTAATTGATCTGAAGAATTTTATAGATTTCCTGTAGTTCCAAATTTTACTGTTTGAAATATTTCTCACTGATCTTAAAACCAACATGTCTTCATCTTTAGAAGTCACGATGAAGACCTTTTGGCTTTTGTCAAAATTGTAATATTCATTATTTGGGTAAATTGCAATATTTATGTACAGATCAAATTTGTGTATCAATATGTACATGAATAAAACCTTTATTGCCTCTGTGAAAGGTGTTTCATTTTGAGTCATGACTCACTTCACAAAACTGACTTTGAATAGGTGGTTTCATTCCTCTCTGATCGGCTCCCCATCTGATGCAATATGGTGTAAGAGTAAGTTCCTCATACCAGCTGTCTCTCAATATTGAAACTACTACTGATTGGTACTGTGCAAAGGTTTTCAAAAACAGAATGACTCAGCTCACTATCATGAAACTTCTATCATCTTACTAGCAGCAATCAGTATATCATACAGTGTATACATGCATGTTAACTCATTATTGACAATGAAGTGAGGATTCTTGTTCTATACTCAACTATTGAGTGACATCCGTCAGCATTTTTATTGGCAACCTTTAAAAAATTAGTACAAATAATATGCTAAAAATTTTCGTTAGTGCCTATACCCATGAATTTTATTCCAATTATTCGCAAAGATTTAATCTCCGATTCAAAAACCGTAACGGCCTTTAAAGAAACATTGCATTCTTAACATGAAACAAATATTTTTCTCAAAAACCTGTGCCAAAATTACTGGCACTGGCACATATAAATGAATATTTGGTGCCGTCCTCTTTTATCACAATAACAACCCAGACTTCCATCAGATTCTGAGGTCAGTTATTCCGGACTCCCCTACAGTACATCCCACAAATGTTCTGTGGGGTTTAGGTCATGTGACCAAGATGGCCATGGCAAAACCCTTATTTTATGATCTCTGAATGAGATCTTTGAGGTGGTTTGATTTTGATGTGTGGTTAAGATCGTTTTCCTGATGATCTCAACCACATCAGGATTGGTTAAGATCCAAACACTACCTGCTTCAGGTTTCCTGGCAAAGCTATTAAGTTTTCATCCAGTATCTGCTTGTCTTTGAGGGAGTCCATGGAATCATGCCTTTTAATAAGATGTCAAGGGCCTTTGGTAGAAAAAGAGCCCCACAGCAGCAAAAACAGAGGGCATGAGATACTTTTTACAAATGCTTTCTTTCTTGCAATGCCACACCCATCTGAGGTGTTTCTTGACAAAAAGTTCTAATTTGGTCTTATCTGATGTCTGACTTCATCCCATTGAAAGTTCCAAAGGTGTTAGGCAAACTTAAGGCACTTAACTTTTTGTGTGAATGACAGCAGAGGCATTTTCTTGCTACCCTCCAAACGGCTTGCGCTATTGTAGGTGGTTAAGGAGACTTTTTCACATCAAGATTCAACTGACCTCTGCAATCCTCCAGCCATAATGTTCGGAATCTTTTGTCAGTCGAACCATCCAACCCACAACGCATGGGGACAGTTTGCAGATGTGTCACTTTCCAGGTTGATTTAACATCTACATTTCCAATATACCTAATTAAAGAACTGTAGAAACTTAATTTTTTAACTGTTGATTTTGTATTTCAAGATTTTTGCAGCTCTATGTTTCTTGGCACATCTTTGCTGTATTCTCTGGTCTTTCTAATTGTGAAGAAAATCAAACAGAAGTAGGTTGGCCAGTAAAACAGGCCATAATTATAGAGTTCCTCAAACAGTTGACCCTAAAAATATAAAATAGGCCTGGAAATGTTTCTGTTACCTTTTAATCACTGGATTTCCGAGGGATGCCAATACTTGGGAAACAAGCATTTTAGAGAAAAGTATTGTCGTATTTTAAAGAATGTGATGGGCTGTTTTTTTTTAATCAAAGAGCATGGGTATAAACAATAAATACTACAATATAAATGTTTGGCATCTCATTTAAGGATCCAATAATTAGGCCACTGTGCATTGCTACAAAAATGTAAAAATAATCTTTAAATTTCTAAATATAGATTAAAAGTATTGCCTTAACATTTTGATTAAGATGATCAAATTAGTCACATAATGAAATATCAATTAACAATTTCTTTAATTTTTACACATTATTGTAATATAATACACAATAACATTGATCATTAGGACATCATCAAAAAGTTATGCTTTATTTTAAAATGCAGCTACTTGGCACAACTTCAGCTCTTCTTAAAAAAAGAATCTAGAGTGCCCTTGCATCCGCTCTGGGAGCGATGCCTTTTGGGTTGGGGTCCAGACTGGCCCCTGGTTTTTTTCTTTCCCCCGGAGGACAGGGCTGTGCTTAGCGCTCCTTCTCCAAGAGGAGTTTTAGAAAAAGTGAACTGTGTGGGAGAGGACAAGTTGCCAGCTGAGCTCGTGGGTGAAGAGATTGAGTTCTGGAGGTCAAGGGCAAAGTGGTAGTCATTATGTTCAGGCATTTCCCAAATCAACACCTTTTGGCCACATCGTTCACAGTTTAACAGGTCTTCTAGGTCCACATGAGGAGATTTGAGATTTTCCTCTAGAACAAAGTCCAGGTCATCCCTCAACACTTCACATGACTGGTGGGAAGTTAACTCAGGGCTATGTTTTGCCTCTATGCCGGAAACCGCAGTCATGGTCCCACCTGAGTCTTCTGTATTGACAGGTTCAGGTTTCTGTTCCACATCAGGCTTGAGCAATTCTGAGGTGGACACATGTAGGCTTCTTTCAAGGGTCTTCTTGCGGAAGAAAGAGGAAATTCCAGAATTGGAGCTTGCTGAACCACGAATGGAGTGGGGAAAAAGTTTAAAGGAAGAGTTCAGACAACTAGTATCTGACTTGACATGAGAACCAGTAGCAGAGATGTTGTGAGAGGCAGAAGATGAGAGAATTTCTGTGGAGCCTATGTCATCATCTCCCTCATCTATTGAAACCTTCTGTTGTTGTTTCTCAGCTGCCTTTTGAAAAAAGGACTGGATGGTGTTAGGTTGTTTGCAGATGGAGCCACTTTTCAATTCAGCGGGTGGGATGCTGGAGGGAACACTCTGGGTTGAAGTGACATCACTTGAGAGAAAGCCAGCCAACCCTCCTGCCGATCGAACTTCAATGAATTTACTAGCTGAGAGGTGTAGCAAGGTGAGGGGCGGAGTCCTGTGTCATGGTGCAAGATGGAGTAATAGATTACACTGGATTGCTCTTAAAAAAGTCTTTAAATGTTACACTGTTATTACGTGTAATTACCATGCAGCCTGGTGGTTCCCTGCTGTGTTGAGACTCTTGATGATGGCAAAGCTGTCATTGGACAGTTTGGTAGCTTCATAGCGCACTAATGCACAGCACCGAGAGAAGCTGCTTGGCCTCTTATCCCCAAGCTGTCGTACGCCAACTGTTAACAACTTAGCCACGCGACCATTCTGTCAGATGGTAAAAAACAACAGGCACCGATGTGAAACCCAGTTAAGGTAATGAATAATACTTCTGTAATGGGGAGATAACAATATTGCACAGAGAGACACTTCTTCTCACCACCTCTCTGTCCTTGGTCAATCTCTCCTCCAGCTCAAGGGCAAGCTGATGAAGCCAATACTGTACCTACGTAGAGATTATTAATAATTCATTTACATGTAAATGTTCTTGTAAATCATTCAGGACATTATATATTTTACCCAATGGCAACTGGGCCAACTATATTCTTTCATCGCCTTCAGGCAAAATGAGACTAAAACTAATAGACAGACCTGCTCTTTTGTAGCCAGCGAGGTCTTCCCGGGAAAGTTTTTACTGCAGCCGATGGACTTAGGAAGCTGTCTGGGTTTCACTGCTTCAAACTCAATCCCCCGACACAAGTCATACAGCCATTGGCTGCAAAGCAAACGTTTGTTGTGGTTGGTTTTAAGGCATAAATAAAATGTTCAGAGTTCACTTCCATTTGTTTTTGGTTTTAACGATTTTATCAAAACAAGCCTTCTCCAAAGGAGCAAGGGGTCGTTTTATCCTGAGCAGATTTGGTTTTGTAAGCGTGGGCCACAGAGCATGTGATCAGATGCAACATGGAAAATTAAAGTCAAAAGAAATATTAAGGTCGATGCAATTACTGTACAGACTTTGTGATCTGGAAATCAATCTACTTTCAGTTGTAATAGTATAATATCCAACACACTAAACTAAAAAATGTTGAGTATCCCGATCAGAATATTCCCTGACTACACAAGGAGCTTTGGGTGGTATATATTAGGCAGCAAGCGAACATTTCTTTCCTCTCTGTTGATGTGTTGATGGCAGGAAAAACGTGCCAGCTGAATAATCTTAGTTGTGACAAGTGCCAAACTGTGATGTCCTGACAACTGTTTCAGAGCATCTCCAGAACTACAGAATTTGTTGGCTCTTCCTGGTCTTCAGTGTTAACTGCCTTACAAAGTGGCCCTCTAATGACATAAACAGGGCAGCTAATGACAGCGTAATGGGCACCAAAAGTCCATGAAGTGCACAAGCCATGTTTGTGTAGTCCCATCCCACAGAAGGGCTACTTTAGCACAAATTGCCGAAACATTTGATGTTGGTTCTGATAGAAAGGTGTCCGAACACACAGTGTATCACAGTGGTGTTTGGTGGTAAAAGGGGGACTTGCACAATATTAGGCAGGTGGTTTTAATGTTATGTCTGATTGGGTTGTTCTTCAACAGTCCCTTTTTCAAACTTTTAAAAAGTTTATCCATATTTTCTTACCCAGTCTTTTCTCCAAAGTGCTCTGCCAGTTGGGCCTGAGAGAAGCGAGTTAAATCACCCATGTTCTCTATTCCCAGAGTTTCTACAATGGAGGCACCTAGTTTGCCGCCCAGGTTACGGCTGCGTGGGGTAAATGAGTGTTTTGTTAGACGACTTATAGATTTAAACTTATTTGTCAATATGGGTGTTATTTGTAAATTCAAATATCTTTGTAGCAGTAGTGCCGTTATGATTAACTCACATCTTGCTGATTGGTAGTGAGCTGAAAAGTTGAGTCACAGAGTCCAAAGGCAGCACTGTTTGTCGGTTAGGTTTGTTCAGACCACAGGCAAGTTTTGCAAGTACCTGTAAAACACAGTAAACCATTAGGATATCAAAGACAATTGCTTTTCTTGAAAGATGTGTGCCAGCATTCTAAAAACCCGATTTCAAGCTGTCATGCTGTGTAGAACTTTCATAAAAACAGAATACCTTGACAAAGAAACTCAAGTGTTCCTGAGCCAATGTAATACCATTCTTCCCACGATCATCTAATCCCACGTAGATCATCAGTGGTGAACCACTGAGATTTCCAGTAATGCCTCTTTCATATGAATTTGATACCAAACCATTGCATCATTGCAGGACTTTTTTTTGCCACTGTCCCAATTTTAGACATGTTTCCAGCATCAAATTCAAAGTAAGCATATATTTACAAAGAAAAAGAAGCATATGGGGTAGATCGTTTAATATGTAGGTTTATAGGTTTTTAGGTTCAGTTTAAGGCAGTATGGTTTATTTTCGGTTTTACAACTCAACATATATCCAAAAAAGAAATACAGCGTAAATCAAGACCAAAAGTAGATGTTTTAATCTATGGAGGGAAATTACAGTTATATACAGTAAAATAATACAAAAACCTTGGCATTACCATAAAGTCATTTCAGGTTCATCAGAAACTTAGTATCCAATAAAGCAGTCAGGAAGTACCTTCACTAAAT